>VWZW01003883.1:131245-162204 GCA_013397115.1 Edolisoma coerulescens | reverse complement strand
GACCAGGCTCCCCGAAGACACTCTGCGATTTACCGCCTCCTCCTCCTCCTCCTCCCCCGAAAAGGCTGGGGATCGGCCTCCCGGAGACTCCTCCATCCTTCCCCGAAGAGACTTCGAGGGTCACCCGCAATTTCCTCCTTCCACCCCTCTCCCCCTCCCTCCTTTCCCCACGGAAGGAATTTTTACCCAACGGAGGATATTTTGGTTTCGCCCTCGCTGCGAAGAGTATTTCGTTTTGGGGAGGGGGGGTTTCCACACGGGAATTTAACCCCCCGCTGGGCTGCTAAGGAGACTTTTGCGGCCTTTCTCTCTCAAGGAATACCTTCCCCCCTCCCCTGCCCCCGCAGATGTTTTTTTGGGGTACACCCCAGGAAATTTTTCTTGCTCTGCCTTTACGAATTCTTCAGACTGGCCTTGCTTCTGGCCCCTGAAGTTTGTTTTTATGATTTTAAATTTTAATTTATTTGGAATATTTTTGGAGCAGGGGAGAAGAATCTGACCCCCCCACACCCTGTTGCCCTCGGACTCCGAAGAGACGAGCCTGGATTTTTCTCTCTCCCACGGCCAATCCTTCCCAGTCATTCCACAATTTGCCCCTTTCTCATCTGATGACTAAAGGAACAGGAGGAAGAGGAGGGGGGGTTCTGGATTAATTGCCCCCGCTGGATTATTTATTTTTTCCTGCTTCTCTTGCTTGGCATCTGAGAAGAGAGGAAGGAGGGATGTCAACTGATTTTTACCCCTAGCCCCCCTGGATTAATTACCCCATTTTTATTCTCTTGTTGGATCAATTACCCCTTCACCTTACCTCCTCTCCCTCCCCTCCTTATGCGAACGAGAAGACAAGAGGAACAGGGAGGATTTTGATCTTAATCTCCCGTCGTTGGATTACTTACCACCTCCCTCTTTCTGTTCTCCCCTTCCACGGCGGCTTTACACCCCCGTTTGAGCTCCAGAAGACGAGAAAACGTTCTGAGTTCCTCTTAAAAATTTTTTTTTTAATTTTTTTTTTAAATATATTTTTTACCCCCCTCTCCCGATACCTCTCTCTCTCTCTCTCTCTCTCTCTCCTCGCGGGTTATTTCCCCTGCCACTATTTCGCGTGCGTGTGCGTGTGTCTGTAAATCCCTTATTTAATTGTATTATTATTTGTGCGTGTGCAGAGCCCCCCTCCCCCTTTCCCTCTCGCTGTCTGTCTCTCCCTCTCTCCCTCTCCCTCTCTCTCTCTCTCTGTCTGTCTCTTTCTTTCTTGTCGGAGGCTGTGGGATAATGGCGTGTGGGTTGTGGCTGTGAGGATGAGTTCCTGCTTCGTGCCGAACGGGGCCAGCCTGGAGGATTGCCATTCCAACCTCTTCTGCCTGGTGAGTGTCGGCCCCCGGCGCACACACGCCCGGGGCCACCGAGGGAAGGGCTCGGAGCTCTGGGGGAGGGGGAAGGGGCAGTGGAAGCAAAGCAGCCATTTTTAGCAGAGCTTCTGCTGGATGAGCCCTCGGAGTAGGCCCTGCCTGGAGCAGCCAACTCTCCCATGCCCCTCTGGTTCCCCTCCATCGCTGTCTGTCTCGCCTCGCCCCTCCCTCCGCTTTCTTCCTGGATAGTGGCCTCCCTGCAACTCGCCTTTTCCTTCCCTTTCCGTGCCTTCCAACTTTTCCTCCTTTCTCCCTATCCCTGCCTCTGAGCGTGGGTATTTCTCGCAGGGGAAGGGATCTGCTGCTCCTGCTCCTCCCAGCCCCACATCTCGGGGAACTTTCTCTTTTCCCTCCCCACTCGTGACATCCCAGACAAATCCGAGGCGAAACCTCCCTTCTCCCTCGCTTTTAAACGGATCCCTTTCCCTGCTTGTTTTTATTCTGGAGGGCTGCTTTTGGTGATGCCCTCCCTGTCTTGTGTTTTGATGTGCACCATTTTGTAGTCTTTTCTTAACCCAAGTATCAAATCGTTCACATTGTTGAATTTTGGTAGCTCCGAAAGTAAATTCGATATAACTGGACTGTGATGCAATTTTTTGGTGGCTGTGCTGAGCTGTTTCATCAGCTTTTAATGCAAATGAGCGAATCTTAGCTGCCTGCCTGGTATTTATGATTCTAGAGATTGTTACAACAATCCTGTGCCAAGCTGTGGCACTCATATTTTTGGATGGAGGGGAACCTGGACAGCCTGACCGTGTCTGCAGCCTGCATCAGGCCTGCAGCTCCATCTTAACAGTGCAATTTTAAATCTAAAAGTCTTTCTAAAGTAGCAACTGTTGCAGACAACCTTTCATCTAAATTGCTCTCCTGCTGAAGGTAGGGAGGCTGCCATGTTAGGTTTAAATGTTGCAGTAATCTTTTGTGTGTTGTCATATTGGGAAGACAAAAAATAGTAACTTCTTAGCAAATGCCAGCCTGCCTTGCTCTCCCTTCCCAAAGAGAACCCGGGGCAGTGCCTCCCCTACCTGCCTTAAGGTGAGGTGCTCGAGTGAAAAAACTTAGTGCTAAAACTTGATGTTGTGGTGTAGATAATCCAGGAATTGTCTATTTCCCGTTACACAGAGTAGTAACTCTTTCCCTGTGTAAAGTCAAATTAATTTTTGCCTAGGAGGGGGTTTGGTGGATCGTAATCAATGTGGATGCAGGTCTAACGTATAATTGAATGGTGAAACTAGGATTTAAATTCTTGAAATGTGCGGTGAGGAATGAAAACACGATAGCTCTTGGTAAAATCGGTGAACACAAGAGGCTCCTTGGAGGAGATACAGAGAATTTTTTACAATGGAGAAACTTGTGAAATTTTCCAGTGGGGTAGATGGCTGGAAGAATATGTGATTTACTGTATCACCTATTTCCATGGAGAAATCTTGGATGAAAAAGGCAGTCTGTGCATAAGTAAGCAAAAAGAAAGATGTTCTTTGCTAAGGCAAGTGTTTAGGAGATTGGACAGTTGCAGGTCTGTGAATAAGAACATTACTCACTCGTCTTTCACTCTTTTACTTTAAATCAAATCTGATTTTTCTCTGTGTAACCTTAAAGCTGCAGTGAAAACGAGCAGCTCTTGCTTTACTGCAGTTATTTAATGAGCTATTAAACCAGGATGCCTGATTATTCCCACTTTATCTCCCAAGGCACACAAAACTTACCAACATGATTCCCGTTAAATTCTGGGGGATGAATCCTCCCCGTGCCATCTCCTGGTAGCAGGATGTGCTTGCTGCAGGTACCTGCAACCTGATTGTTCCTTTCTCTCCCCCAGGCTGATCTAACTGGGATTAAATGGAAGCGCTACGTGTGGCAGGGCCCAACGTCTGCCCCCATTCTCTTCCCGGTCACGGAGGAGGATCCCATCCTGAGCAGCTTCAGCCGCTGCCTCAAGGCCGACGTGCTCAGTGTCTGGCGCCGGGACCAGAGGCCTGGGCGCAGGGAGCTCTGGATATTCTGGTGGGGGGATGACCCCAACTTTGCTGACCTGATCCATCATGATCTCTCAGGTAGGAGCTCGGTCATGCCTTCCTTTGGTCACTGGAACGTCCCGGTGCTCCTGACATCTGTACCGGGTGGAATGTTGTCTCTAAAAAAGAGAAATTTACTGCTGTAACCCTCACCAAATTATTTACAGCAGTGATCGACCAGCTGCTCTGTGTTCAGCTCACCTTGGACTGCTGGATTTTCAAGAAACGAGGGTTTTGCTGCCCACTTGTTTCCTTGAAAAAAACAAAACACAAGCCTATGAGTTTTGGCAGCTTCTTCATGAGAAAGCTGTGCTGAAAGCTGTGCCTGTGATTCACAAGTGATGTCTTAAACATGTTTTGATAAGATCCCTTTTGTTGGGCAATTAGAATTTTCAAATTCAAATAGTAAAGCTCATTTTATTATGTAATAAAAAACATAGAGATCTGGGCAGCTCTTGAACTGTTTGGAGTTGTTTTGGTTGGAATTCACACCATCAGTGAGAAGCCCTCAGAAGGAGGCACCTGGAACTAACCAGCTGTTTCCATGCAAAAATCTGTAAACCTTCAGTTTTTATGATTCCTCTCCCCCACTTTTCCTGGTGCTCTGAACCTGCTTTCAAACCCAGCCTTTTGAAAGACTGACAATATTTGTATTTCTCAATAATGTTGTACTTCAAATTTGGCACCTTCCTTTGGAAATGTTTACTTGTTGAGCTCAATTCCCCACGTAGATGGTTTCCAGCTGCTTATCAGCGAGGTGACGAAGTTAGATATTTAAATTGGGTGAGTCTAAAGGTGAGATTAAACTAATTCTAGGGGAAAAAAAAAACCCAACAAACACCTCACTCTAATTTCCTTTCAAATAATGTACAGTATTCAGATTACTGAAGTGTAAAATGAGACCAAGGTTTGGTGACCTGGTAACCAGAAATTGTTAATGCTGCCTGTGTGTGTGGATAAGCTGGAGAGCAAACAGGAGTTTAAAGTGCCACTGAGGAAGTTGACTTGAAACAATTTAATAACGTGTGGAATTTTCATACAAAAATACTGTGATCTGAAAAACAATTGACGCACTGAAACGATGTTTATTTCTTTGAATAGTTGACTTCAAAGATTGGGCTGTTGCTCCTATTCCTGTCTGTCCTGGAACTACGAACTTTGCATTTTAAATGGCACTTACACTGGAGTTTGCTTAATATTTTAGTGCATTTAAGGCTTCCTCATTTTGACCTATAAATAACCTCAGTTTTGACCTGCAGGGAACATCCTTTGTGTGGCTGAGATGTAACTTAGACCCGATGCTGGGTGGTTTTGGCCTGGGCCTATCCTGAGCCAAGACCAACACTTGTGTGGAAGGACCTGTGTGAATTTTGTGTGCTCTCGGCTGTGGGATTAAATAAAACAAGTACATTTTGAATGGGAAGTCCAATGAAATTTAACCCATTTGAAAAGTGCAGTTTTGTGCCACCTAGCCACTAAAATTATTTGTTTGAGCAACTTTCTTTGCCTTCTGTTGAATCTGTCTCCTGGTGGTTTAGCACAGAGGGACCTTTTGAAAACAGCAGTGGTTTGTAGCTGGAGTTTGAGATCAGCATCTTGTTTGTGCTTGTACAGAATTACCCTTTTGCACAGGCAGATAAGCAGGTATCATCCCAGGGACTTACCAACTCTTAACCTCTCTTAGGGTATAAGGGAGAGATAGTGGAGGATTAGAGTCTCCCAGCCATGTCTTTGGGTATTTTCTTTGTTCAGGTCACCTGTGGGTGCCTGTGCTTCCACAGAGCTGTTCCACACGTGTTCTGTGTGATACTGGTACTCCTGAGGCTGTCACCTGTGTCTGGCTGTGGGTGTGTCTGACACCTTGGGCTTTGCAGACGTGTTTTTGTCCTCTTTTAATGAAAAAGAGTTACAATCTGTGAGTGTGTGTTAGGCTCTTCTGCCCAGGAGTTGGTACAGATCCTCATCAGCTGGATTGCAGAGGGGGTGGCTGAGGGGTGCCCACACCTGCACTTTTTCTCTTTGCTGTTACACAAAATCTTAACGTGGATCTCATAGAAGAGAGAATTATGGCTGAACCCAAACAATGTTATCTGACCTTTGTCGTAGCCTAATGGATTTTTTCGTCGGTGGACAATTTCTCCTGGTAATTCACACTGCCTTGTTCTCCCAATGATTGCTTGTAACATTTTCAATGGGAATGATAAATGACTTCTTAGCACAGGCTTGTTACCTGCAAAATTGATTGGAAATTGTTTGCTGCTGGAGGTTGAGGTGCTGCCTCATTTAGAAGTTTGCTGCTGGATAGGTGAAGGATCCCTGGAGGTTGGGGAGAGGGAGGAATCTGGGAGCAGTTTGTCTCTTAGTGCCTTTGGACAGATTTCTGCTGGGGAAGTGGCCCTTGAGAGAGCCCTGGTTAGAAATCTGCCAGAGCCACGTTAATAACTCTTGATTCTGGCTCCCTTTGGTATGAAACTCTGCCTGTTAAGGAGAGGTTGGTATTTTGACAGTTTCTGACTTTTTTGGTGATGTGTAGTTCCAGTGAACAATGGGTGTTCAGTGACTGGAACACATCTTGGTTATCAGCCCTGGGGGATTTGAAATATGTCAGCCTTCCAGAACCCTTTTGTCCCCTTCCCAAGATCCCTTCACAAGGGGATGTACAATGTTGTGAATGTACATCTAGGCATATCAGATTGGAAAAATAAATGCTATCTCTCTGTTCAGCTGTACCTTCCAGAAGTTCACTCTCTGCCCTGGAGTCACGTTTGCATCCAGCTGGTGGCTGTGTCGGAGTTCTCATTCCAAGCCTTGGATAAGTGTCTTGTTGATGGTCAGGGATTGTTGTTGCCTGGGGGCATGTCAAAAGGAGACTTGTTCAGAGATGCTGATTGATCAGGAATATTGACTTCACTCAATCATTTATTTTTTTCCCTTCCCTAGGAACCTACTTACTGTACATACAGCCGAGAAAACAGAGGTCTGTTTCTAACCCGACGTAGCTAGAGGCAGACAGAAGTTAGTGAAATGTTATTTTAGCCTCTAACAACCTCAAAGGTTATGTTTTTGTTCTGACAGTGAGGCTTGATTATAGTAATTCTTGCAACTCAAACCTTGAAGTAGGACATCTCTTCCAATTTCAGAAGGCAACGGTCTCTCACTGCTCTGATCAGCAGTTATTTTATTAGAAAGGTTCTTTCTTATTTTCATGTGGCTACCTCTGCACTTGGATTATTTTTTTTAAATTGGCAGTAGATGATTTTAAACCTGAGAACAGTCGGGTATGAATTATGTACAAGACATAGTCCCAAGGAAATGGTTACAATTTGATTAATGCTGGGATAGGGGAATGCTGCTATATGGCTTTGACCTTCAAATTGCGTCTTTTAAATGGTGAGCTGCAAGATGCATCTTTTTCATTCTGGTGTCTATTAAATTTGGTTAATTTACTTTAAAAATTAAAGAGTTGTCTGTCATATATCAAGATAATCAGTTTTTGTTTGCTGAACAATCTTGCTCATGCTTCAGTGAGGGGGAAACGTATAAAAATATTGCTGGTTGGAGGAGAGCTTGGAAGAATCCTGGTGCTTGTCTGTGTGGTAAAAACAGTCATGGCAGCAGACTAACACATGTTGTGTGGTTCTTGATGCATGTGCTTTATAGATCAAATCCCTGTCCCCAAAAAATCAGTGAGATTGTGCTGATGTCAGCACTGAGTGTCTCATTACTCCAGGACAATGGAAACCAGAGGATGAGCCAGTTATCATTCCAAGGGGCTGCAATCCCTGCCAGTTGCAAGGAGTTGGCAAAGGCAGCTTGGAAAAGAGTTCAGCCAGTGATGCTTTTCTAAAATAACAATTGCTCCCTAAGATCATTTCACTCCTAGAGAAGGAAAAAAAAATAAAAAGGAAAGGATGCTTTTTAAAACGTTTTGCACCTGATGTGAGCACGGTGAGCTGCAGCCCCTTGTCTGGGAAGGATCTGTGTGTTCTGTGTCAGTCAGGAGAGGCATTCCAAGTGTTCTTGCTGCATTGATGCTTCAGCATTTCTTTAGTCCTCCATGTTAGAGATGTAGCCACTTAAGCAAAACTGCTGATAAGCATTATGCAAAAACTACTGAAGCAGTTTTGTAAAACTTCTGTGACTTGCTGTGAGCTGAAAGGTGACAAAGATTTAACTTTTTTCCCCCTTTTTTTCCTTGACCAACGTGCACGTGAAATATCTGTGGAGTCAGGTGAAAAATGCTTTGTCACAGGCAGTGAGGATTTGGCATCACGTCATGTTGGTTGTGTGTACAATGTCACATGCATAATGACCTGGATAAATCCGAGTAATTAAATATATTACTTATACTGTTCCATCTACCTGCACATGGAATTACTCAGTGAAGGAGGAGGACGCTGGATCATTTAGCTGGGAAGTTTCTCAGCTTTTCTTGTAGCCCAGAGCAGCCAAACTTACACCCAACAAAGAGTGAGGGAGAGCAGTTGCCTTGTTATCCTTCTAAACAGCTGTGGCTACACTCTTACAGAGAGGTTCTACTTTCAAATTGTCAGCATTTACAAAATATTCTGCTAGGTAGAGAGCATAAAACCTCTGTGATACTGGTAAAGGACAAGCAGCACAAAAATTAACCTGGAATGGCGCTGAATATTTTCACTGTGGTATTTTGGACAGTTTGGGTATCCAGAGTCTTGTATTTAGATTCTGTTCAGTGGCTGGAGATAGCAGATATTATTATAACACTCTATTAGGAACAAACTTCAGTTGTCTTACTCAGGTTCTTAAATTGATATTTTGAAATGGTATTGTTTTCCATTTTTTCTGCAAAATCTGTTGCTTCTCACTTGTTTCATAAGGGATGTAGGCCCTCAAAACAGTATTTCAGTAGCTTTGCTGTGTAATTCTCACTTTGAGCAGTTTGAAGTATTTTAATTCAAAAATCTGGTTTTTAAATTGAAAACTTTTACTCAAAGTGTTTCTGTCGTATCGTTACAATATTGTGTACTGCAGCAATTTCACATCACTTTGCTTCTTTACTTCCCTTGGAATCTGAGGTTTATATAGGAAGTTTAATTGTATAAATCAGATCTGTGTCAGTGTTTTTATAACTGGCACAGTCATATAATGGCAAAAAGGGAGCCTGTGAGGTAAGAAATGCTTCCAAAAGACAAGTCTCAATCATGATATGAAAGAATGGATTTTTCCCCAGTGTAATTGAAGTAATTGGGGGGAATTGTAGTCCAAAGTGGAGGCTTTGTTTCTTTGCACAGTTTATTTTAGAGGTTCATTGGGCATCAAGAAGATATTTTTAATGGTGTGGTAAACACTCAGCCTGTGCAAAAACTGGTGCTTACTGGTGTTCTGTGTGTTAAAGGAAGGAGGGAAATCCATGTTCTTAAAAGTGTTGTTAAAAATTACATTTTTAAAGTCTATATATTTATCTGTTGCCATATAGATTTGTCATTATATAATATATATATTACTTCTTAGAAATCCTTGATTAATGAATTTGGCTAAAGATCTGTGAATAACAATAGGCTTTAAAAACCTGACATGAATTAAATTATAAGGTTTAAAGATACTCCTTTTTCAGAATTCACTAAAAATTGCAAGAGTTTTATATTCTGAGGATTTTATATTCCAAATTTTTTCTTTGCTTCTCCAAGAGCACCACAGAGACAGAAGGGTGTAATCAGTAAAAATGAACTTTACTGGTTTAGGTGAACTGGAGGAAGAATGCAAAGGAGAATATAAAAGTACTGAAGGCAGGTGGCCTCCAATAAAATTGATAATATCAAGAAGGTGCTGACTGAAAAAGTTTATTTATGTGTACTATGCAAATTGCTTTTTCCGGGCTTTTGTTTCCATAAATTCTTCATTCCCTGATAATTTTTAGCTTCATTTGAGGAAAAACTGTCTAATATGTGATGTAAAGTGAGAGGGAGCAGTGGGAGATGGGTATAAATTGTTTAATGGATTGACATAAAGATAAGTGTGCTGGGGAAAAGCTGAGTGCTTTGGACAGCTGAGAGAACTCATCAAAAATAAAGTACTTGTAACCTTCAGGTTGCCAGAGCACTTTTGTGGATAACACTTGTCCAAAGTGAAATTGTGGCTTAGCACCTTTTGAAAATGAGTCAGCAACTTATTTTGGTTTGTTAGCATTATCAGATTGAACATTTGAATTTATTGTTTAAGGAAGATTAGAAGACAAAAGTGCCTCTTCCTCTCCCCCTCTTTTAATGAATGGTTTGCTGTGTACAGTTTTCTATTAAGTGGGAGGGGTTTTCTCACGTCGAGAAACAACAATTTGAATTAAGAAGAAAAATAGTTGGCAGATGTGAGCAGATGTCATGTTTGCTTCTCTCCACCACTAAAAATGGGGGAAGGGGAATGACTAAATAGACTTCAGAAAGTCAGAGAACACTTACTGCTGGGTTTTTTGCATGAATTTGAATAATGCTCTGAAATGAGGCTTTCTTGCACTGACAGCTTCTTTTACCTTCCCTTTCTGTGGCAAGGTGCACTTCAGTCAGAGCAGGTGGTCTGGGTTTGGGTCCTGGTGAGCAAATATTGGACTTTTAATTGTGATTTCCATCTCATGCCTGACGCTTTCCCCACATGACGCACTCAGCTAAGGACTCTCTGGTTCAGCAATAATCTAAGGGAGGAGAGCTTTCAAGAACTACATCTTGAGGCAAGTTCTTGGTGGAAACTTGCTCATAACTTGGTGGTCAGCACAGCTGATCATGGTAAATGAAGCATCTGACTACAGAGAATGGAAACCTATCCTTTGTGTCCCCAGTGTGGCCATTGAAACACAAGATTTGTGTTACTTCAGTATCTCTGCAATCTCAGCATCTTCCATGGCATTGCTACCCTAACATGCCAAAACAAAATTAGGCATAGAACTGGAATTAGCCCCTTCCATTCCCTCTTCTAGAAGGTCGTGGATGCAGGGGATGCGCTTGGAATGACTCCTTGAAATGACAAGAGCCATGTACAAGCCAAGTGTGTAACCTTTGAAATGGTGTGGAGTTAATTGTGCAGGTAAAGTCCAATATGACTGAGCTCTGGAGTTAATGTTTGCTCTGCTGAGCTGCTTTTTGGCCCTGCTCTGGAGCACAGTTGCTGCCCGTGGGACAGGGCTGTGCCTGGGCATCCTCCCGAGCTGGAGCTGGGGCACAACCTCTGTGCTTGGCGCTGGCACTTTACACCCTTTGACTTTGGACTTTTGTTGCTTTTTGTTACAAGAGCGGTGTATGATGTTTCTTTAGTGAGTTACTGTGTTATCTTGTAGCTTTGCAGTTTTTGAAAAGGAGTTTTTGCTCAACTCCAGGCCGGAGCAGGGTGGTGGGGTGGGAAACTCTTGGTGAGGTCTCTGCTTTGGGAAATGCTGCTCCTTGTTTTTCCTTGTCTTTCCCAGAAAATTATTTCATGGAGTGATTCATCTGTAATGATGCACACCTCCTCTTTTATAAATGATGGGGCAGGTCTGTTTACTCTTATTCTGTCCCTCAGAGTTACTGGGAGTAACTTTCTTTTACTCACAATACTGGTCTTGTGTGGAAATGTACTTTTCCCTGTGTGGAATAGAGCAAAACACAAACGTGGTCCCCATGTTCTGGTTCCAATAGTATTGAAATTCCCTTGTCTGTCATCCTTATCTTAAATATTGTTTATTGTAATAATCTGTAAGGTTTTCTCCTAAATAAAACTCTCAGGTCGCTGGTTTTCTAGATGCTCTCTAATTTAAGGATATCGAGACTTTAGTTAATGATATTGCAACCTTTTAAGCTTGTAAATGGCTTCCAGAGAAGGGTGAAGGGGCTTATTTCCAAGGGGGATTTAAAATGCAAGGACTTGGCTGCGTTGCTGAGGTTTTCTGACCATGGAGCAAAGCAGTGGAACCAAAATGCTCTGTGAAGGAGAGGTGAGCAGGGCACTGCTGTCAGCCCTGTGGTGCTGAAGCAGAGCTGGACCAAGCCCCAGTCCCTGGAGATGTGCAGGGACAGTGAATGTGACAGATGAGCAACCTGTTCTCACGTTGGGCTCTGGGTGGAGGTTGGAGCAACGACCTCCACAGGTCCCCTCTGACCTAAATTATATCCAGAGACTGGAGTAAAAATATGTCTCCTTATCTATGTCAGACAAACTTCTCGTCTCTGCTGCTACCTGGAGTATAAAAGCAATGGCATTTGAAGAGTAACTCTGCTAGGTTAGTCCAAGGAGACCAGGAGCAGATCCTTAGGGATAGATGTAAAATACAAAATATGAGGAATTAGAGCCATAAAGTTAAGATCTGGTTGCCAGTGGTTTAAGGACAATATCTCAAGCTTTATTATACTATCCTCCTCATTAGTGTTGCTGGGAATGAATGATATCAGATGTACCCTGAGAGACACCCCAGGAACTTTCAGGCGTCCCTTGTTTTACCTGGGGAAGGGAATTCTGTAGTGCCAGTGCAGCTCTTGGGACCAGTGCTTGTGCTTTGAGGGCCTCTAGACCCTAGACACCGAGTAGGAGCCAGAGTGGTGGAAGAGGTTGCAGTTTCTTGTCATAAATCTTGCCTTTCCATTTGGCAAATCAACTTGGCTTATGCAAGCTGCATTCCGTGCCTGTGTTTGATTTGTGGGGCACAGAAGATGTCAGTGTTTGACTTCAGAATCCCATCAGGAGGAACTGGGCTTTGTCTTGCTGATTTTTCTCTTCTGTGTGTACATCAGAAAGCAGGGCTAGACTGCTTAAATATCTTTATTTTTAATATAGAATTTAAAAGAATAATGACAGTTTTGTATCTTCTGGGTAGAATCAGGTTGCTCTTACCAAAATTCTGAATCTTTTTCGTCATCTTCAGCAAATTGTTGATCACTGAGGGTCGGTTGATTGCTGACTTTTGTTCCTGGCTTTCCTCAGTCAATGCTACTAAAAGACTCCAGGATATGTTAAAAGTCTGGCTTTGGGAAATTTATTTTTAAGCCTGATTGTCACCTAACTCTGCAGGATGAGTAATTCAGAGTACCCAAAACACGAGCCACTTCACAGACAGATCACACACAGTGCTCTTGCAGGCTGGAATATGTAACGTGCTGGTGCTACTCGTTTCCTTTTGTGTACAAATAACTGTTGAATCTCCTTTCCTTGTGGGGGATGAGCTATTTTTATAGCTGATCACTTTTAGCAGCTCTATTATAAAGGAAGTAGAGTTATCTGAACGTTCCAGGCTGGCTTTGGTTGCATGTTACGCTGGGAATATCTTAAAAGCTCGTGGGAGAGAAAAGGGCATTGTGATATGTCTGAAATAACAGGATGGGATTCAGTGCTGATTTCTGGTTTCCCTGTGCCTTGCAGAAGAGGAAGATGGGGTTTGGGAGAACGGGCTCTCCTACGAGTGCCGCACTCTGCTGTTCAAAGCCGTGCACAACCTGCTGGAGCGGTGTCTGATGAACAGGAACTTCGTGCGCATCGGGAAATGGTTTGTGAAGCCTTACGAGAAGGATGAGAAACCCATAAACAAAAGGTAGGAGGCTTTATTTTGCTTTATTAAAGAAGCTGGATTCTTCTCTCTTCTATTCTTTGTGCTAGAAGAAAGGTTTAATTTAGAGAATCCTGTGTATGGTTTATTCTGGAGCCTGGGTCTCTGCTCTTTCTTATTTTTTTGCCTTATTGGAGTTCTTCAAAACTTTCTTATGAGGAAAGGAAGTAATGCTAAATGTGGTAAACAATCTCTTCTGTGCTGGTACCCATGTCCAGACCATGGATAATGGGGATGTTGGGCAAGAAGGTAGAATCTTCCAGAAAGGAAGAAAAAGATACCTGAATGAAGAGATAGCTGCCCTGGACTAATTCTGCTTGCAAACACCAGAAAGACCCATTGTAGAGAGCTCTTTGCAGGTCCCACCTGAGCTTTGGGTAAATTGCATCCTATGGGGGATGCTGAGAGTTTGGAATGTCAGCTCCTGGTCAGAAAGAGGGTGGTGTCTGGGAATGCTGGTGTTAAAAGAATCCGTGTGGCCTCCACACTGAGGGGGAGGAGGGCGAGGAGAGAATTTTTGATCTAAATTGGAAGGACTTCTTCTCATGGTTCTAACGTGGTTTGACACGGTCTATGTTGCCTAGCAATAAATAATGAAATGAATAAAAACTAGGTTAGCTGGAACAAGTTTAATCGCTGTTCCCAAATCAGCTTTTAAAATCCAAAGTAATTTAAAGCTTAGATGATGGGGTTTTTTGTGTGTGTGTGTGTGTGTGTGTGTATGTGTTAAATCTTGCATGCAGGAAATTTTAAGATCAGTGGCTTTGCTTTTTGGGTGTGGAGTTGGCCATTGTTGGCATCTTCTGCAATAAATTTAAACTTGAAAGAAATTTAGAAGCTGTTTTGGAGCAGAAGAAGCAGAAGCACATGTTTGTGTGTGTTTCTATTAGTAGTTGTGAACTGCTGCTTTTAATTTATGTATAAACTTGTCCTTTAGTTCCAGGCATTTCTTTCTCCACCCTGGTCAGGGCAAACGTTTCCTCTCTGGGGTGTCCTTGCCCATCCATTTTTTTTTTTTCTGTGTGTTGTTGCTATAAATCAATAGTAAGGAGTTTACTTTTAACTATTTTGGCCAATATCGTGTTGGCACAGTCTGGGCTTTCCTCCTTTGAGGAACTGGTTTACTAAATTGCCATTTTAAAGTAACATTAGTTATGTCATGGACTCTCTTAGAGTAATTCTATAAAGCTCTCTAGAGCAGCTGGAAAAGCTGATGAAAGCTTTTAAAATGAAATAGCAGTGTTTGTTTAATTTGGAGGCTCTGATTCTTTTTAAAAGAAGGTCAGAATGTCAGCATGCTTGATGAAAGTAACCGAAGGAATTGTGTGCTTACTCACACAATTTCATCATATGTAGCCCAGAACTACTGGAAAAATATGTAAAAAGCTTGGACAGATCTGTGTAAGATATTTTATTGTTGAGAAATTTCAGTATTTCCTACCAGATAGCTTGACACCATGTGATGCTCTGAGCACTGGCTTTTATGGAATGAAGTGGGGGGAATGGTTAACAGATGTGTATTCTCGTGGCAAATTTGGCTCATCCCTTCTAGGAATATCTAGAACTGGGATAATCTCTGCTCTCAGGAAATTTGGGCTGTTCAGAGGTGTCACTTCAGTCCTGTGGGAGAAACCCAAACACTGCCGTGGGTGCTTTGTGATGCCACCTCTGTAGCTCCAAAGTCTGGAACACTCTTGTAGTAAAAGAAACATTTCTCTCCTGGCAAAAGTTAAATGTGACACTGCAGCAAACCCCACATAAAGGGACTTGCAGCCAGCCTGGAAAAAGCTCTGAATGTTGTACCTAGGGTGCTGAAATCTTTCCTACCAGACAGCTGCTCTAAAACTAACAAAAACTAAACCTTAATACAACTTCTGCATATTTTTCATTCCTTAGGATCCATTTAATCAGCCAAACCTATACATAGTTTATAATTTTTTTGTAGATGTGGCTGCCTTAATTAAAAACCAGACTAAACGCCCAACACCCCCTCTTGTGTTTGTGAGTATTGATGCACATATCTTAAGAATCAGTTTTGAAGCTGTATTTTTGTCTTTCATCTCATATTACTCTGCTGTCTTCGGGACTGTTCTTTGCATTAAGGTTCAGAAACCCTGTGAAGGAATTCCTGTGCCTGTGTAATTTGAGGTAATTTGGTATCCTGGGGATGTGAAGTTTGCTACCAGTGTGCTTTGGATCATAATTTATCTCACCCTGCACTCTGGGGCTCGGCCAGCCACTCTAGAGACTTGTTCCCTGTGTTTTACAGCTGCAGATTTCAGTCAGGCTGGTTGTTCTTGCTGGAAATCTTTAGTTTCAAGGAATTTGGCTGGAAATGGAGCAGTCAGTGCCCTTGGTGTGGAGGTGACTCCTTCCCCGGGGCTTTCTGGGGCTGTGGCTGAGCGACCTGCGGGACCTCAGCCCCGCTCTGTCCCTGTCTGTCCCTTTGAAGGATGTGCAAATAGAGCTGTTTCTTTCATTTGAAGCTGATCCCGTCTGGATTTTTCCGAGTTCTGTTTGAAAGCCTGTGCTTCCAGAACGGGAGATTTTCTGTGCTCTGCTCTCCCAACAATAGCCGGCGGTGGTGGCGCAGCAGCCGGGAGGCTGTGATTTCTGATAGGTGTTGGGCTGTGATAACAGCTCCTCCAGCAGCTCTGCCTTCCTGTCTGTTGCTCTGGTGGGGTTTTTTTTCTCCTTGTGTAAGGTTATATTAAAAAAAAAAAGTCCAGGTCATTGTACATTAAAATTTTAAAAGTGCAGTCTTGAATGTTCATAATTGATGCTGGTTTGGCACGTGAGCAGATGAGCAGAGAAGTCAGAATGAAATAGTTTTGAGCGTTCACTGTTTAATGACGTAACTCCTTAACAAATAAACTTATTAAACTAACCTCTATTATGTGATATCTCTTAAATTTTTGCTGTGGGAGCAGTAACCCCTCAGCTGTTTGCGCTGTGCGGCCGGGTGCTGCGAGGTAACAGCCCTGACCTGCTCTTGCCTCCCTCCCCTGCTGCTCCCCAGCCTGAAACCAGCACGGAGCAAAGTGAGACACTCGTGGATGGGCTGAAATCTGATCTCTCAGAGCAAGGCACGGTTCCCCTGCCTGGGGAAACTCTCCGAGGTTTTCAAGTCTGCTGGTTCCACTCCTGTTTATAGATGGGGCAGGGATGGAGCAGCTCCCTGAAGGGGGTGGGTGTGTGCTGGGGTCTTGTTGCCCATTTTTAGGTAGGTGATTTCAGTTTTCCAGGTGACTAAAAGACTGAAGAGAGGATTTTGCCAATGGTCTTTGCAACTAAGCCAAAAAAAAGTCATTGTCTCTGTATTTGTCACAACCTGATTTGGTCACTTGGAGACTACAGCAGCTCAATAATGTGGTTTAAATGACTAGACATTAAATTAAAATTTGACAAATAGAAATGTCATTCTCTTTTGTCCTTTCCAAGCAATTGTGTTGTTATTGCCACTTTTAGGAATATGGTTGTGTATGGTTTATTCCAAAATCCCCTTATAAATGTGAGATGGAGACTGTGATCTGCTTCATCCCACTGGCTGGCTGCCTGTGCTGGTTGCACTGCCTTTGGGAGAGACTGTTCCTCTTACTCATTAGTGGGGTATACCTGGAATAAATATGATTAGGAAACCTGTCAGATTAAATACTATTTTAGATACAATTTAAATAGATCAAATATGACACTCCTAATGAAGCACAAGTACCAAGTGTTTACGTGAGGGGCACCTCTTGAAGTTTTTGGTAATAATTACAACTTGCTAAACTTTAACACAATTGAAATAGCAGTAAGCAAACAATTGAGCAATCCTGAATTTGTGGGTGGATCTGACAGACAACTGAAAGTCTAGAATGCTAAAAGCTGCTATATTACTTGTATGGCTGCTTTCCCCCCCACTCCTTGTAATTGGGAAATAATGCAGCCAATTGCAGTGGGTGGCAAAGCAGAACTTGTGTCTGATGAGTTCACTTAAAAATTGTGAAAAAGCACCAGACAGAAACACCACACACCCAAAACAAAAAACACAAGGAACCACCCCACAAGCCACTTGGAAATTCGTAAGTGATAAGGTTATCATAACTTGCTGCACAGGTTTCAGGGTAATTCTGTTTGCCACTGGTCGGGGTTCAGGATTTTAGAACACCAGACCACCATTCTCTTATTTTTTTTTTTTCCATGGAGATACTATTTTAGCTATGTGGTGCAAATAATAAGTATAGAACTTCATGGGAAATGACTGCTGAAAAATATTCTAGACATTAATTTGGCTTTATTTTAAACCTTTGTACATGCAGCTATCTTGTTTTGAAGGTGTGCTTATCATAGTTCTGGAGAGAGGGTTTTTTTCCTCTCTACCTCATCTTGCCATGAGGAAGAGGTGGAACTGTGGGCGTGATTCCTGAGTGTGGTGCAAGCCTGGTGGCAACCCTGCAGTCTGGAATTGGGATGACCATGGCTGCAGTGTGTGTTTGGGGGGTGTTTTTTTAACTTGGGCCCTGGAAATGGTCCTGCTGTGCCATCAGAAATGGCAGCGTTGCCACTGAACAGCGTGGACGGGGTCAGCTCCTGCCTGGCTGGTCTTCACTGCCCTTAAGACAAAGGGAATGCTGCTTTTTGTCTTTTTTAACCCACATTTCTGCCCTGTGTGCCTCCCTTTTTCCCAGTTCCCATGGTCGTCTTTCCACAGGAACAGCGAATTTTACTCCTTGATCCCCTGGGATGCTGCTGGGAATTATTATTATTAAGGAACAGAACAAGATTTCTGAGTGCTAAAGCTCAAAAATTCCTTCATCCTTGAGAGAGTTAACTGCCAAAACAAGGTTCACCCACAGGTTTTGGGTTTATTTCTGTCTATTTAGTCTGAAACCAAGTGGCTCTTCCCTGATAGTGCTGGAATATTTTCTATTAAGGCTGCTCAACTCTTTGCAGTGTAAATTTCCTCCCTATGTTAATCTTTAAATCAAACAATGTCAACATTTTTTTACAGCAGCTCTAATGAGGCTGTTCTGGCATCATGTCCCGGCAGGAGAGCAGGTGATGTTTTTCCTTTTGCTGTAGACAGCTGGAATTGAGAGCTGCTGTAAGTAGGACAGTGCAGGATAAACAGCAGGAGCTGAGAGCATTGATCACATGATTGTCTCTTTGGAATATTGGGTTGCTACAGAGACTACAAGCAGACAAATTTAGCACTTTACATCACAAAGCAGTTTTCTCTTATTTAGCTTAAATTACACTGGTAGTTGGTTCATCAGGAAAAAGGAAAAAAATGATGCGGCTCTTGGTTTTTAGCTTTCAACCATAAATCTGCTCTTTTTGTTCACTGAGCAATAAAATAATACAAAAGCCATACAGGTACTTCAGATTTTGTTAAATGGCAATTTTATAATGTATTTCCATTTTGAACTTTGAAAAAATCTGGCTTACCAAGATGTTTGTAAATGTTTCAGGATGGGAAAGAGCAATACAGGGAAAGCTGTTCCCCTGGCTTTGGAACACAGGGATGTTCAGCTATTATCCTGTTCCCAAATATGTTCTGGATCCTTATTCTTTATAGCACACATATATTTCCCTGTGAAAGCTCAAGTTCAGATAATTGAGATTTGCAGCCTCAAATTAAAGGATGCTAAAATGCAAGGTGACAGGTTTATTAGTCTAATTTAAGTTCTGAAATACAGGGACGTGAGCAGACTGGTTTTGTAGTATTGTTTGTAATTGTATCTGGAAAAATATATACCTTTGTGTGTATATATAACCTTCTTGCTGCCTTCTGAAAAAAATCAGTTTGCTTCCTTTTAAAATATCATGTTGGAGTTTTAGTGTGTATAAAAATAAAATTGTTTTTATTGGGATGAAGCTAAGCCCATTAATAATGAAGTTAATTTAAAATGTGGAAGTCTAAGGCAGCTGTGGCTTGTTCTGGAATACAGGTTGCTTGCTACGTTTATGTTTGTTTTAGTGCACATAACTCAGTTACGGAATAAATAAATATTTTTAACTCTCAGGTCTAAGTCAAATCAAAACATCCTCAGCCACGAAGAATGCTTTGGAGAGCCTTTTGACAGGAGTCATTAATGATGTGCTTTGAACTGGAAGGGTTTTTTCTACTTTGCTATTAGCTATGTTTTTCTGCTTTGTGTTATCATCAAAATCAGCTTTCTGCTGTATTTCCCTTCCTGGCCATGGGGAGTTACTCAGGGATGCTTGGAAGAAAATCTCTGCTCCATGGCTTTGTCCAGAGTGGGAGAAGCAGCTGGAATTCCAGCCTGGATACTTCATTTATGATACAGAACGTGCAGCTCTCTAGAAAATGTAGCTTTGCATTTGCTGAGGTTCTTTGCACTGGTTTTAGTGTTTCACTTATTTCCTATTTTGCTGACCACAGCACAAGCACACTGAATTTCCTGCTCCTTTGCAGTCAGAATTAAGACTGGGGGGTTTGGCAATTCAGGGTTGTGGATGGTGAGTGGGAATTGAAGATGCCACGTTTGAAATAGGATGGGCTTTTGGAGCAGCAGAGGTGGGAAGGAGGTGGAGAAGAAGCTTTTCCTCAGTACCTGCAGTGTTCCAGCTGCACCTGGAAGTGTGGATAGTCCCAAAGAATTGTTCTGTTGTATCCCAGCTTGGGAAAGGGAAAATAAAATAAAATAAAAACCAAACAGGAACAGTCTTTAGGGCTTCATGGGGGGAGATGTCACCTTAAACCTATTCAAATTTTTATTTCTATTTAATTGTAAGACTGTGTTTTCCAGCCCAAGAATTTACTATAGAAGGGAAGTCCCATTTTCCAAAGGAGGTTCTTTGATGCTTTGAATTTATTTAAGTGGCACCCAGAACTCATCTGTGGTGAAGGACAACTCTTGGGAGATGCTTCTCCTTGGTGGCTGAGAGCTGGGAACTCTCAGGTCTGTGGCCGCTGCTGGCAATTATTGTCAGCCAGTCCTGGTGTTGATTCTTGGAGAAAATGCCCCAAGGATTCTGGGCACTGGCCAAGGTGTACCAATTTTTGACAATCATTTTATAACAGACTGAAATACTGGTGCAAATTAATTAATTAATTGGAGCCTTACCTCAGCTGATGTGTTTGTGCTCCTAAACAAGGTGTGTCCTGCCCCACTGGAAGGGAAATGGTGGGATCAGACCTGGGACAAGCATTAGTCCTGGGAGAGAAATTCCAGCCTGCAGTGTCTGTTTCCCTCGTGTGGGGAGTGGCAGGGAGAGTGTGTAGTTTATAAGGATTCAGTAAATATTTTGGTTGGGTTAGCAGTGCCTTGGCAGCGTAAGGCGCTCCCACTTCAACTCAGAAGTAATTCACAAAGACAATCTAGGAAAACAGGAGATAGTAATTACATAAAACAAACATTTTCTCTTTCAGCTGAAACATTTGGATGCTTTTTTTTTTTTTTTAAAATTCACCATTAAATTGTGCTTTTAGTTGGAGCCTCCCTTGTGCTGGTGCTGTTGGTGTCGAGGGGAGGTGATTTGAGTGTGGATTAGTGGGGTCCTAATGCAGCCAATGTTTGGGAAGCACTCTGAAGATCTAAAGCTCTCCAGAAGTCCTAATGTGGAGACAAAACCAGACCTAATTACCTTTTGATCAAGAAGGTATTTTCAGATTTGCTAATGGAAACCTCCTGTAGATGTGGATTTTAATGTGGTTTCCCCTCCTACCCTTCAGTTATTCTTAAAAAGGTAGAAGTAGAAATTGTATTGAATTTGTCCACAGCAGCTTCTGGCTTTTTCCCCCTCATAAAATCATAATCCTTTGTCTCTGAAACTAAAACATCTTTGTTTTGTATGATTAGGGTGGAGAGTGAGCATGGGGGAATCAAATGGTTTTACACAAATGTATTTTAATGGAGTGTAGATGAGGACTGAAGGTTGCTTCAAATAGCATTATTCCCAAGGAGTCTCTTTCCTATTTTATTTTTTATTTATTTTTAAAGTTGCTTTCAGTATCGGACCTCAATCTGACTGAATTCTGGTGTGTTCAGATCAAAAGTCATAAAGAATGCTTGTTCTGATGGCACTTCATATCTGTATTCAGCTGGAAACTGGATTATTGATACTTAAATTCTGTGATGGGGACTTTAATGAAATTAATTAGAAATGTTAGTGGAGCAACTTCATGTTCAGGGTCAGACAAGAAAAAGAGGTTTTTTGAGAATTAGGATTTTGTTTTCAGAATTTTCTGAATAAAACTATGTGCAACAATACATGATGGTAAGTGGTAAAAGTACAAAAAAGGGGAGTTATCAATGCTGACTTTAACATCAGCTATTTTTTTTTCCATATCTGACCTTAAGGACATCACTGATTCTCTCTTCAGGCAGAATAAAATTTCAAAATGTTGAGGTGTAGGGATTTTTTTTTTTATATTTCAGTCGTGAGATGCTCTGCACAAATTACCAGTGATCTTCTGAGCTACCTAAAATAGTCTGCAAATAAAAATAGGATGAACTCTCTGTTAGCAGGCAGGAAACCACCAGCCTGATTCTGTTACTGTGTCCTTGACTGAATTGTAAAGATAATTTGCCTATTTACCCCAAAGTGATACATGGTAGATTTTTTGCTGCATTAGGACTTTTGGCTGTGAGGTGAGTCATTGAGAAGATTAGAGGTGGACTTAGGGAAATGGTGGAAATATATATATGTATATATATATATATATATATATATATATACACACACACCTTTTTTTTTAATAGATTATGGTAAGGTTTGGAATATTCCTCCTAAGCTGATATTGTGCACTGGCAGCCAGGCTCTAGAAACTTAAAGAATTGGAGGATGTTCAAATGTATTAATTTAAAAAAACAGTAATAAAAAGCATTCATGTTTCTAGAGTTTCTTGCTAAGTCCATAAAATAATGTGTGTGGGGGCATCCACCACCCTAAAGCTCTGATTCATGTTCCTTCCTCCTTTTCTCCACTCTCTCCAAAGAGCTTCCCTGTGGGTTTGATTTTTGTTTTAATTAGGATTCTTTATTTGTATTTCTTGGGATTATTTCCACGTGCATTGATATTTCTTAAGTTCTGTAACCTAAAAGAAATTAAATGTGAAGAAGCAGTTTCTGAGCACGACTGGCTCAGAAGAAACAAACTATTCGAGTCCATGAAGTGTTAATTTTGCCTTTCAGGTTTCCTTTAGTTTAAAGCAAACTCCTATTTCCAGGGGATACTTTGTGTCCTGGATGGGATCTGTTTCCCTTATCCTGGGTTTGCCTGTTTTTATTCTGTATTTCTCCTGTGAAACATATTATCCTCTGGCCATAAAGTGACTTTGCGCCTGTGAAAGAAACCCCCCCCCCCTGGTGCTGTGCATCATTCTGATGTTTAACCCTTTAATTTATAAACGGGATTAGTGGAAATGGGGTGGGTGATCTTTGGGTTTTCCAGGATGAACTGAAGCAGTGGATCCTCTCCCCATGGATCCAGAGCAGGGAACAAGGGCAGTGCCAGCACTGGGTGCTCTCTCACTGGATTATTTTGTTGGAAACCTCTCCCCTGCTGAGTTGGGGGAGAAAAGAGATCTGATTTGGGATTTTTTTTTTTGTTTGTGTTTTTGGATTTGGCTTTTGCATGGTGACCTTGAGTTTTCCTTGCTCCTCCTCAGGACTGGTTTTGCAGTGTGATGAATTGAAATGCTTCTGTTATCATGCTGATGCCTCCCTTTGTCTTGGTTTATCTGAATTCCATCAGATTATGCCGTGATTGTCTGCCCTTTATCTGGCTAACAATGGCGTGTTTACAAGAGGTGAAGCTTAATTGCATTTAAAGTGCATATAGGGAATATGTGCTTTTAGTTTTAAATTTTATCTTGCTGATACTGAGCTTCTGGATTGTGTCTGTCACTGGGAACCAAGACACTGCCAACTCCTTCACCTTAAAACATCCAATATGGTTTGGAAAATAAAATTCAGTTTGGAAATCAGTCTTCCACTATTTGCATAAGGATTAAAGTTTAATCAGATTTCCATACAGGAATTTAGTGGTGTGTCCTGGCCATGTGACTTCTCTTCAACTTGAAATCATCAACAAGATGCTCAGCTCCATCCTCACTGCCTTTTGGAAACTTAACTTTCCTGGGATTCCTGAGCAGAGTGGGATTTCAGCTGTTCTGAAACAGTTGATAATTCACTCTGCTGTGTTTTGCCTTCCTTTCTTCCTGCCCTGTAATTAAAATTGGTGAAATATATTTCACATAAACCACGGAGTTGATGTGGATGAAACATAAAATGTTTTGCTGGTTGTCCTTGCAAGGGTCAGCTGTATTTTTGTAACAACAGGAGCAGGGCCCCAAAAATTGGGAATTCTGTGCAGCGTGATCTTGGGGAGCAGAAGGTTTCCTGTAGGTGCTCACTGATAACTGTGCCCAGCACTGGGAAACAGCATTTAAACCAGAGTTGTAGGAAGGAGAAATGTTTCTTGTTGGGGAGTATTTTGCTGTTGTTTTTTTTTCCCCTAAAACTCTGGACCATGAGAGACGCTGTCAGTGAAGCATCTGCTATTAAACATTGACACTTGCCTTAATGACTTTAATTAAGAATGTCTTGAGCCTTGGTTTTTTTAATTGATTGTAGCTTCCCTTTCGTGTGTGTAGGTATGGGATTTCATTTTTAGTTACTTGATTGGCTTCAAGAACATGAAGATAAGATTCAATTTAAATAACAAAACAAAACCACTTCTCAAAGCTGTTGCCATTCTTCTTGCTCTTAAATAAGTGACTTGTTGGCTGATATTAAATTCTGCTTAGTGGAGCTGTGACAGGAGAACCTAGATATGACCTCATTAAAAATAAAATAAGTTCAGAAATATTTCTAGAGATTTTAAATAAATGCATAAGGTATAAAAATATTAAGTTACAGGTTTTTGTCTTGTAAGAGATTGTGTTTTAAATTTCCTCAAGACAGCAAAATAGAAAGAATCAGACTGAAGAAATGGAAAACTTAGTGCCTGTTGTTTTCTAACTGATTTTTCTTTGGGTTTGACTCTAATGCTGGAATGCCTTGTAAAGGGAACACATATTTAGCATTTTCTTGCTGTTTAGGTAGAAGTGTGTTTCAGTTACCTCCTCTAATGAATGTATTGTGAGGAAATGCCTTCAAACTACTGAAAAAGAGACCGACTTCTTTGAAATTCTGTACTTCAGACTTATTTTCTGCCGTTGCCTTTGCAGTGAGCACTTGTCCTGCTCGTTCACCTTCTTCCTGCACGGGGACAGCAATGTGTGCACCAGCGTGGAGATCAGCCAGCACCAGCCCGTGTACCTGCTCAGCGAGGAGCACCTCACCCTGGCCCAGCAGTCCAACAGCCCCTTCCAAGGTGGGATTGCAGCCAGAGCTGGGGGTTACACCTGGGCTCATGCTCTGGGTGCTCACTGAGGGCTTGGGGCAGGCTGGCAGTGGGGGCAGAGGGTGCCCAGCTGTGCCCTGCTGTGCCCTGTCCTCACACAGTCAGGGTGCTGTGTCCTGGCCCTTCTGCAGGTGGAGCATTTGCATATTCATCTCTTGGCATGTAATTGAATCATTTCTCCTCATGACACAGTTTCCAAGTGCTGTCTTATTGGTGACTTAAATATGTTGCTGTTTCAACCTTATAACCCCCACATACCTTCACCAACCCTCTGTCAGAAATCCATTTCTGGCTCAGTGTATTTAACCTATTCCCACCCCCTCCCCTTTTTCCTTGGCTCTTCCTTGCCTGTAAATCCCTGTGGTTCCCCCAGCAGATGCAGGTTGTGCTCTGGAAGACAGAGGAGTGCTGGGGCCTGAGTCTGGTCAGTGGGGCTGTGTGATCCCTCCCTGTGTCAGACCCTTGTGCTGCTGCAGAAATCAAAATCACCTCTCCTGCATGACCACACACCTTTAGTAATGCTCAGTGTCCAAACTTGCTTTTTTTTCTGAATGCAACTTACCAGCAGCTGTGCTTCCCTACTATGGACAAGACTAAACATGAAACAGATGATTCCCTGTGTGTTCCCTGTTGTCGTAACAAGCTGAATGAAAGGATGAGGAAACACCTTAACTCTGCCAGGATTTGGAAGTGTTTCTTTATCCCACCTGTATCTGAGACTCCTTGCAAGCCAAGATGAAAGCTTGCCTGTTGCTTGTTTGAATTGATTAATTTGTAGTTGTTATTGTGGTTCCTCAATTCTTACAGTACACATGAATTTAACAATGTGAACCTATTGCCAAAAACTCGTGTAGTGTAAATCATGATTAGGCTGCATTTTGACTTACCCATGGTAAGTTGTTTATTTGATGTGGCTGAAATAAGAGTGCTGCTATTGCAGAGAGGAAGGGGGAATTTGGGGTGGATATCATCTCCAATGGATTTCTATTTCTGTTTTAGTTATCCTGAGCCCCTTTGGGTTGAATGGCACACTCACAGGGCAGTCCTTCAAGCTTTCTGATTCATCCACAAAAAAGCTGATTGGGGAGTGGAAGCAATTCTACCCTGTCACATCCAACTTGAAGGAGGGATCTGAGGAAAAACAAGAAGAAATGGATTGGGAGGATGATTCTTTAGCTGCTGTTGAAGTCCTTGTTGGTGAGCCTGATTACCTTTTAATTACTGAAATAAAGTGGCTGATTAAGTCTGCAAAATTCTGAATGCAGAAGTGGTTGTTGGGTTTTATTTTCCTGTTTGATGCTTGGGACTACCTACGATGAGCTGCTGCTCAAAGTGGATTTTGCAGACCCAGTAGTAGGAGATCTTACTCTTACGTGCCCTGAGAGGCAAGATTTTTAAAAAAATAAATAATAAAGAGAATAAAAAAACCCCTGGATGATCACTGTTGACATCTGAGCTGCATCAAAAGCAAGTTGTGCTGTTTCAGAGTCCGTGCAAATTCAAACAGAGCCGACTTGCCTTTTAGTGGTGTCTTCAAAACCACAGTCCTGGAGAACCTGATGTACTCAGGCACTGCCTTTATCTGATGTTTTTCCCAAAATCCCAGCCCCTGGATGCAGCAGTTTGTTCTGCTGTGGGCTGGTGACCTTTGATTTGCCAGCTAATGCAATCCCTTCTCTGCGAGGAGCTCGTAGTGCAGCGATGGCTGGAGACCCTCGTGCTGATGGGGATGTTGGCAGTGTTACATGATACTAAAAAGGGTTTTTTCAGCCTTTATAAAACAAAATGATAGAAGCAGGTAGCAGCATGTGGATGTCTCTGCCTGTGTATACAAAGCCCTTTTTATTCATTCACCCAAATCTTCTGTATAAAGCAAATCAAGTAATGGTAAAGCTGACAACAGAGGTTTTTTTGTCCAAGGAGATGCTTCAGTAGGTAGAAGAGGGTCTGTAAGCTTAGGAGGGAGTGCTAAAATGATCCATTTGATGACTTTGAGTGTCAGCCTTGGTCACTAACTGGGAAATGCCCTCTCTTGGCAGCTGGTGTGAGGATGGTGTACCCGGCGTGCTTTGTGCTGGTCCCTCAGACAGACATCCCTGCTCCCAGCTCCGTGGGGGCTCCCCACTGCTCCACTGCTTGCCTGGGGGTCCACCAAGTGCCTGCTTCCACCAGAGACCCTGCCATGTCCTCGGTCACGCTGACTCCCCCCACGTCCCCAGAGGAAGTTCAAACAGGTGGGAAGGAATGGGCTCCTCCATGAGGGAATCGTTTCCATGGCTTCTCCTTCAAACCCAGCAGTGTTTGCAGGGGATTCAGGTGCTCTGTGTGCAGCTGGCTTGGTAGGAAAAATCACGTTTCTTTAGTCCTAAGTTTGTTATAGTAAAACCAGTGTTGCCAGTCGTGAGCAAAATTAACTCAAACTCTTCTGTAAGCTGCTGAAATTAGAACTGCTATTGTACCTGGGGTTGTTACCAGTCCTTCAGATTGCTCTGGGGAAGTTTTTGGTTTTTTTCCCCTGTGTGCATGTCTGTGTTCTGACACAGCTTCACAGACCCCCTGTGCCCTCGGTCATTAGTGAGAAGGTGATGCTTTCTCCCAGTCCAGGAAGATTGGCTGTAGGTAAGTTTCCAGTTAGGGTGAGTGCCCTCTGCCCTGGGTGTGAGCAGTGGTTATGGGGAGCTGATTTAGGTCACAGCAGGTGACACTCACAGATAATTTCAGTGACTTACCTAAGTTTTATTGCACAGAAGAGGTTTTGTTTCTTTATTCCTTCTATGATCTTCTGTTACCCAAGCTTGACCCTTTTTTTTAATCATAATGTTGGCTTTGCTCAAGTTATTTTCTATTTCAGGTCACTTTCATCAAAGATAAAGAATATTCCAGTCCACTTACAACATAAACATATATGGTGCTTTTTTTAATCTCCTGTAATAATCTGCTACTACTCCTAAATTTTCTGTGTGTTTTTATTTCTTAACACTGGGTCAAGAAGATACTTTTCTTCCTATCATGCTCCTGTGGTGATTGAATTGGAGTGACAGACACTGCGTTGTCTCACTACCTGAATCTCTTTCCTCTGGTGCTGCTTTTCAGTTGATGCTCAGTCTGCCCAGAAATGGGTGAAGTTTTCCTCGGTTTCGGACGGATTTATCTCGGACAGTACCAGCCATCACGGTGGCAAAATCCCCAGAAAACTGGCCAACCAAGTGGTGGACAGAGTCTGGCAAGAGTGCAACATGAACAGAGCACAGAACAAGTATGTACTCATCCTCTGAAGCCAAAAATACCAGTATTTTGTGTGTTCCTTGTAGCAATTAGTTCTGTTAAAGGCGCTGCTGGTGGAATGCGCTTTACTCTTCTAATAAACCATTTTTAAAGAAGTTCATTTTTTCCTAACTATTTAGGAATGATTTACTTAGTTCTCAGTTTAATATGTCAGGAAAAGGCTATTTATCATTTCTTTGCTGCATCCCATGTCACCAAACTACTCTTGAGCTTTGCCAGAAGATAAGAGAAGAACATATGTTGCTCCCAAATAACTCTCCTGGTATTGAATCCTAGGAGGAAGTATTCTGCTACATCAAATGGCTTGTGTGAGGAGGAGACAGCTGACAAGGTGGCATCCTGGGATTTTGTTGAAGCCACGCAGAGGACAAATTGCAATTGTTCAAGGTACAGCACTTGGCAGAGGCGCAGCCTCCGGTGTTCGCTGGGGCTGAAGTGCTCAGGAGAGGCTCCCGATGGCTCCTGCAGGAGTAATTAAGCAGTAGCTGCTTGTAGGAAAGCTGTAACAAAATTTGTATCTCCTCTCCTAAATGTCATTGGAGGTCTTGAAACTCTGCCCGAGAAGTTACAGCAGAGCTTGGAGTCAAGTGAATCAGCTGAGGGGACCTGCTGCCAGTGCAGGGACAATTCCCGACTCCTGGGCTGGAATTCCATATGGATATGGGCAGTAACCATCTCCTGGGCAGCTTTCTCAGGGAATGGGAAGGAAATGCTATTTATTTAGGATTTAAGCACCTCTTCTAGAGGGCTGTGGCATTAGCTTTGAAGGGAGAAAGCTGTTAATCATCAGCTTGGTGAATAGGAATAAAACCCCCGAAACTGCTGTCTGGGAAGGGTGGCATTCCATGGGTGGCTGTGTGCAAAACTGCTTCTCTGGGAGTGGATGCCAGAGTGTGTTTTTTATATTAGCTGGGGAAAAAAGGGATCAAAACAAAGGGCAAAAGTCTGAGATTAAATAAATATATATAATACAACCTCTTTTGAGGCTGCAATGCCACAGACTGTTAATACAGGTATTTAAAATAAATGGAAGCATTAATTTCAGTGAATTCTCAATTTCTGTACTTATGGCAGAATATTAATCTTTAGGTGACTGAAGTGTTGCAAAAAGTTTAAACACTTTCTCTGATTTAAATGTTACACTGATTACCTTGCAGTGAATATTGGTATCTTAGAAAAAAATTAATGTCTGGAGGATGTAGCATTTTGAGAGAAATGCATTTTTTTAACTCCCTTATTGAAATGGTTGGTTGAAGGTTGATATTTCTGTGGAAGTACTTGTGTCCTGAGAAGAGCTGGGATATGGAGGAGGATTAAATGTTCTTTTCAAGGAGAATTTAGCTATGATAGCACTAGTTAAGAGAAAACCAATCAATTAACTATGTGAGGTGTGTATTAGAGATATGCAATTGCCTAAAGAGAAATTGCAAAGACCTAAACCCCCTTATTATTCCATGTGTTTTGAATTCTAAGTGGAGAAAAATATGTGGATGTGTGTGAGAGTTTAAAGTAAAAATAGATTTTGATACCTCTTACCTTTTATCCCTGCCTAATCCTGTTTTTTCAATACAAGTGCTTCTTAACTTTGCTAACGGAAGAGTGGCAAAGAATTCCCAGGCACTGAGGATGTACGTGCAGTTCAATGGCTTAACCATAAACATTTCATTCTACACTTCAGTATTTCATGTGCCTCATTCTGTCAGATGATCCTGAAAGTTGGCGTCTTGAACTTCCAGATGAAATGTTTTAGCTCAAGTGCATTTACACTGAACAAACCCAACAGTATTAATGCAGTTGAGACACTGAGTTTTTCCCACACTTGCTAAATTTGTAGGTAAACGGCTACAAAAGCCTTGAAATAGCTTGGAAATACCTTTTGTAGGAGCTTGGCTTCTTGGTTCTTGACGTTAATTTTCCAGTCCTTAACCCTCTGAGGCTCGGGCAGCTCTCTTGGTTGGTATCAGTGTTTGAATTCCAGAAGCCATTCACTAATTCTTACATTGTTCTACTGATTCACCAGCGCTGGCACAAGTTACGAGTGACGAGGTATTCATGTGACAATCTATTTCTGCTAAAGCAGTTATAAAATACTGTCTT
Organism: Edolisoma coerulescens; assembly: GCA_013397115.1. NCBI lineage: Eukaryota > Metazoa > Chordata > Aves > Passeriformes > Campephagidae > Edolisoma > Edolisoma coerulescens. The sequence goes on along the minus strand of VWZW01003883.1, from coordinate 132,508 downwards.
AATTCTGAGGATTTTTTGTGTGTTTGGCTCATAGGACAGATGTAATTTTTTAAATGGTACTCTCAAATCTTACAATGCTGCTCAAGTCACTCAAATTCTGGTCAGAAAGAAGAGGCAGCTTCACTTCGGAACGGTTTCAGTTCCAGACGTCTCTAATGGGCTGTTTAATGGCCTAGAAGCAGGTTCTTATCTAGCGAAAAAGAACACCACAGACATATTTGAAAGATTAATGTGGAGTCTTTTCCCCTGTATTAATTCTGCAGGCACAAAAATCTCAAACCAAGAAATTCAGGTCAACAGGGGCAGGCCCCACCTGTGGGCCCCCAGCAGCCGGCGGCTCCGAAGCACAAGACAAATGAGAAGCAAGACAAAGGGGATAAGCCACAGAAACGCCCTTTGACTCCTTTTCATCATCGTGTATCTATCAGTGATGATGTTGCCATGGAGGCAGATTCAGCGAGTCAGAGGCTTGTGATGACTGCACCAGACAGCCAAGTGAGGTTTGCCAATCTCCGAACTAACGATGTAGCAAAGCCCCCCCAGCTGCACGGGGCCGAGCTGGCAAACTCGCCGCAGCCGCCGCCGCTCAGCCCCCACCCCTGCGACGGCGCCGACGAGGGGGTGCCCAAAGCTCCCTCCACGCCCCAGAGTCAACATTTCTACCAGATGCCAACGCCAGACCCCTTGGTTCCCACAAAAGCAATGGAAGACAGGCTCGATGGCTTGTCCCAGCCTTTTCCAGCGGCGTTCCCCGAGGTTATAGAGCCCACCACGTACGTCGGCACTGCCGTGAATTTGGAGGAGGATGAAGCTGACACGACTTGGAAGTATTATAAAGTTCCAAAGAAAAAGGATGTGGAGTTCTTACCACCTCAGCTTCCAAATGATAAGTTGAGAGATGATCCAGTAATACCTGCTGGACAGGAAAATGTAACATCAGTTACAGAGTAAGTAGTGCTTGATACTGGAGTAAGGACAGGAGAAGTGAGGGAACAGGAAGGCCAAAGGCCGGATTGTTTCAGTATAAGGAGCAGTAATGCAGTAGTGCTGAGGGTGTGAGCACAACTCTGGGTATAAGAAGTTAATCCTTGTGAAATGGGAGCACAGAGCACAGTCAGATCTGCAGCAAGACTTTCCAGCTTTTTCTCATTTTAGTTCTGATTTAGCTGATAGCAATGATATTTACTTTTATACTATAAAATTAATCTGCAGCCAAATGATGCCTATTTGGGACTTAAGTCCCTTCCTTCTTCCTTCCCCCTC
>VWZW01003883.1:109176-131223 GCA_013397115.1 Edolisoma coerulescens | reverse complement strand
CCCCAAAAAAAAGAAATAACTTTTTCACTTTAGTATTTGAGTTCTTCATTATTTGAAGAAAATATGGATGGTCTCAGCTGCAGAGATCCTGTTAAAGTTTTACTCTCATTTCTGCTCATGTCAGAAGAGCTGGTGTTACAAGCCCCAGCCTGTAAAACATTCTGCTCTGCTGCTTGTTTCCATTGGGATACAGGAATTGTCTACTTTGGATACTGTTTTAAGTTTTAAAAAATCCTGGAGCTTAGGGACAGTGGAGGAAATAAAACTCTGATGGTTTTAGTGTTAAAGCTTAGGTTTGAGCTCTGTTTTACTGCAGAATGAGTTAAGATAAATTTGCTTTACCAGTTAGAGCAAAAACCAACTCCACAAAAAAGATCACCACCACCAAAAACCCCGAACTTTAAGAACAATAAACCTGAACCAGACCCCCTTGGCCTCCTGGGCTGTGTCCCTGTGCTGTTGCAGTGAAATTGTTCCTGTCATCCCTGGTTCACAACACTTCCCTGTGAGGACAGGCTGCTGGAAAGGGACAGCAGTGGGAAGCAACAGGTGCTGACAGGGCTGTTAACAGCAGTCAGAGCTTAACAGGATTGGGACGTGGATGCAGAGGTGACAAACTTGGGCTCAGGGCTGTGATCGAGGAATTAAGAGCTGCACCCAGAGCTGCCTCTATCCCTGCACTTCTGGTGGTTATTTTTGGTCCAAGTTTTCTTGTTCCTGTTCAGGTGAAAGGAGACTCTTACTGTGAGCAGGATGAAATTATTGAGAGCTTTGGGGTTTATTTTAGGAGCTGGGGTGCTGAATTTGTGGTGGAAGAGAAGCTGCTCACACGGCAGAAGCTTGGAGTTGGTTTTTGTCCCGTTGCTGGCAGTGGGAAGCCACTGGAGGCAGCACTGGGGTGGCTGTGTGGGAAAGCTGGGAGAAGGAGTAAATGTGTTTTAGCTGTTGGTCTGTGCTCACACAGAGTTTCTAACCTTGTGGTCAGTGTTTAAGAGGCTCTTTCAAGATGTGCATTTGTAGGATTTTTTAGTGGTTTTTTCCTTTGCCTTGAATTCACTTCAGCCAAGTAGATAAGGAAAGAAGTTTCCTTTCTCCTCTTCAAGGCATGGTCTTTCCTAGTTTGATTTTTGAACCTAGTTTTTTTCCCTCTAGAATATCTGGTTGTTAACTTCTCTTCCTCTGTGCTGGTCAAAAATACAGCAAAGCCTTTAATTCCCTATTCCTAGAAAGTAGTTTCCATCTCTTTTTTGTCTTTATTTTGATGGCAATTTTTGCAGGGTTTAGAAAACTGGTTTATTGAGCATGGAAGAGCAGCATGGATGGATTTGGCATTGTTGTTGGCTGCGAGGTGTTTTTTGGGACAGTTTGTCTCTAGGAACTGTCTTTGACAAAGTCAAACTGTTTCTATAGTTGAGAGGAAGGTGCAGGAACTACTCATCTTGTTTGAGGGAGCACCTTCCTCTCCTGGTGCCTTTTATATGCTGGGATACAGAAAATAAAGCTGGTTCAGGGGCAGATCTACAGCTCATAATCAGAACAGTTTTCTCCTTGCCAATCTCTTTTTTTCCTGGTGCAATGTTACGTTTGTGAAACCAATAGTCCTGAGAGAAAACCTTAATTTCTGTGTACTTACCAACTCCAGTTTTGGCTCAGAATGTTAACAAAAGAAAAATGCTGATAAAGGCAAATGTGGTTTGATTTTTCTCATTAGTAAATTAGTTACTGGTGTGCTGCAAGCTTTATTTGTATTGATCTAAGTGATATAAATGGCTCCTGAGCACAGTGGCATTTGTGTGCTTTACTTGTGATTATTGCTTGGGCTTTTTTTGGGAATGCAGTGAGTAATTCTTTAGCCTGGTGAGTTTCTTTTAGTGGATGTGGAGAGTTGACTCCATTTGTGCCTTATAATAAATGACAGCCATGACCTGGGATAAATTACTAATCTTTATGTGAATTGACAGTGCTTGAGGAGAGAGGGGCAGGATGAATCACAGGGCTGGATCTGATGTGTGGAAGGAGGTGATATTAAATGAGTAATGATTTAATCTTCATCCCCAAAAGTTTTCTGAAGCTGAGGTGTGAAGGAAGGAAGTGGGAAGATGATGAGGTTGTTCTTGTAAAGGCTGTGTGATAGCAGAAGTAATTCCACATAATAAATGCTAAATAAATGATTTTGTGATTTTTACTTTTCTTCTGTTCAGATTAATGGTGCAATGTAGGAAACCTTTGAAGGTTTCAGATGAACTGGTGCAACAATATCAGAGTAAAAACCAATATTTAGCAGCTGTAGCAACGGAAGCTGACCAGGAACCTGAAATTGATCCTTATGCCTTTGTGGATGGAGATGTGGAATTCCTATTTCCTGACAGCAAAAAGGACAGGCAGAACATTGAGAGGGAAGTGGGGAAGAAACACAAGGTGAGTAAAGGAGTGAGGATATAAATCAGTGATGAGATTAAAACAAATTGCTTTAGGCACCGGATAGAATTTAAATCCTTCTTTATGTGTTTAGAAGCAAATTAAAAAACAAATTATATTCTAGCAGAAATGATCAATGAAATTAAGCAGCATGTCTCTAACGGCACCTAAAATTTTTTCTGACACTCTGGTGGTGCCATTGCATCAGGGTTTATGAGGAGAAAGCTGCTGGATCAGTCTGGCTCAGTGGTCTCCCTGTGGAAATAGGTGCTGGCAGGTGCCTGGGGAGAGAGGAAGAACAAGGCAAGTGCTTTGTTCACGACTGGAAAGGTCTGGGGGTAGGTGAGGTGAGCCCTGACTCATTCCCTGGCCAGTGAATTGCAATTTTTATTCTTTTTTTTTGTACTTTAGTGCAGCTACGTGAGACTTTTGCTTAAAGCCAAAGGGCACCTGCAGAAAAGGAGAAAATATAACTGCACTGGGGGCTGGTCTATGAAATAAATTTGCTTATTAGAATTAGTTGTGTGTGGCTGCATTCCATTCAGGGACTGGTACAGTTAATGTGTAGCATTTGATAGCGAGGGTTTTTCCTTAAGGTGTTGTAGCAGGAATCTACAACTTGCTTTGTAAATTTATCCCCAACACAAACCCTGTGTTTGCAGCCCAAGATCTGCTCTCCCTGAGCCAGCACCAGCCCCCAGCCTGCCCCTGCTGAGCTCACAGGGTAATGAGAACCTGATACTTCTCCAGGTACAGAATTCCTGCAGGGACATCAAATACCTCCCACCCCACCCATTAATTTAAACAAACTTTTCTCTCCTTTTTTAATAGGCTGAGGATGGGACATCCAGTGTTACAGTTCTGTCCCATGAAGGAGAGGATGCAATGTCTCTGTTTAGTCCTTCTGTCAAGCAAGGTAAAGAGGCTTTTTTTCCCCCCTCTCTATTTTAATTGTGTTGTATTAATGGTGTCTTGAACAGTCAGTAGGTTCTAATAGGCTGCTAAGTTTTGTGTTTTATGGTTTGTATTTCCCTCCAGTCTGCTTGGGACATTTCTTTGTTGCACCTTGCAAACAAATGTTGGCTGTAAAACCCAAATGCTCTAAAATGGAAGGGCCCTCACCTCTGTGGAAGATGGATGAGTGGAACCAAGGACATCTCACCCCCCCTTGGTTTCTTTTTCCCCCAGCTGTGGAAAAAGCTCTTTAATGAAGTTTTTAATGAAGATGCAGTGGCAGTGTTGTGATGTTGGTCTCTCCCCACAGATGCCCAACGTTTGGCTGCCCACGCCCGCACTGCCTCGACCAGCCTGTTCCACGAGACAGACCTGGTGGTGTCCTACACAGACCTGGACAATCTCTTCAATTCTGATGAAGATGAACTCACAGTAAGTGATGTGCGAAAAGTCCTGGCGGGTGCCAGCCAAAAACCAGCAAGGGACAACTCTTGTCTTTTTGTGGTTTGGGGTTTGATTTTTTTTTTTTCTGGCATTTGTAGGAGAGGTTGCAAAACACTCACACAAACAAGAGCTGTGGCCCCTCAGTGGCAAACGGACTGTTCTGGTTGACTCATGCAGGCAGATTTTTGATGCAAACAACCTTTTGATCTTACTTCCTTACAATCCCCACTTTATGTGCTGCCTGAACATACCTTTAGTTAGAGTTGAACAGATTCAGCAGGTCCTAGTGTGCTCTTTTCCTGTGGTCTGGGCTCTGTTTAACTGGTTCATCAAGGTAATACTGAAACAAACCAGCAACTTCTGAAAGAGAAAAGGCATTTAAACACTGGACATTCTGCCAAATAAACTGCTTCTCTGCAGCAGCTATTATCTTGGAACAGTTTCTTTTGCAGTCTCTGATGGCTCTGAATCCATTATCTTTCTAGTTTCTATTTCAATACTGTTTGTAATCAGTTGTCTTTTCTGAACTGTGCTTTGCTCCATGCTTAATCCTAAATCCCCTTACCCAGACAAAATGCCCATCAACTTTAATGGGAGCTGTAGCTGAGTAAGGGCTGAAAGATCTTAACAGCCATCAAAGGTCATCAGTATGTAAAGGAAGTGTTTGCTCTTAAACATGAACACATTCTGTAGACATCTGAACTGTTTAAATATGCTAAAATATCTCTTATTCTTTTACTTTTGACAGTTTTTCTTCCGTGTATCTCTTGTTGCAGGATTTGTGTTTGTCTTTTCTGTTCCTGTGGTAACACCAGTGATGCTAATGTGGCTCTGGGAGTGTTATGGTTTGTTCTGGTGGACTGTGGGCAGGCCTAATTTAGCTTCATTTACTGGCTGCTAACAGGCTGAGGGTTATTTTGTAACTGCTCTTTCCCTTCAATAACATTGTGACCTGTTGGGAGAGGTCCTCTGGCTTCCAAGAATTAAGAACAAGTGTAACCCCAACCTCAGGCTTCTGAGCTATTTTAATTTTTCTAAATATTATACAATGTCTCAGCTTTGTATGTGCAGGTGAGATTTCCTGTTAGCAGGAAACATGAACGTGTGTTTATGTCTGAAGTGATTTTATGACAATACTTCTTTCTTAGCCTGGATCTAAACGAACAGTGAACGGCACTGATGACAAATCCAACTGCAAAGAGGCAAAAACAGGAAATCTAGACCCACTGTCATGCATAAGTAAGATTTATTTGTGTTTTCTTTTTGCCTAAAGAGAATCCTAGCCCTAAACATTTGACTCTAGTTTGTTGTGGCAATTTGGAAATGTACCCTTCATTTGCCTTTGTGAAATTTTGAGACTCAGGAAACACTTCCGAAAGGTTTCATGCTCTAAAGTCTGCTTCTGATCTGAAATTAGGCACTGCAGATCTCCATAAAATGTATCCAACTCCCCCTTCACTGGAACAACATATTATGGGGTTTTCTCCAATGAACATGAACAATAAGGAGTATGGCAGCATGGACACTACACTTGGAGGAACAGTGCTGGAAGGGAATAGCTCTACTGTGGGAGCTCAGTTCAGAATTGAAGTAGATGAGGGTTTCTGCAGCCCCAAACCTGCTGAAATCAAGGTATGTAGTGCTGATAGCCCTGATCAATGCTTGTGATGATTATTGATCAGTTTATTACTTAAAACTGAGTAGGAATGGGGGGAGATTAAGTACAATTTGTAACTTGTCCTGCATTATTCTGGGGGAAGTAATACACTTTCTAGTGAGTATGTAGTGTTTTACCACCTAAACTTTAGGAGAGAGTAATACCTGAGTAGCCATTAGTGAGCTGCAGAAATGCGTTTCAGTCACTGCAGTTCACTGTTGTTTGTTTTGGTGTATTGTGAATATTGTATGTACACATCTCAGCTTTGTCTTGCAGCTGTGTCAGGATTTTGGATTAGAGAGCTGCTGCTTGAACTTAGTCCCGTTTTTTGGAGAAGCATTTGATTGCTGCAGTGATCTAATTTACACACTAATGCTTTCCCATGTCTGACTTCCAGGATTATTCTTATGTTTATAAACCTGAGAACTGTCAAGCTTTAGTGGGATGTTCCATGTTTGCACCACTGAAGACTCTTCCCAGCCAGTGTCTTCCTCCCATCAAGCTGCCCGAGGAATGCATTTACCGCCAGAGCTGGACTGTGGGAAAGCTGGATTTGCTTCCTCCAGGCCCTGCCATGCCTTTCATCAAAGATGGGTACGACCACAGGGGGTTCAGCTTTGTGAGGTGCTCACTTTGCCACCCCTAAATATTTATTTTCCTGATCAGTAATGGGAATATTTGGATATCCTCTGTGTTTATACAACTGACAAGAGCCTTTAAAAACATCCTTCTGGTTAAACCTGCTGCAGGAGACTCTCTTCTCAAAGAGCTTCTTAACTGTACATACATTTTATTTGTTGTCTCCTTTAAAGGTTTCTTGGGGAAGCTTAATGGTGCAAGTCCAGGTTTAATAAGTAATGAAGATGGTAACAATCAAGATAAATGTAAACTTGGGACTTTGTTTTTGCAGTGGTGTAGTCGGTACTGGAAGGGCTTAGTAGGTGGTGCTGCTGTTTCTTAAATTATTTTCTTAAGTAGCAGTAAACTCAGCTGTGCTGGGACTAGGAAAACATTTCCTGTGCCCTGTGTGACTGGGCCTGGTCACAGCAGAACTGCAAGTGACATTTCTGTACCCTGCATTTGGTAGGGATGGTCTCGCTGCCAGCTCTTCTTGAGGAAAAGATTTCTTTCTTTCTCTCTTCTGCATTAGTAGCTGGTATAAATGGATTAGGCAGCAAGGAGGTTGTGTATTTCTTGATAAAATTATATGAATATTAAATCTTGGATTAAATCCTGATGTTGCTTCTGTTAAGGCTACTCATAAGCAACATGTTTCCAGGTCTCATTAGCCTTACAAGGCTTTGGAGATACTCAGGTGCTTAGGAAAGAAAATGTTAAACCTTTCCAGGTGATACTTTCCTTGTGGATTCAGCTGAATCTGCTGTCAATAGAGTTGGTCTATTTTCTTAGTGTGTGTCAACACAACATGTAAATAAAACATGAATGAAAAAGGTGTCCTTTAGACTCCATACAACCACAGAATTTATAATTTATTCTGACCACACTTGTTTCCTGGGAGCTTTGTGCAAAGGAAAAGACGAAAGGAGGCAGGGAGAGATTCTTTAACGGTGCTGTCAGTGGGAGTCCTGCAAAGTCATTTAGAACAAATGCTCTTGAAGTTCCTTAGGGAAGGAAAATCTTGCTGTGGATTATGAAAGACTAGCTTAAAAAAGCAAATATTAATTAGGAAGGTCCTTCTTTAGAAATCTGAGTCTTAAACTTCAAACCCAGTATGTTGTGTACTTAAAGCCTTTCCTTCTCTTGTGGCTGCTGTCAGTGATGGGAGCACCATGGATCAGGAGTACGGCCCTGCCTACACCCCACAGACCCATACTCCGTTTGGGATGCCCCCGAGCAGCGCCCCTCCCAGCAACAGCGGGGCTGGAATCCTCCCTTCTCCTTCCACCCCTCGCTTCCCAACTCCCAGAACACCCAGGACTCCCCGAACGCCCCGTGGAGCTGGCGGGCCCGCGAGCGCCCAGGGCTCGGTGAAATACGAGAACTCGGATTTGTACTCCCCAGCTTCCACCCCCTCCACGTGTCGGCCGCTGAATTCCGTGGAGCCTGCGACGGTGCCTTCCATCCCCGAGGCACACAGCCTGTACGTGAATCTCATCCTCTCCGAGTCCGTCATGAATCTCTTCAAAGACTGCAACTTTGACAGCTGCTGCATTTGTGTTTGCAATATGAACATCAAAGGTGCTGATGTTGGAGTTTACATTCCTGATCCAACACAAGAGGCCCAGTATAGGTGTACCTGTGGTTTCAGTGCTGTTATGAATAGAAAATTTGGCAACAGTTCCGGGCTGTTTCTTGAAGATGAGTTGGATATTCTGGGGCGAAACACGGAGTGTGGCAAAGAAGCAGAAAAACGCTTTGAAGCTCTCAGAGCTACTTCCATTGAACACGGCAGTGGAGGGCTGAAAGAACCCGAGAAACTGCCCGATGACTTGATACTGTTGCTGCAGGATCAATGCACCAACCTGTTCTCACCCTTTGGAGCAGCAGACCAAGACTCCATCCCCAAAGTTGGTGCTGTTAGCAACCTGGTACGTGTAGAAGAAAGGGATTGTTGCAATGACTGCTACTTAGCCTTGGAACATGGACGGCAGTTCATGGACAATATGTCAGGAGGGAAAGTTGATGAAGCACTTGTGAAAACTACTTGCTTGCACCACTGGTCAAAAAGAAATGGTAAATATTGAAAACAGCTTCTTTTCTACTTGTCCCCGTTTGGGTTTCTGTTTTTGAAGGGTCGTTTTTTTTGTGGTTTTCCTTTGTGGATTTTGAATGCTTCAGGCTGTTTTTGCCACCTGTGTGCTCGTACAAACTTCTCTTTGATGGTGTTCAGAGTAAGCAGCCCTTCTACGTCCTGTGCTGATCACCAAGCAGAGTAAGGCCTTGGCCACCCCCAGTTGTAAATTCCCAATATATATCTGAAGTGTAACATGAGACCACTGTCAGTGTCCACAACACTTCACCGGGTTTATCCTTTAAAGAGCTTTTGGTGATTGGTTCTACAGAGGCTCTGGAATGATTGATGCCTGTAGGAAGTGCAGGGGGTTCAAGTGGTGACCGTATTGTCAAGGCCACTGTGGCAGAATTAAACAACAGCCCTGATTCAGTTGGCTTCCCCCCTTCTATAAGGAGGAGCGGGGGGGCAGTAGGTTAATGGCACATGTGGCAAAAAAGCATTATTGTAGCCTTCACTGCATGTTGGGTCTGCCAGAAATCCTTGGATTTTTCTTTCGAGGGCCTGACTAATGTTGCAGTGTCTGCTGGAATACCCTTTATTGTGTGTATTTGCTTACTGTTCTCTAATTGAATTTTCAAGTGGCAACTCTGAACAGGGTTAGGGTGAAAGATAAACTTATGAATCACAGGTAGCTGCAATTCATAGTTGTAAGTGAAGATGAGGAGAACTCATGGGAGAACACAGCCAGGTTCCTGTGCCTCGCTGGGGGATTAACTTGGAAAATTAGGCTGCAGATAAATGGATGTTTTCAGGCACCCAGGAGAAGACTCTGTGTTACTGTGACTTTGGTATTTGGGATAAAAAGATGTAAAGATGCTTTAAAACAGAAGACCTGGAAATTGTAGCCATGTCAAATTTTATGTCAGCTTTTCATTCTAAAGTCCTGTACCTGAAATGGCCCGGTGGTGGCTCTGGATGAAATGGGCTGAGCCTGCTCGAGGCTCCCCTCGACTTCTCTGAAATGAGCACTGGGTGGCAGCCTGCAAATCCGCCTTTGTTGGGAGGGACAATCCGGGAGTTTCAGGCTTCTACAACTTGTTTGGGGGTTTTTGGGTGGTTTCGTTTGTGTTGTTTTGTTTTTATTTTAGGGTGTTGTGCCTTAGTTTAACTCATAAGATGCGAGCCTTTTCAATGAGAAAAATTCTAGAGGAAAAAAAAAATTAAGAAAATAATCCATCTGTGCATTTTATCAGGGAAAGAGGGAGAACTGTAAATCCGTGTGCGCTCAACTTTATATATCCCAGCCTGCATGTGTTTTTTTTAGAAGACAGTGTTTAAAACAGAGGTGGTTTGGGACCGTGGGCTGTCGTGCAGCTGCCCTGACCACGTTTGTGTCCCCGCAGTGGTGGATGTGAGCATGCAGTGTTCCCAGGACATCCTCCGCATGCTGCTCTCGCTCCAGCCCGTGCTGCAGGACGCCATCCAGAAGAAGCGAACGGTCCGGTCCTGGGGGGTGCAGGGACCCCTCACGTGGCAGCAGTTCCACAAAATGGCTGGGAGAGGCTCCTACGGTAACGCTCCATGGAATGCTGCTCCATGGGATCTCCTCCTTCTGCTCCATCCGCCCCAACTCGGTGGCTGGTGCTGCTCAGCCTATTGGAATTCTGAACAGCACTTGACCTTTCTTGAAGCTAACGAGAGCTATTAGACAGAGGGAGAATTCTTCTCTTTAGAAAAACAGAAAATATTTATATTCCTTAAAACAGGCAATGAATTAAAGATGTGCATTTAAAATGTACAACTTCAGTTGCACTGTTTGTATACACCTGACACTTCAGCCAGGGAGGGACTGAAATTGCAAAGATGGGTTTAATGTTAAAAACAGAGTAACTGCTCAGGTTTTTATACTCAAAATTCTTCTGTTCACCCCATTTTTATTACTCTAAAAATAGGGAGTTAAAAATACTGATTTTGAAATGCTTGAGACAGTGTGCTTTATTGCTCAGTACTGTCAGAACTGTGTTCAAGAGCTGGGGTTATTCAGTGTCTTGTCTCTGATAAATGTTTGGAGTGGCCAACACGTGATGCATTTACAGATAGAAGGTGATTTTGTGCACTCACGATTTAATGACTTCATTAGCATATGAGATTGATTTACCACTGTGTTACAAGAGTGACCTTTCACCAGCAGATCTTTTGTGGCTATATTTAGAACATGGCAATTATACATATACAGTACATGTAAATGCATGTTCTTAAGTTTTTTTCCTTCTCTGGCCCTTTACTCATCTGCTTAGAATATTTACATTTTTTCCCTGTCTTTGGTCCCTGATTGCTTTGGCTCTGTGGGAAAAGGCTTCCTGAACAGTGCAGATCTGTTCCTGATTGTCTGTGTACTGACAGAAATATAAAACACCGGGGAACTTCTTCTTGAGGCCCTGAGATATTTCAAAGAAAAACAATCAGCTGATGGGTTTTTTGCGGAGGGTTGGATCCTACACTTTGGATCTGTAAAATGAGAACTATTCCATTGATAGCCAGTGCTCCTTCCTGTGAGATGCTGGGAACACCAGAGGCTGTTCTATTCGTGTTTCCTTGAAGTTAATTTTAAGCTTTCCGCTTACAAACGTGTCTTGCTTTTCCAGGAACTGATGAGTCCCCGGAACCACTGCCAATCCCAACATTTTTGTTGGGATACGATTACGATTTCCTGGTGCTGTCTCCGTTTGCATTGCCCTACTGGGAGAGGCTGATGCTGGAACCTTACGGATCTCAGCGAGACGTTGCTTATGTTGTGGTGTGCCCGGAGAACGAGGCTCTGCTCAACGGAGCCAAAAGCTTCTTTAGGGATCTGACTGCAATATACGAGGTACAGGATTTGTGGCAGGTTGCAGTGAAATGGATTTGGGAAGGGCTGTTTCTAATACGTGCTCATAAGGACTTATCAGGCTTGTCGGAGCTGATAGCGACGCCTGCTCAGAATGCTATCTGGGAAAGCTGCTCGCAGGGATTTTAGGAATGGGCACTTGGAAGATAAGGGCTGTTGGTGCTGCTCCCCGTTCCTTTCGGTGTTCGCCGTTTCCATCCGATAAACGCCACCCGGTGGCAAAGCTCTGCATTGCCACGCTAATTGTGTTACCTCCATTTAATTAATTAATTACATGCTTGTACTGCTTGGATTGTGAGGAAGATTAGAGGAGATGATTATCAAGATGGTTTTCTTGCATTTGGGAAAACGCTGAAAATAAGCCATAAAATCACTATTCAGCATTTCCTACTGGTGGAATTCTGGAATTAAAATATTACTTTGGAATATTGTCAATAAACTGAGAGTCTCTCTCTCTCTCTCTCTCTCTCTCTCTATATATATATATATATGATAAATCCTTTGTGTGATATTTAACAGCTTTTAAGGCTTTTTTTTTACCTTCTTTGCAGTCCTGCAGGCTTGGTCAGCACAGACCTATCTGTAAGTTACTGCCTGATGGGATCATGAGGGTTGGACCTACAGCCTCCAAGAAGCTCTCGGAGAAGTTGGTCACGGAGTGGTTCTCACAGACAGCCAATGCCAACAACGAGGCGTTCTCCAAACTCAAACTCTACGCTCAAGTCTGCAGATATGAGCTGGGTATGACCTTTTCTTAATGTTCTTTATTTCATACAATTGCCACTTACTCCTTTGCAATAGAGAAGAAGGAATTATGGCTTATTGTCTTATTGATTGGGGCACTTTTCTGGTTTTAAACTATATTTGAATCTGTGCTAAAATGGCCTCTTACCATCCAGCAGTGCCCTTAGGGAAGGGCAGTGTGGCTGCCTGACAGGGACTTTGGTTGTCTTCTTACATTGGTAACTTGGATTCTGAAGCAGTGATTTTCAGCAATTCAACACATCTGGAAAAAAAATTACATTAAAAATGGATTTCTTGATATTTCTGAAAGGCTCTTATGAAAATATTAGAATTTGAAAATTTAATACAGGTATTTTAATTTGAGAGGTAAAATGTATGCTCAAGGTTTGCTCTGTTTTGTTAGAACTGTAGACTTCCGTAGGTGACATAAGCATCAAAACAGCTGCAATATAAAATTTATGCTTTTTTTCCCCTGGTTTTAGGTCCTTATCTTGCTTCTCAGCCTTTGGACAATTCTTTACTTTCCCAAACAAACCTGGTCCCTCCCTCCAGCCAGGCAGCCTCTGCTCTGCCCCCAGTGACAGCCCCTGCTGCAAATCCCAACACTCCGTCGTCGGCTCCCGCAGCTCCCACCAGCAGCACCATCACAGTGACCTCCACCAGTGCCATGTCCTCTGCAGCCACTACAGCCAACTCCACCCTGACCACCACTGCCCCATCCTCCTCCTCTGCCACTCTGGGCAGTGGCATTCCAACGAGCAAGCCTTCCTCATTCCCACCTTTCAGCAATATGAACAATACCACTCCTGCCTCCCTGCCCACCCAGGCTGCGCCAGTCCCAAATGGGCAAACTGGGGGGCAGCAGCAACAGCCAACACTGCAAACAGCAGGGATGTCTGGAGACACGGCTGCAGCACCTGCACAGCCCCATCCAGAGGTTTCTGAAAGGTAGGGGTCTGCAGTCACACCTCCAGCTGAAAAGTCAGCTCAACTAACGTGAACTTATGAATGCACTTTCATCCCTTCAGTAAAAATCCTGTAATTATTTTCACCAAGCTGCTTTTTAGGGAGAATGAGAGTTCAATTGTGGTAGAGTGAACCTTTTGGTTCCAGTTGTAGCTGCAGTACTAATTGCATCTCAGTGTCTACTCTGATACAAAAATAAATTTCCTTTTTTTCCTTTAAAGAGAGAAAATTCACCAAACTACTCACTTCAATATTTTAAAGGGCTGGGGAAGGAGGGGGAGATAGATAATTGGCACCATCTTAGAGTTCTGTTTTCTGTAATCAAAGTTAGAGTGGTGAAGACGGCTCTTACTGTAGATATTCTTGTTCCCCAGTTAAGCAATAGTTGAGCTGTTGAGCTGCTGTAATAAAAAAGGCTAAAGGAAAGAAAAGGGATTTAGAGTTACTGATAAGCTCCCATACAAAAATGACATAAAAAGACTGTTTCTTACACCACAATTGACTCAGAGGTCTTTCAGATTAATAATTGACAATTTGATCTAGTTTTGAAGCGAAACCAAATCTTTATAAAACTCAGCTGTTTGTAACTGGTTTCAAAATTTCATTTCCAGCACTATGGATCGTGATAAAGTCGGAGTCCCCACAGATGGAGATTCACATGCTATCACCTATCCACCTGCAATTGTAGTTTACATAATTGATCCTTTCACATATGAAAAAAAGGATGAGAACAGTAGCTCATCTAGTTTGTGGACACTTGGACTTCTGCGCTGCTTTCTAGAGATGGTTCAGGTTCTTCCTCCCAACATCAAGAACATCATTTCTGTGCAGGTGAGCCAACAGAAACAGAGTATCCTTGGCTTTGGCTGTGTTTTGGGGGCAATAGGGCCCTCAAGGTGGAAGTGTCATTTCCTTTGCAAACGTTACCAAATACTGTGTCAAAAGCCATTTAATCTATTGATGAAACAATGATTTATTTTTTTTCTCCTCCCCTCTGTTCTAGATTGTCCCATGTCAGTACCTGCTCCAGCCTGTGAAACACGAGGACCGGCAGATTTACACTCAGCATTTAAAATCTTTGGCATTTTCAGCTTTCACTCAGTGTCGGAGACCTCTCCCGACTTCCACCAACGTGAAAACCTTAACTGGCTTTGGCCCAGGTTTAGCCATGGAAACTGCTCTTAGGAGCCCTGATGTGAGTATTGTTAGTGGGGTTGTGGAATTGCCCAGATCAGAGAAAGGTCCCTGCTTATCAACCATCTTTCACATTAGGAATAACCAAACTTCATTATCTGTTCTGTCACCTTTCTAGAGACCTGAGTGTATTCGACTCTACACCCCTCCTTTTATACTGGCTCCAGTAAAGGACAAGCAAACAGAGCTGGGAGAAACCTTTGGAGAAGCTGGCCAGAAGTATAACGTGCTTTTTGTGGGCTACTGTTTGTCTCATGATCAGAGGTGGCTGCTTGCATCCTGTACAGACCTCTATGGAGAGCAGTTAGAAACTTGCATAATTAATATTGATGTACCAAACAGGTAAGAACCCAACCAAATTCATTTTTAGCAAGTATATTTTCTTTCACTCCCCTTGGAGAATTAGATTGGGTTTGGTGCTGTAAGAATAACTGACTTTTGTAGACTTGCTGTGTTGCAAAACTGGCTAAAGCAGATGAATATTTTCCCTATTATGTGCATATTGTTTTGAGCTAGATTTCTAGAAGAGCGTTGTTTAGTTTCATGTGATTATTGAGTGGTGTTGTGTGTGTGTTCATACTTCCCCTCCTCACTTACTGGCTTTTAAGGTCAGTTTTAGAATGTGATTAATTTAAAAAACCCAAAAAACCTGAAGTTGCAGCTGATGGACTGCAATACCAATGCTCTTGGGTCCTGTGAATGTTCAGGTTAATACACAAAAGTTCTAAATGTGGCATTAAAAACTTGTTGCAGGTGGGTTTTAGCTTTGTTTTCCCTTCTTTCTTAACTCTAGAGCTCGCAGGAAAAAGGGTTCTGCCCGCAGACTTGGTCTCCAGAAACTCTGGGAATGGTGCTTGGGACTTGTGCAGATGAGCTCTTTGCCGTGGAGAGTTGTAATTGGCCGCTTAGGAAGAATAGGACATGGGGAATTAAAAGGTAACAGTAGCATTTTTTGGAGTCTAAAGCTTTAATTTTTCAGCAATATCAAGTGTCCATCCCTGTTTCTGGAAGAAAACCTAAATAATGACATTTCCACCCTCAGACTGGAGCTGTTTGCTGAGCCGCCGGAACCTGCAGTCCCTCAGCAAGAGGCTGAAGGACATGTGCAGGATGTGTGGGATCTCTGCTGCAGACTCCCCCAGCATTCTCAGTGCTTGCTTGGTGGCCATGGAACCCCAGGGATCCTTCATTATTATGCCAGGTATTTGGGAAACTCTCTCTTTCTCTTTTTGGCACGAGAACTAACAGTTCAGGCTTGGCCAAACTAAGGAAATGCTGGATTTCTCTCCCAAAGATTCTGTATCCACCGGCTCGGTGTTCGGGCGCAGCACCACCCTGAACATGCAAACGTCTCAGCTGAACACACCCCAGGACACGTCCTGCACTCACATCCTGGTGTTCCCCACCTCTGCATCCGTGCAAGTGGCATCATCCACTTACACCACTGAGAACCTGGATCTGGCCTTTAACACAAACAATGGTTTGTACTTTGGATTTGTTCTTGCCTTCTAAAAGCCCCTCATCACTCCCCCTATCGTAAGAATAAACTGTTCATTCTAAGGAACCATTTCCATTTCTATGGAAAATCACTTTTTTTTCTGAATGTATTGTCATATTCTGGATATAGTGAAACTGGGAATTCACTGGTCTTGTTCTTTTTCAAGATGGAGCAGATGGAATGGGAATCTTTGACTTGTTAGACACTGGAGATGATCTTGATCCCGATATTATAAATATTCTTCCTGCATCTCCTGGTGGATCCCCTGTGCATTCTCCAGGGTCCCACTACCCCCATGGAGGTGATATGGGCAAGGTAAGTATCGGAGTAAATACAGTTGTGTGTGTGTGTGTTTTGTCTGTTTTTTCTCCATCTGTTGATTTCCTTTTGTGGAATGAAAGCTTTTGAGTCACTTGGATATTGGATTGTCACGTCATGCTTGGATATTTCAAAATGCTTTGTGTTTCAGAAGCTTCAGATAATTTCTATTAAATTTGTGCCCTCCTAATCCGAAACCATTGCCTGTTGTGTTCCAGGGTCAAGGCACAGATCGATTGCTTTCCACAGAATCTCATGATGAAGTAACAAATATACTGCAGCAGCCACTGGCCCTCGGTTATTTTGTGTCAACTGCCAAAGCAGGTCCATTGCCTGACTGGTTTTGGTCAGCGTGTCCTCAAGCACAAAATCAGTGTCCCTTGTTTCTTAAGGTACTGTACTGGCAGAGACTTGTGCAGCCTGAGGGATCTAGGGGTGAAAACTGTTCTGGTGAAACCAAAGTCAGTGCCTGTCTCTGGGAATAGTCCTGCTTTTGCTTCAGGAGAGGCCAGGTGTTAAATTTTTGAGATTTGGCTGTTTAGAAGGTTCTGCCTTGCTCATGGTTTCTTCCTGGTAGTCTGGACTCTTTTTTTTCCCTGGCTTTATGTTCCAGGATTTTGTAAGAACAGGCAGAGTTCCTGGACAGAGCTCTGGTTAAGGCTGGACTCCCATGGGGACTGGTGGTAGAGAGGGAGGTACATAAGTACAGTATAATAACTCAGTTGCACTGGGTAAAATAAGGAATAAATGAATCTCTTTCTGTATTGCACAAAGCAAAAAAGCTGGTTTTTCCATGTTGCCTTTGCCAAGTTCTAGCCATTGTTTCATCTGTCTGGGTATTGTCTGAGCCCCTTATCTCCTTATGGCACAATCAAGACACGCTCGGCACATTTAAGGCCATACATTGGGATACAGAGAAACTTTCTGTATTAACAAATCAGCATCTCTAATACTGTGCTTTGTTTTCTAATGATACAGAGATATCTTCTGCAGCCTTGTTTGTGTCTGGATTAGCAGTTCCTCTTGGCCTAAACTCAGCTGTGGCTTTGGTATAGGATATTATTTTGAAGAGAGGATTTATTATTTATGCTAAGCAGCTCTGTATATGAAATATAAATAGACCAGGCCTATGGAAAGCAACTGAAGTTCCAAGTCTGTGTGTTATTAGACATCTTGGGCCACTTGAGTTGCTTTATTAATAATCACTTATTGTAGAAAAGGGATTAAAAAACCCTCTAAAATACTAGCATTGTGCTTTTAGGAGAGATCTGTGTGAGAGAATATAAAGGAAGACCTTATATTCTGATAATTCCTGAACTTGTTGATGGCCTAAGGATAAGATTTGTTTTGGCTTGTGTGTCAGACAGAGAAGGTGACTGCAAACTGCAACAATATGGGGGAAGGAACTATGGTGTAGTTGATCAGGCAGTAACTTCTGGTTTCCTTCTTCCTTCCTCAGGCCTCTTTGCACCTCCACGTGCCTTCAGTGCAATCAGACGAGCTACTCCACAGTAAACACTCCCATCCACTTGATTCTAATCAAACTTCTGATGTGCTCAGGTATTTATCATTGATCACTTGCAAAAATATTGTGCATTTGATTTTAAATGCTGCTGCAGGGAAGCTGCATGTTTGTTTTTCCTGCTGTGAGTTTTTTTCTTTGCACAGCTGATATCCTTAGTGCAGATAAATTGCTGTGCTTTAAGTGATTAAGTGTCACAGAACAGTGGAATTAAAACCAAACATTTCTAAGCCCTTCTTTAACTAATCAGTGTTTGAAAATGTTTGAAAAACAACGAGTTCCTCAAACTAGAAGAGAGTTTGAGGTCTAACACAGAAGACAGTAATAGTTAAGCAAGACCATTGCATGGCAATCTTGTGGAAAATCTGAAATGCTGAAGGACAGGAGCCCAGACCTAGGTAAACACTGGATACTAATTGAGAAAACATCAGATTTTTTTTTTCTGTTTTTTAAATGTGAACCTCTTGATATGAAATAAGCATAGACAATTACAATGACAGTTTTCCACTGAATGCAAGTTTAGCTCTGAACTGCTTGTACTAATTCAGAAGACATGTTATTTCTGAATGTTGGCAAACCTATTTTATGTTTTTGATGCCAAAGAAAGTGGATTATAGTAAATGAGGGCTGTAAAACCCTGGTTAGAAAATGTGTTGGCCTGACAGAAGGCTGTTTTGTTTTTCAGGTTTGTTCTGGAACAGTACAATGCACTCTCCTGGCTAACCTGTGATCCTGCAACCCAGGACAGACGGTCATGTCTCCCAATTCATTTTGTGGTGCTGAATCAGTTGTATAACTTTATCATGAATATGCTGTGATCTTCATCTGAATTTTGCAAGACAAAAATGAGGAAAAGGGATATTTCACTGCAGGACTAAGTTATAATTCTTCTCAGTGCAAGTTGTTTGTGATGGGGTATGAATCTTGTTACTTCCAGCAAATATTGTTTCGCCTTGTGAGAGGGGCACCCATCGCCCTGCTGTCTTTGAGTCACTGACTATGGGGGACGCTTCAGAATGATCAGAAAGTGTATTATAACATTTTTAGTAGCAAAATTAACCATTTTTCCCCAGCCACAGTATTTGTGAAGAGTAATGAGCCATAGTACCCAGTCATGGTTAATGAATTTTAAAAGCATGGAGATGAGAAGAAACACGAGGAACAATTAAGTTTCAACCTATGGCTTCAGAACATCAAGATGTTCTTGTATTGGATTATAGTACTTAGTATTCAAAAATGCCTGCATCTCTTATTTATTGTAAGTTTTTAAATGTATAAATTGTCTTATATTTCTTAACTCTTTTATAAAAATTTTCCTAGAAGGTTTATACTGCCTTCTTGCTTTAAAGCAATTGGTCTAAAATATATGTAATCGTCTTAATTAAAAGTTGCAGTAGGTTGCTTTTAGAGTATTATTTTTTTGTAAGGGGTGGGTGGGGACAGTAAATTTGTATTGTCTTGATGTACAGTTTAATGGGGATAGAGGGGTTAATGTCCATACCATTGTGTGTGGGAGATTTACAGCTAAGCTGTAGTTGCAGAGTACATGTACAGTAATGAAGTTCACTGTGTTTATATAAATTGAAAAGGTACCGGGTCTTACAGCATTTTATATCACACCTTTACAGAGTAACAATGGCAATATATAAGTGATATTGTAGGTGGTTTAACTTGTAGTGAGAATAAAACGAATAAACTCTTCAATTGAAGTTTGTGTTATGGTTCAGGGCTGTGGCTAGATTCTCAGATCCACTTCCAGGACACAAGTTTTAATATCACAAGAATATCTCTTGTGCATTGTTGCTCCCTGGATATTCTTGGCACTGTGCTCGCTGCATTGTTTGCTTCCACTTTTGTGATAAAATGCGAATCTGAGGCGGAACACACAGAAAACTCTGACCTTATCCAAAGTCTCCTGCCAGGCTGAGATTTAGCCCAGCTCTAGCCATTTTACAAATGCAAAAATAGTCAATCTTGACTTTAAGATTGGTGTGTGTTTAACTAAAATGTGGTGTATATAGATTCTCAGTGAATTCTGGTATTCAGATTTTATTCCACTAGTGAAAAAACAGCACGAAGCCCTGAACATTTTCCTTTTCCATGTATTTTTGGCACTGTGGTGTAGGTCCCAAGTATCAGTGTATGGCCTTCCCCATATCCCGTTTTCAGGCTCTGGCTGGGGCATGTGCCAAGGAAGGGACTGACAAACCACAAGGCTTTCCTAAACGTCTCCCTCTATCTCTAGTCACCATTTTTTCTCAGTAGTTTCCTTCCTTTTTCCTAGCACATGCCAAATGTCTGGTGCTGCTCTAAAATAGCCCCTACGGGTGCTGAAGAGCAGCTGCAGATGCTTTTTCTGGGTTCCTTATCTGACTGCCAGATGAAAAACTGAACTCCTGCAGCGCTCCCGGGAGCCTGTCGCGATAACCCAAGTCCTGGGTCTTAATACTGTCTGTCTCTCTGGTTTAAACCTGTAAAGGAGCAAGTTTTAAGATCCATTTGTGCACCTGCTGTTAACCCTCTACAAGGAAGAATTTGCTTGCATTTACCAAACTTACTGTGTTCATGAAAATCTCGTTTTGTAAATGCAAAAGACCTGCCTGAGGTGGTTTTTTTTCGTATGAACAGTCTCACTGAATCGTGTACATACAATATTAGCAACTTTTTTGGTTTTGTATAAAGAAGTTGTACAATTGGTGATGAGAATTTTCAGTCATTTCTTCAGAACAACATGAGTGCAATCAGAAGTTAGCATATTTTGATAAATAGAGTTAAAAACTGGGTCTGTCCATGACTTTATCTCGGTAATGCACCGCAGATTAAACGGCACATTATTGTCTTAGAGGAGGTTTTTTCTCATTTGGTTGACCTTTTTGAAGTGGAAAAGTGCTCCTACAACTGGAATTTTCAAAGTGTATGTCCTTTTTATTTTGAACTTTGTTGCTAAGTGGTTATTTCTAACCCTGGCTCAGTTAAGCAAGTTCCAAGGGCTGGGTTGTGGTGTGGCTTTGTTTGTGTTCAATCTGACTTGTATTCCTAAAGGTAAGTGAATCAGCTGCCTGAACGTTGGTGTAACTGTATTCTGTTACCTGGACCAGCCTTCCTTGTGAAACTCCTACTGTGAAAGCTGCCAGTTTCCCACTCCTCCCCCCATCAAATGCAATTAAAGTAAATTATAATATTATAACCACTATAAAAGATCAGAAGGGCCATTTCTGGAGGGATAGTCACAGCCGGCAATGTACATATCAAACCTGCCAGCACCACGGAGCCAACTACTATATTGGGCATACTTTTTTTGTTAGCTACTTTCATTTAGCTTTTAAGTGCACATAATAGCTGGTTTATAAATAAAATTGTCACAATCCACTAAGTCGAGGTTGTTTAGCAAGTACAAGCTTAAAGAGTTGAAAATTTCAGCTACAGCTTTTCAAAATGGCCTTGCAAGAAAATGTTGTTCCTGTCAGTGCTTTAAGTAGCTGTGGAGGTTCATCTCTTCCAATGAAAGAAGAAGCTGAGATCCTTCCATTCCAATTAAAAATACATATTTTTAACCCAGATATTACTGCATTTAAGCCTTTAAGTCACCTTTTACTCACTACTATTTGAATTAGGTTCCTGAAAACCCTGTTGCTAGACCAGCAAGGCCACCAGCTGTACTTGTAACAACCCTCACATTTTAAAAGTAGCTGTAACATTTAGATCTTTCTAACATTCTCTGAAATAATTAAAGATAAATGGATTTATATTTAAATCCACAGCTATGTTCTTACTTAGCTGTCAGTTATGGCGCAGATTATTGTATTTCTATATTTACCTCTGATGGTAATTTTAACTTTGTGTGTTGCTATGAAGACTTGCCGATGTCTTTAATCAAGCACTATTTGTTAATACTGTAATATCAAAATATTATGTTGCATTATTTTAAAGCTTTCAAAAATAAGAGTAAAACGTTTTAAAAAAATGCTATTGCACCATATAATTTGCTGCACAACAGTATGGCACCACATATCAGTCTGTTGGGATAGTAATGCTGCATCAACCTTGTTTTGATTTGGGTTTCTTTGGAGAATTCATGAATGGGGTGACATTGTACAACGTTACTGTCTCGCAACCTCCAGCTGGGAAGGTGGTTTTCTTTTATTATTTTTTTTTCAAAATTTTTTTTTTTTTTTTAAGTAAAGGGCCCAGGACTATGCTTCGTACTTAAAGGGGTTTTTTTATTATTATTTGTGGGTATACTTTTTATTTTCAGTGGAGTAAAGCTTAATTTACAGTAAAACTGGATTTGGGACCTACCACAATCCTCAGGGTCACTTTTTCAGGATGCTACTCATCGAGCTTTAGGTTTTTCCGAGTCAACTGGACGTGAGGACCTTGCCGAGCGCTGGCTTGGGATGCCGCAGCCTGTGGCCTCGTGCCTGGACATGTCGCCCCTCCGGCCCGGCTGGACACACCGGGGAGCCGCTCCAGCGCCGCGATGGCACGGCCGGACACACCACGGAGCTGCTCCGACCCCCCGCTGGCATGGCTGGCACTGGGAAGCCATTCCACCACCCCAGCTGGACACACCAAGGAGCTGCTCCAACACCCCTCCGGCACCGCTGGACAGGTCCAGGAGCTGCTCCAACGCCACTCGGGCATGGCTGGACAGGTCAGGGAGCCGCTCCCACACCCCTCTGGCACGGCTGGATTTGCCGGGGAGCCTCGCACAGCCGCCGCCACGTGCCCTCGGCCGAGCTGCCCGTCG
>VWZW01003883.1:0-108727 GCA_013397115.1 Edolisoma coerulescens | reverse complement strand
GACCCCGAGCTGCGGCTGCTGCTGCCTTGCCTCGTGCGCATGGCGCTGTGCGCGCCCGCCGACCAGAGCCAGAGCTGGGCGCAGGACAAGAAGCTGATCCTGCGGCTTCTCTCGGGGGTCGAGGCGGTCAACTCCATCGTGGCGCTGCTTTCCGTGGACTTCCACGCGCTGGAGCAGGATGCCAGCAAGGAGCAGCAGCTCCGGTAACGCAGAGAACGGAGATGTGTGGCGGAAGCGCTGTGTGGCTTTTCCAGCTGTTCCAGTTGTTGCAGCTGTTCAAGTGCGGGACGGACCTGGCCACACTATTAAGGGACTCGTGTCCCTTAATAATCTGCTAGGAAAGCCCTGGGGTTGAACTGTGTGTCCTGGGGATCTGTTCCCCCGCCGTGCTCAGCGGAGGGTGTGGGATGCACCGGGAGCTGCCCCGGCAGGGAGCGGGCAGGGCCGGGCTGGGACGGCTCCGGGGGATGAAGGGCCAGGTCAGGTGGATGCGCTTTCCCCACTGTTTGTGCTGCTGGGGAATAGAAGCACTTGAAATTTTCATGATCTCCTGATTTAGCTTTCTCGTACTGCAATTATAGCAGTCTTTACAGATCTTTGGTAGGATAGACGAGATCCCTGGAGAACTGCTGCCTTCCTTTAACCGAAAGCATTTCTGTCTTCGCAGAAACGTTTAATAGTTGTTGTTTTGAATTGTCTGCCAGGCACAAGCTGGGAGGTGGCAGTGGAGAAAGCATCTTGGTGTCACAGCTGCAGCACGGGCTGACGCTGGAATTTGAGCACAGTGACTCTCCTCGGCGGCTCCGGCTGGTGCTGAGCGAGTTACTGGCCATTATGAACAAGGTGAACTTCTCCATAACTGGATATTTGTGAGTTTTAGGTTTCACTCTGGGCTGGCTGACGCCAGTTCTGTTTCTGGCGCTGCTGGTGGTGTGAGCATTCTTCTCTAGTCCTTACCTGCTTTATCAAGATTCAAAGTCTCAGTCTGATTGAACAATGGCTTGTGATTAAACTCCTTGTGACTTCCTAAAGGAAGTCTTTGCTGGTGTTATAGAGACTCTATAATACGCTGTACTCAAACATAATGTGATTTGATGATCTGTCAGTGCAGAAATAATTTGGAAATGAAGTGATAGCTTTTCTCCATTCCATTCTTTGCTCCTATTGCAGTGTGGTATTAGCCATCATATTTCTCTTTCCCCACTTCCTTGCTCACCAAACATTTTATTTTCCTTGTGTAAACTTAAAATGTCAGTGGGCTATTTTTCTGTCTGAAAAGAAGCAGTGATACCATCTGTGTTGAAGTATTTCCAGTAGTAAATATTTCTTAATCTACAAACTTCCTGCTTATTCTGTTTTGATAGCACTATGGTTTTGGCTGTTTTTAATCTATTAAACATGCTGAATTTAAAGCAGATTTAGACAAATTGCTTCATAAAACCTGTTCAGTGATGATAAATATTGTCTTGCAGGTATCAGAATCAAATGGTGAGTTTTTCCTCAAATCTTCTGAGCTCTTCGAGAGTCCTGTTTACCTGGAGGAGGCAGCAGATGTTCTCTGCATTTTGCAAGCAGGTGTGGTGTTCTGTATTTATGGTGTTTTCTAACCTCTCACAAACACAGCAAAGCAACTTTGGGAGCTGTTGTGACAGATTTAAGGTTAATCTAAACTGTGCAACTCTTGGAAACTGGGTTTTTTGTTTCCCAGTGAAATATTGTGACTTTAAACACCCTTTTTCCATCCAGAGCTGCCCTCGCTGTTGCCAATAGTGGATGTGGCCGAAGCTCTGTTGCACGTTAAAAATGGAGCCTGGTTCCTTTGCCTTCTGGTGGCCAATGTCCCTGACAGCTTCAACGAGGGTGAGTTACAGCTGCTTCTTCACCTTTTGAAATGATTTCTAGCAGTGTGGTTAATTCTGGGCTAAACTATGAGTTACACAGATTTGAACTGCTGGATGCTGCCATCTGATCATGTTGATTCCCATTTTTTGCAGCCTGCTTGTAGGCCAGGCTCGTTGTGTGTCCCAGCTTTTCATCTGCAGGTCCCTGTTACAAGGGCTGACTTGGGCAGGGAACGGCTGGGGCCAAGCTCTATCCTTGCTAACAGTTCTTGTCCTTTCCACTGAGACACGAGGTGAAAATCTGTATTGGGAAGGGTGGATTTCCTCACAGCTGCTGTTGGATCTTCAGTCTGCAGAGGTTTGATTAAGAACGGCGAGCGGCAGGATGAGGAAAGCGTCGGAGGCCGGCGCAGAACAGAAGCCCTTCGGCACCTGTGCAAGATGAACCCTTCCCAAGCCCTGAGGGTCCGGGGCATGGTGGTGAGTCTGTCCTGAGAATCATCATTAAGAACCTTCCTGAAGCTTCAAACCCAGCAAAGATGACTGAGCCTCAGTGTTTTATCTAGGTGGAAGAGTGTCACCTACCGGGTCTTGGTGTGGCTTTGACCTTGGATCACACCAAGAACGAATCCTCAGATGATGGAGTGAGTGACCTGGTGTGCTTTGTGAGTGGTTTGCTGCTTGGAACAAACGCAAAGGTTCGAACGTGGTTTGGAACTTTTATCCGAAATGGCCAACAGGTAGGAAAATCTTTGAGTATTCTGCTTTTAGAGAAATATTCTTGTAGCTTGCTGTAACTCTTCTGGACGCGTGCTGCGTATTTGTCTGAATGCACATAAATCCTGTTGCATGTCTTGGAGGAGCCTTTACAAGGCAACCTCCTGTTATGGGGCCCTCAGGTCTATAAATAATGTCCCTGAAGGCACCAGCTATTTGGTTGTTCCCCTGAAAGGTTTTTAGGCATGGAAACCAGGGAATTGTATGTTTATAATATTTACCTGATAAATCTGTTCATCCTCAGTGTTCACAGTAGGAAGATGCATCTTGACTTGCTCGTTTGACTTAGTTAAAGCTTGGATTTTGGTTTAAGAAGCTGTTCTAATATGGTCACATGTTGCCTGTTGCCCTGGTACTGAAAACTGTATTTAAGAAAAACAGCCCTCTTCCCTTGACTGTGGAAACTCTTATGTAATACATTGTTCAGTGGGCTGGATTTGACATTGTTCTCACCTTTTAACCTCTCACACAGAGAAAAAGAGATAACATCAGCTCTGTGCTGTGGCAGATGAGGAGGCAGCTGCTGCTGGAGCTCATGGGGATCCTGCCCACGGTGCGCAGCACCCACATTGTGGAGGAGGCCGATGCCGACACGGAGCCCAACGTGTCTGTGTACTCGGGGCTGAAGGAGGAGCACGTGGTGAAGGCCAGCGCCCTGCTGCGGCTCTACTGTGCTCTCATGGGCATCGCTGGCCTCAAGTAAGGAACCTTCCCGTGCTCTGGGGTTCTCCTCATAGCTGTCTATTTCAGCAGAGGGTGAGGGCTTTGGGCACTTCTGTCTTAATGCCACCGTGTCCTCAAAACTTGCGGCAGGACTCGCCAATTTCACTGCTAGGGGAGGCTCTGTTGCTGCAGAATCACTTCTGCAGACTTGTTAAAGGAAGTCTAAACCCACATGGTTGGAGCAGTGTGGAATTGTATGGATTTTGGATTTCTGTTCCTTTGCTTTCACTTTTTAGAGAGTGCTAATGGAGCATCTTTATGCATTGTTAGTTTTAATTTAATTGTACTAATAGGCAAAATTATATCCTGGGGAAGTTTTCTCAATGTTGTCTCTTAGCAGAGATTTTTATATCTTTAAGTTCAGAGGGAATTACCAGCTTGATAGATAAAATAACAGGGAAAATTCAATCTTTAACCACTGTGAGAGACTGGAAATCTCTTCCCTGTTAAATCCCCAGCTTTATTTTGCTCTCTGTCCTGCTCAGGCCCACGGATGAGGAAGCTGAGCAGCTCCTGCAGCTGATGACGAGCCGCCCTCCCGCGACCCCGGCCGGGGTCCGCTTCGTGTCCCTGTCCTTCTGCATGCTGCTGGCCTTCTCCACTCTGGTCAGGTACTCTCAGTACAGGAGGAGCTTTGGGAGATCTGACTGTTTTAGCATCATTAGGGCACTGCCCTCCCCAGAGCTGCACAGTTTTTTTTCCCCTAATTCTTTATAAAATCTCCATATGTTGATGAAAGGGGATTTGTCTCTGTGGTGAGTGAAAGGACGTTTCACTCTTGTTTTATAGCAAGTCTTTTGGGAGGGGAGCATTAGTATGAACTTAGTTTGAGTGGTTTTTTGAAGACTGAGGTAAGCCTGACTAGTTCACTTTTCCATGGAACAAGTTCATGGCTAAGTTCTTTAGAGTCCCTGTTCAAAAGAGAAGCAGTGCAGATAATTCAGGGCAGTAGCTTTCTGTTGGGTGCATTCCAAAAAGGAAGTTGCCTGACAGTTGGACTGACCTTTGTGCCAGATATCACTGCTTATCAGCAGTTGGATGCTAAAGTGAAAGTGACAAAAAGTCTCCTGGTGTAAGATCCTCAAATACTGGCTTTTCTGCAAGTGATGGTGAAATTAGCACTGGTTTTCTGGGAAAAGGATCTGTTATGGGTTTTCTTTGTGCAGCACCCCAGAACAGGAGCAACTCATGGTGATGTGGCTCAGTTGGATGATAAAGGAAGAAGCCTACTTCGAAAGGTGAGAGCAGGCTGGGTTTCTTTTAGTGATTCCAGTAGTCTCACATTTATTTATGTCCTATTTATCTGTGTCCTGTATTTCTTGCTCTTTGTTATCATCAGCATTTCTGGTGTGTCTGCTTCCTTTGGAGAGATGCTCCTCTTGGTAGCCATGTATTTCCACAGCAACCAGCTCAGTGCCATCATTGATTTGGTCTGTTCCACCTTGGGAATGAAGGTAAATCCTAAACTATTTGTAGCCTGTACATTTGTCTGTTAAAATCAACGCTTTGCTGCGTTTTGATACTTTGGTATTTACTTTTGATATCAAGAACTTTGGTTTTGCTAATATACCTAAAGTAAACATAACCTGAAAAATGAGTAATAATTCCTCTGAAAGAAAATTAAAATGTGCATAACTCTTGATACAGAGGAATGTTATGATAAAAATATCTTCAGAAAGTGCTGCCCTGTGGAAATCATTATTTCCAAGAAATGAACTTTTAGAAGACTAACTGAACTAATTCCCAAATTGAGCTGCAAAGCTTTTATTTTAAATAGTTAAATATCTATATATGTAAAAATTAATTTCAGTAAATTACCAAAGGAGATTTGCCAACAGTTCACTATTGTGAAACTGTCTCACCAGATGTAAAAGCTGGGTTGGGAGTTTTTAGGGCAAGGAAGACATGGGGTGATGAACTTGTGACATTTGAAAATATTTCTGTTTGACATTTGGTATAGATGTGAACATTTTCCTGGTATCCCGGTCAAGACAAGTTTTAAAAGGCTAAAAGTTAACAGTTTATTAAATAAATTTGCAGTCCTTAGTTATAAGAAAGGTAGAACTTGCAATTCTAAGTACTTCTTCTGAATTTCAGATTGTCATTAAGCCCAGCTCGCTCAGCAGAATGAAGACAATCTTCACACAGGAGATTTTCACCGAACAGGTATTTTCAACCTAGGGATTTTTTTTTCCCCTTTTCCCTTTCCTTTCTCTTTTGGGTATTCTCCCAAAATAAGGAGATGCCAGTCAGGACTGTGGCTGTGTGACTTTTACACCTTGTGCTAAGCGTGTTTTTCTGTTAATGTATCTTTTCTTTAGGTGGTTACAGCCCACGCTGTCCGTGTGCCTGTTACAGGCAACCTCAGTGCCAACATCACTGGCTTTTTACCTATTCACTGCATTTACCAGCTTTTAAAGAGTCGTTCCTTCACCAAGCACAAAGTATCCATTAAGGTATGACCTTTGTTTCATTTCTCTTTGCAATTCTGAATGCTGATGAGGTTTTGCAGGCTCGTTGAATTATAGGAGCAGAATTCTTGATGAATCTTGCACCTTACTACCGTGTAATTTAAGAAGGAACTGTGTTTTAAGTTAGGGTGCCCATTTTTAGCTCTGTAATCCAGAGAGCTTCACAGCTTAATGAAGTTAAAAATAATAAGTCTCTCTCCCCCATCGGTGCTTAATCGTAGTCAGAATGATTTTCCAGCTGGGACAAGTTCTGTTTGTGAATTAGGGTCCAGGATACAGAGTTTATGACCAGCTCAGAACTGATATTGCACTTTGTTGTACTTGCAGACAAAGCAAAGTGGCAGCTGCTCATGTCATGGGATGTTCTCTTCTAGGACTGGATCTATCGGCAGCTCTGTGAAACCACCACCCCTCTCCACCCTCAGCTGCTTCCCCTTATTGATGTCTACATTAACTCCATCCTTACTCCTGCATCTAAATCCAACCCAGAGGCCACCAATCAGCCTGTCACAGAACAGGAGATCCTGAATGTTTTCCAAGGACTCTCTGGGGTAATGGACTTGTTTGGATCTTTCATGTACTTTATGTGAACGTGGTTCAGGATTTTGTATTTGTGTTAAGTTGCCTCACTTTTTGTCTTTACTGCCTGTAAACTCTTTCCTGCTACAGTCATGTGCTTTTAAGTGAATCTTGTTACTCAGGTATTCATTATATTTGTAGGCAAATCCAAATTTTTCTTCCCAAGAATCAGGAGTGCAACTTGGCCTTTGTGTGTGGTTTTATGTGCAGGGAGAAAATACTCGTCCCACCCAGCGCTTCAGCATCACCACACAACTGCTCGTCCTCTACTATGTCCTGTCCTACGAAGAGGCACTGCTGGCCAACACGAAGATTCTAGGTAAATGTGAGAACATCAGGGGGAAACAGATTAACTGCAAATTAGGTGCAAAGAGAGGAAAAAGTCATGCTGCTGTCAGATTCAAGCACAGCATAAAACTTTTAGAAGTTTGTATTAAATAAAACATTGCTGTAGAGATTCGGGACGTAAAGTTCCTGCTAAAACTCTAGTTGAGTAATTTGTTTTACAGATTAACAGAGGCCCAGGCTGGCCAAAGGGTTACAAGAAGTGTTTATGAGCATCTAATGGATGTAACAACAATTAACAAAGACTTCATAATTATTTGAGATCTTCATTTATTCACGTGTCATCAAACGTACACACACTTCTCTTTGAGTTGGCAATTTTATAGTTGGTAATACTTAATAATCCCAGTTTTGCCTTTGAAATGGAGACCTTAAATCAGTACTAAAAGGCTGCTGTGTATTTTATTGATGAAATTAAACTTCAGTGAAAATTGAGTGTTTATATCTGGTGTGTGGTTTTACCAGCCCTTTTTAAGGTGCAAAACTTCCAACATTCTTCAATCTTTTTTCTTTATGCTAATCAAGGAAGCCTGAAACACTATAAAATCAATTACAGACATTTTCTCTCTTTTACCTGGCTAATACAGAGACAAGTGCTTTACGTTTTCCTTATTGATCCAGTTGGGGAAATACTTAACTGTTACGTTTGGTTTCTTGTCCTGTTCCTTGTAGCTGCAATGCAGAGAAAACCCAAGTCCTACTCTTCAGCATTGATGGATCAGATTCCAATCAAGTATCTCATCCGGCAGGCACAGGGGCTGCAGCAGGAACTGGGAGGTAAAAATGTGTGTGAAGGTCTAAAGTGCATGAAAAGAAAGGCTGAGTGTTTTCAGCTCAGTGGCTGTTGCTTTTTTCATAGCTTGCTTTCATTCTTCTTGCTTTTAAAATCTGTCAGGAGTAGCTACTGAGATTGCAGAGATGTTTGAAGAGTAACAGTGAAAGTGTGATGAAAGCAGTTCCTTTTAGAGTGGGTGTTACCTCCCTAGGGCAGGTTTTAGGGTAGGAATTATGTGAGAATGCTGAATATTCCAGGCTGGGTTTAATAAGAGTTACTACAGAGTCCTCCCACCTTTCCAACTGGTGACTTTTCCTCTCTGTTGGAGTTAGAATATCAGGTTATGGACATGCACCTCGCTGAGCTGCTTGGCAGTGATTCAGTACAGGTCAGTGGTTGAAGTGAAAGGCCCAGATGTGTTCAGGTGAGAGATGCAGCTGCTCAAATCTGAGCTGTGAATGTCCTTGATGTGCCCAAGGGTTGCACTCTGCCCTGCTGAGGCTCCTGGCCACCAACTACCCCCACCTGTGCATCGTGGACGACTGGATCTGTGAGGAGCAGATCACCGGCACCGACGCCCTGCTCAGGAGGATGCTCCTCACCAACATGGCCAAGAACCACTCTCCCAAACAGCTCCAAGAAGGTAAATAACTTCGTTCCAAGTAAATTCTGCCCAAATGGGTTGGAATATAGTGGATTTGGAAGCGTGATTATACTGCATTGGTATGACAAAAATGCTTCAATGCTTCGAATGTCAGAAGTGCAGTTTTACCGAGGTCCCGTTGTTTGTGTTTTACAGCCTTTTCCTTGCTGCCTGGGAATCACACCCAGCTGATGCAGATCCTGGAACATTTGACCCTTCTCTCAGCTGGAGAATTGATCCCCTATGCGGAAGTGTTGACCTCGAACATGAATCTCTTGCTGGAAACTGGAGTCCCACGGGGGATTCTGCAGGCTGTCAATAAACTCTGGATGGTTCTGAACACTGTCATGCCCAGAAGGTATCATGGCTCAAAATACTGTTTGGCTTCTTCGTGGGAGGCCACTTTCTCTTTTAAAAATAATGACACAATGCCTTTATCTGGGAGATTGGAGGCTGTGACTGAATAGAATGTGTTGGAGCTGCATTTCTTTTTGGTGTGTGGACATTTTGAACCTTTACATTTAAAAGGAAGGTGGTTCTTGTTCTCAGGGGAAAGAAAGTCACCAGTTCAGTTTAAAATACAGGAGTGTAGTTTTATAGTGTCTATTGTTTATGATGAATTACTGGTGAAACAGGAACTCACTTTGGTAAAAAAAAGGCTTTTTTTGTGAAGTGGATGCTCTACTGCAGTGAGAACTGTTTGCTGTAATTCCAAGGAGTGTAAGTTAACTGTACCTTGGTTAACTTCAAAAGTGAAAATGGGGTTTTTGCTACTTGATAGGCCTAGAAAAATATGGCTCAGGGACCGAATGCTTAGGGAAGCCCTTTTCTTACATGAATTTTCTACAAAAATTCGAACTCTTCTTTTAGGTTGTGGGTGATGACCGTTAATGCCCTGCAGCCTTCAGCAAAAATAGTGCGACAGCAGAAATACACCCAGAATGATCTGATGATTGATCCCCTGATTGTACTGAGGTGTGATCAGAGAGTTCACAGGTGAGTGAGTGTCTGTGCTGCTACACAGTGAATGCTGAACATAAAGGTGTCCAACAGAAAACTTCTAAAAGCTTTCAGCACTTCAAAACATCTTTTCAAACTCATCACAGGAGCTTAGCAGTTGCATCTGTGTTGTTTTAAGCTTGGCCTGAGGACTGAGGAGCTGGGCCTGCTGTTCCAGCATTTCATCCTGTCCAGCTGTGTTCTGGAAACTTTGGGATTTGCACATGGCTCGTCCATTTTGGATCTGGGTGTGTGAATTTCTGGTAAATAGACTTTGCAGTATGTTTGAAATGGCTCCTGCCACGTGGTGGTGGGTGAGGTTGTAGCTGTAACATCCTTCCAGCTCTTGTGCCATCCCTCTTGGGCCTGTAGGTTTTCCATCCTTTTGGGCAACAGTTTCTGCCAGTGGGTGCCTGATGGATGTGACAGAGGCAGATTTGCTTCATTTCCCAAGGAAGTCTTTGCAGTACTTAGAAATTGGTTCCTCCAGATGTCAGTGGTGCCAGAGGAGGAGCTGTGGTGCTGCAGCCTTTGGGAGTGCTTTTAGTTTGTTGGTGTTACTGAAATGTCTTTGTTTTACTGTGTTCCCATGTCAGGAGTCCTCCTCTGATGGATATCATTTTGCACATGTTGAATGGATATCTTCTTGCTTCAAAAGCTTACCTTAATGCTCACCTGAAAGAAACAGCAGAACAGGACATTAGGCCATCCCAAAACAATGCAATGGGCCCAGAGGCCCCAGAAGTTACAAGAGAAGAATTAAAAAATGCTTTGCTTGCTGCTCAGGTAAGAGGGAAGAAATGGATATTACACGATGTGAGGAAAAACAGAGATAAAAGAGAAATGCAGAAACAGGAAATTAAAAAAGGAGGCCTTTTAAATTTGTTTTTTTTACCAACTTCTGTTACCATGGAAGAGAAAACTGCCTCTGTATTCAGATGGTTAAGTATTTTCTTTTTTCTAGTTTGGAGCACTGTGCTGATTTACTGCTTTGACAGTAGTTATTCTGTCAGAACAGAAGAGTTGTGCTTACCAGCCCTTTTGCCTTGGTGCTTGTGTGATCCAGAGGCTGTTTCTGTGCTTGGGTTTGGAGCAGTAAAACATCAATAAACATGACAGACCTAGGTCTGGTCATCTGGAAGATGTTTCAGAGAAGCAGCCAGCACTGCAAAGTGGGGAGGCTGAAGGATGGTTCACTTCCTTAGCTTGACATTATGGAAATTCTTGAGTAATCCTGTTTCACAGACATCTCTTCATCCCTGTGTCTGGAAAAATGTCACGTAGGGAGTTCCCATTATAACATGATTTTTGAGTTAATAGGAAGTTTTATATTTAAATGAGCAGGGTGGTCTCCCATTAATGATGTGAATTACATGGCCTTGTGCATATTTTGTCTGCTCTGGATGCTTTAAGGGACCACTGGATATTTATTTTGAAGCAATATGAGATTCCATGGAATTGACTCTTTTTATCTGTGATTATGATAATCTGTTGGATTCAGCCTTTTTAAATTTGAGTCTTGACTGAGATAAGGTGTTGAAGTTTTTAAAACATTCTACAGGATTTGTGATTCTTGACCTGAATCATTTTCATTCTGTACTTAAAAAAACCTATAGGTAGAAACCCATATCACATGACAATCTTCCATTTCCTAAATTATCCTTATTTTGTATTTGATTTGTTTTATTTCACTAGGAGTTTTTTAAGCATCTTCTGTGGCATTTCTCCACAGGACAGTGCTGCTGTGCAGATCCTTCTGGAGATCTGCTTGCCTACAGAAGAGGAGAAGGGCCAGAGCAGCACTGCTCATGAGTTACTGAGGGATGTGCAGAGCCCCCCGAGCCCGCAGGGTGCTGAGGCAGAGGAGGAGGAGGAGAGTTTGCTGTGCAACCTGCGGGAGGTGCAGTGCCTCATCTGCTGCCTGCTGCACCAGATGTACATTGCTGACCCCAACATCGTCAAACTCGTGCACTTCCAGGTCTGCTTTGCACTGCTTCAGCTCCATTTTGGTTTGCCAGGTTGGGAAAGAGGCAAGTGGAGTGGTCAGGGGGTGCTGAATGTTCCTCAGAAATTATAGCAACCCGTTTTTCTCCTTCCTGTCTCTCCCAGTTTGTAGAGCTCACACTTCCTCCCTATTTCAGTGCTTGGTCTCTTGGTTGTAGTGAGAAGGCAGCACCCAAACTCTGCCTGTTCCTCATCATTAAACACCTACTTTGTGCCTCTGCCCTTTTTTAATTTGTCCATCTAGGCTGAGGAAATCTGCCCTAATCATCTGATAATTACTTGTTCCACATCTTTTGCGGGTTACTTTTTTCTGGCCATGTTTTTAAATTAATACTCCCATTACTGAAAACTAATTTCACTTTGAATGTAAACATCTCCTTATCTTTCCTTTTTGTTAGGGCACAGTTTATCTCTTTAGGGTAGAAGGAGAAAGGTTGGCCCTGCCAAAGCAGCTGAGCACCTTCAAAAAAAGAGAAGAGGGGAAAGATCAGCAATTTTTAAAACATAAATGTGTTTTTAATGCTTATTAAATTGCTCCTTGCCAGATGGCAGTCTCTTTACAAGAAGTTAATTTGCCTTGACCTGGAACTGATTAAGTGATAAAAAAAGTCATTATGGGGCAGTTGTGAAATGAGCAAGTTGGGGCTGATGGCGAAATTTGGAACACGGGAAAGACACGGAAGGAAAGGGTCACTGCAGTCTGGATTTGTTTGGAGGGTGGAGGGAGAGTTTCCATGCAAATAATTCATTGAATATTGAGGGTAAGGAACTGATTCAGACCCTGGGTTTGTACCCAGCCTGCCTCTTGTTGCCTTGGCAATACAGACCTGCTGCAAACTCTGAACAAAAGGGAGTTCCAAATATATTCATTTTGAAAAAAAGCATTAACACAGGTATAATTTAAAATCTTTGTTGAAGCAGGATTTTTAGAACACGCCTGTGGCACATTGACACATCTGTTTTCTTAATCCCACAGGGTTATCCATGTGAGCTTCTGGCACTGACAGTGGCTGGGATCCCATCCATGCACATCTGTCTGGATTTCATTCCCGAGCTCATTGCCCAGCCTGAACTTGAAAAACAGGTACTGTGCAGTCACCTGGCTGGAGAATCACTTTGGGTATTAGCCCTGATGAGATACTGGCTGAGGGGAGGGAATAAAACAGTTACTAAAAACGTCCCTGGGTTTCTTGCCTGGGATATTAAGGTAATATTTGTAGCACTTTTACCTTAAATTAAAGGCCTGGCATTGCAGGCAACTGGAATTTGTTGGGCTAAAGATTCCCTGTTTCTGTATCAAACCAACTTTGTAGTTGCTCTTATTTAATCCTTTCTAGTATTGAGTTACTGTTGATCAAGTAAGGTTAAAACTGGAACATATCAGACCTAAATATCTTTTACAAGGGTTTTGTTGCACGTTGTGTGTTGCTTTGTTGCTCATCATTAATGTTGGAGCAAGTAGTGTCTGGGGGAGATTTTGAAACACTAATGCTGTTACCATGATTAATATTAAATATGGGTGGGTTATTTTTCTTAATATCAGCAGAAAAATAATCATAGTAACCATTGTTAAGGCTTCTTTGGCTTCAATTTCCTTCATGGTAAAACAGAGAATATTTACTTACTGTTAAGTTTGGCGAAGAGCTTTGGATAGAAGTTGCAAAACATCCTGTAACTCCATTGCTTCTCACTCTTTTGACAGATCTTTGCCATCCAGTTGCTTTCCTATCTGTGTATCCAGTATGCCCTGCCCAAATCCCTCAGCGTGGCTCGTTTGGCCATCAACGTGATGGGGACCCTGCTCACAGGTAACCACCCCAGCAACCCCAAAATTCAATGCTGTGGGAGCCAGGATGGTTTCTCTAGGCTGAGCTCTGTTTTGTCTGTCTATTTGCTATTGTAAGAGTAACAACATTTCTTGATTGGCTTTTATAATAATTTATTTTTACTTCTCCATTCCCTTCTCGTTGGCAGTTCTGACCCAGTCCAAGCGTTACACGTTTTTCATGCCCACCCTGCCTTGCCTGGTGTCCTTCTGCCAAGCCTTTCCTCCCCTCTATGAGGACATCATGTCCCTGCTGATCCAAATAGGACAAGTTTGTGCCTCTGATGTTGCTACCCAGACACGAGACTTCGACCCCATCATCACCCGTAAGTCAAGAACCTTAAAAAACACCCCAAAAGGAGTCAGACCCGGGGAAATGAAACAGAAATGTTGTGGTGTCTCTAGAAATAACCTGTGGGGTGAATGCTGGTGCATGGAATGGTGCTGGCTCAGCTTTGCAATCCCCTAACACCCATATTTGCGTTGTGGCTGTAAAATAACAATTTTCGATACTTATTTAGGTGTATTTTGCTTTTTCTGCTTCATTTTCTAGGTCTGCAGCAATTGAAGGAGAAGCCACATGATTTCTCAGGACTCTGTAAAGATTCCTCCAGCAAAAGCTGTTCCAGGGACACTGCAAGCCTGGACCCCGATGTTCGGCTGTGCCAGTGCGTGGAGAGCACCATCATTGAAATAATTAACATGAGCGTCAGTGGAGTTTAGGAAAAACTCCCAAGGAAGTTGTCCTGTAGCTTTTCCCTCTCTTTATGGTGCCTAAATTTGGAAAAAGCTGTGAAAATGGACTGAGGAACTGGAGCATAAGTCCACACTTTTCATTCATTCGATTCAGTCACGGCTGAGAAGAAAATCCTTCCAACAGGATTTTGTTGCTTCCAGTGAAAACTTATGAGGCTGATGGGATCAGTAAATAATTTCCAGGGAAACAGTGATTTTCACGCTTTGTTCAGTTCCTGAAGTGATACAGCAACACACCTGGAAGGGTTTTGTAACACTGAAAAGTGAATATTTAATTTGTTAGGCAAACAGCAAAATGATGGGTGAGAAAAATTTGAGATTGAGGTGCTTTGCTTGAGTTAAATGAGCTGCTGTTCCAGAGCCTTGCAGAGCAAGTTGGAATAACAAGGAATACTTGAAAAAGTGGTGTCAATAACTTGCACCATCACACTGAGTCCTAAGATAATGTTTTAACTTTTATTTGTGTGTCAAACCATTGCAAAGCTTCAGTTCATGAGATCAGGAACTTAATTTAAAGATCAACCAGCCTTCACTGAGAGTTTGAAACTGGACTAAAAGTTTCTTTAAAAAAAAAAAGTACTGGTAGTAAAAATGAGCTGTATAAATGTGATTTTTAAAGAATGCAGCTCAGATGGTTTTGTGTTTTTTAACGTAAAGATGAAAAAGACGTGAAGAAATGAGTGCAGAGGTATCTTGAGCTGTCATCAGGATAAGGTTAAAAAAAGAAATGGATGCTGAGGGTGACTGTGCAGAGGAATAAGGAGAGGAATTGCAGGTTTCAGCCGTGCCAAAGCACTTCCAAGGCCAAATCCTTTGTGCTCCATCATGGAGTTGGTTGTTGTTTTGCATATAAGGATGGAATTCCCACATGGAAATGTGGGAAAACC
Source organism: Edolisoma coerulescens (assembly GCA_013397115.1). Classification (NCBI taxonomy): domain Eukaryota; kingdom Metazoa; phylum Chordata; class Aves; order Passeriformes; family Campephagidae; genus Edolisoma; species Edolisoma coerulescens. The sequence goes on along the minus strand of VWZW01003883.1, from coordinate 94,102 downwards.
GCCGTGGGTTTGTGTTCCAGGATTCCTGGCTGTGACACCCCATATCACCATCTGCCTACCCAGTGTATTTTTGTCATCTTAATGTAAATTATGTAAATAATCTAAATGTATGTATTTTTTTTTTCTCCTCGGTTCCAAGTGTAATTTTATATGCTGTAGTGGTATTTAAATAAAAAAACCAACAACAGTACGACTGGAGTTCAGAGGGGGTTGCCTGTATTGATCTTAAATTTTCCAGATTCATCCCAAATTTCATCTGAGGGAAACACCTGGGGACAAGGGCACCTGACAAGAACAGAAGGGCTTGGGGCTTCGGTGTGTGGCAGTAGTGAAGAGACGCTGACTTTAACAAAAGCTATTAATTTTTTCATTGTGTTTTCTATGCACTTAAAACAAGGATGATAATAATAATAGTAGTAATAATAATAGTAATGGTAATGATACCAGATGATACTATGCAATACTTATAAAATATTATACAGCATAATAAATATCAAACAGAATAATATAATAATATAATAATATTCATAATAATCACGATAAAAGCCAATAAGTCCAAAATAAAAAGCCAATAATATTTCACAAAGCGCGCGGTTGCCTAGCAACGCGCACAACCCGGAAGCCAACAAGGCGCCCTGTGATTGGCTCTCGTCGCGCGGAGGTGAGGGGGGGCAGCGTCCCAAGGTGCGCTTTGCTGATTGGCCGCGCGCGGCCCTTTCCTGTCAGCTGATTGGCTGGGGCGGAGGCGGGAAGGACGGAAGGCGCTGAGGGGCCGCGGTGCCCAGGTGCGGGGCCGTGAGGGGCGCGGGGGGAAGCGGCTGCCGGCGCTGCCGTCTCGCCGAGCACACAGAGGAAGCGAACGCCCAGGTGCCACTGTGTGGGCTGGGCTGGGGCGGTCCTACTGCATCCTGAGCGCCGCCTGCCCTCGGGAGGCAAAGCAGCTCTGCCCGGGTCGAGATGTCGCTGGGGGGAGCGCCCGGTGCGCTCCTGGTGGATCTGATCGTACCACGAAGGGTCTCTGCAGTGTCCCGGGCCCTCCCTCCTCCTCAGCTGCAAACTTAATTCGGAGTAGTGCTCGTTTAAGCGAGTCACCCTCCCAGAATGGGTTGAGGAAAAGCTTTTTAATGTGGTGGCCTTTGCTTTAGGAAGGAGGGGTTGGATGTAAACTCAAGTCAGCGATCTCCTTTTGCTAGAATTGCTTTTTCCTGTTGAGAAACTCGGTGATGAAGCCCAATCGTGCCATACTTTGGTGGTATTTTGATGTATATGTTTTATTAAAAGTTAGATGAGGACACAAGTCAGCGAGTTAATTTATCCCAGGGAATCTCCCAGTTTAAAGTTGCTCTCTTACTTTGTCAATGCTAAAAAATTATCTCCAGTCTGACTAATGGAATCTGAACTGGTGTGTGCAGTTCATCGTGTTTTTATTTTAATTTCTGATGCCATTCTTTAGCTGGTGGCAACTTGCTCTTGCTTGTAATGAGGACCAAGTCTGAAGTGATGATGTGTGATATAAATTCCTGTATTCCACTTCTCTTAATATCCTGAGCTGTTACCAGGTTAGCAGCTTCTCCTTGTTTTTATTTGGTGCTGCATTTGTTTCAGGCTTTGCCTGTTTGTTAGTATCCAGTTACTAATTTTGTATTTTAATTGCAGTTTTAAAGCTCAAGTAAACGGGAGAAAAACTTGCAATGCCTTCTGATGGGGCAGAATATACAATTGGGGGGGTGAAGATCCTCTTCCCCTGCAAGGCTTACCCCTCCCAGCTCGCTATGATGAATGCTGTGAGTAGAATTTGTACTGGCATTTGCCAGACTAAGAGCTTGTGTTTTCTAACATTTGAAATTCCAAAATCTCTGTCAGCATTTAGAAAACTGATACACATTAAATTCAGAGCCTGCAGTGTTTTGAGAATTTCAGTGGTAACCACTCAGTGTTCTCTGTACTGTACAATGTCTGGGCCATGATTAGAGAATGGTGAAGTACATTTTGGATTTGGGAGCATTTATGCCAAGGAAAACAAGTTCCATGTTGTGTAAATATATGGTTATTGATCTAGGTGTACTGTAATAACAATTGTGTATAAATATTAAAGTTTTCTAGGGGGGAATGATTTAGTAAAGCGCTGTTTAAACAGAATAATTATATATAGTAATATTTCAATAAATTTTAATTTTTTTGAGAACTTTTCAATTACTGCGTTTATATTTAAACATTTTTAAGGAGTTTTTAACCAGTGACAGGATAAGAGGGCACAGAATTTAGATGTACAAGGGAAAGTTTAGGCTGGACATTAGGATGTTATTGCTAAGATTAGCTAATGATATCTGCTTTGTTTTCTGTTAATTCTGTTTCTTTTATTCTCCTTAAAGATTGTTAAAGGCTTGAATAACAGGCAGCACTGTTTGCTGGAGAGCCCTACAGGAAGTGGCAAAAGCTTGGCGTTACTTTGTTCTGCATTGTCATGGCAGCAGTCTTTGTATGGTGAGTGTCTTAGTGTCTGCACAATTTTTATTAGAAAATGAACAATAATTAATTATTGTTCGTCAGCCTTCAAACATTTGGTTTCAGGTCTTTGTCCGCCATTAGACACCTTGCCTTAATGGCAGCATAAAGCAGGATTTAGATCCATAAGGGAATGTGGCTTTTGGAGCTTTGGAAGAAAATCCTTGTGGGTTTGAATGGAAAGAGGGAGGTGTTTTCCTTTCTGTGCACTGCAGTTCTTCAGAGGGTGACCACAGCTTGTTCAGCACTGTAGAGACACCAGGCTTCTGACTGGTACTTGAGCTTTCACCTTCACTGTTGTGCACCTCTGGCTCTCGTGTAGAGTCTGGAGTGGTTTTTAATGACAGACAAATGACTTTGTCCCTCAGAGAAATCAGTGCCAACCTCATTGTGTGAGAAGGAGGAGAGGAAGGCAGAGCCATCCCCACCGTGTCACTGCAAGTGTCACTCCCAGGCTAAGAGCAACGAGGCTGCAATGAGTGGGACTCACAGTGCTCCTTCTTCTGCCAATAATCCTGACCCAGGAACTTCCAGAAAACCTGGAAGCCCTCTTACAAACACAGGTAACTTCATACAGAGGCAGCTAAAATTCTGTTCTGGAAGTAACTGCTGTTTTCAAGCCAGGAATATTTTTTTACCATCATAATAGCAGATATGGTTCTGCCTGTATGAAAGCTCTGTGGTGGTTAATGTGTCTAGAAATGTCTAACACTGTTTCCTACATCATATATTTATGGTAATTCTAGCAGTTACTATTCTGTAGTAATTATATTTTAAAATGTTGCCCTTATTTAATGTGTCCCTAGTAATGGACATCCGTTTTATTTTGTTACTCACAGAATGTAAGGAAAATGAAACACTAGCTTCAAAATTGTCTGCCAAAAAAAAGTTATCTCTTCGTGACAGTGAGAATGATGATTTTCAAGTAGACAGGAAAAGGATTCGTCCTTTAGAAACAGAGCAGCAGGTGAGCAGAGTTTATTGGCAGTGAAATCATCTGGGTGTAGCTCAACCAAACTCAAATCCCAATTAATGTTACAGAGGAGGGTGTAGGAAATAACTGAGTCATGTCACAGATTAGAGGGACAGGGTTTTGTTCATTTTTACTGTTAGTTGTTACAAAGGAGTCCATTGTTGCACGAAATTGTTTGTTATAGCCTGTCCTAAAATCTTTCACATTTAAACAAGTAATATCCCCAAAATACATTTATTCCCAGTAGATCTCTAATATTAAGGTGAAGTATGAGATTCTAGAGTTGAAAGTGCTGTGTAAATATGTATTAGGATTTCAAATACTGTAGAGTTCTGGTTTCTGTCCTGTCAGATGTAGGTATCTCTGGCTGATTTGTGGAGTGCAGTGTTTCTCCTTTGTTTTCATCTGTGTCACTGTTGGTGTCACATGGCTGAGGACTTGTGTTCAGCTGTGCCCTTAAATAGCTTTTATATTGCTGCACAGCATTGCTCAGCTGGTTACTTCTGGTTGAGTTTTTACATCAACGTGGCTTGAACTTATTTCTTGTTTTTGTTATGGAAGTGTTCAGCTTATGGTGTTATAACTTCTGTAAATTTTGTAGCAGTGGGAAAGCAAAGCAGAAAAGCTCAGTAATAACTACAGATTTTTTTAATAATTAAAACTTTATAGCTTTTCCCAGATTACTTTTGTGTGGCTTAGATTTGGTTAAACTATTAATAAACTGATGCCTAGTTACTAAAACAGACTCAGCTGAAACAAAACCAGGACTGCGAGTGTGAGCACATCCTCCTGCCCGGTGCATTTTTACATTGTTTCTTTCCCCAGCAGGTTAGAAAACGTCACTGCTTTGCTAAAGGAGTGCAGTTGGTTGATGCTTTAGAAGTTTATCACCAGAGAAAAAATGGAGAGCTGACTGTTCACTCTGAAAAAAGCGTGAAAACCACTACTTTTTCTCCCCAAACAGTAAGTAATAGAGTAATATCTTTCACATCAGGAGTGTTAGCTCAAGAGCAATTTTAAACAGTATTTTATGTGAAGGGATTTTGCATGATGCAGCTTAATATTGCACCATTACAGCTAAACAAAGGCTCCCCAGTGTTTTGGTTTTTATTACCACTTTCTATAGCAGAAATATCACATAAGAAGTTGAGATACAAATTTGCACTGGTTTCTGCAGCTTTGATAGGCATTTTCTGCGTTTCTTACTGTTTGAAAATGATAGATTTTACATAAATGTTTGTTGGAGCAAAAGCAGTAGAAGAAATGAGAGGCAGTAGAGAGCTGAGTGTGAGATGCCAAGTGATGTCAGTGATGTAGTAACCACAAAGGAAACCAAAAGCTATAGGATTACTCTAAAACACTGGGAGCTAAATATTTTCTTAACAGAAGTGAATCTGTGTTGTAGGCCATTATGATGGGAGGTAGTTTTTATTAATTTTGGAAAGCTCTCTAGATTTTTGAGTAAGATATGAAATGCTTTTTGCCACTGAGCTTCAATTGGTAGTTTGAAATCCAAACGCCACCAGAGTGTGCTATTGATTTTCGAATAAAAAGACCTTTCGTCCTTCCTGATTGTAAAATTTCCTTTGGCACTTTGGTGTGGGTACCTGAAAAATTTGATTTAAAACTTCTAGAAATTTCACGTATAAAAGAAAATTGTAAACTAAGCAATATACTGTTTGTTACATCTTTAGAAAGAAGTAACCTAAGAAGAAGAAAGGGGGTTATTTCTGTTAAAGTTTCTTTTTAAGAATGAAAGAATAAGGAATCACTTTGCTGTGAAGAACTTTTCCTTTAGCAGACTGAGAACTTGTCTGGTGTCAAGAAACAATTGCAGAAAGTAAAGCCTTATTTCTCATTAGTAGTTCTGAGCCTTAACTGCATTTAGTTTGGAGTAGGAAGAGCATCACAGCATAGGCTGTTAGGTGTAAAAATGCTTTTCTAGTGTGGCTTAGGAAATAAAGTCAACAGAGCTTATGTTCAACACGTACCACAATGGGCTGTGTATTTAGGGTGATCAATGATGTGATAGCAGCATTATCTTGTTCACTGAGGTAACCCTGCCTTTGTCTAACCTGTGTTTTACAGTGGTCAGTTCTCTGCTTAAAGCAAATTTAGTTTCTTGTCAAGTCCTGTTTATAGTCCGGGGGGGAGAATGGGGGGGTTGTTGTAAGAGCATGAGAGGTGCTGCCCAGCACTGCTGCATCACAGCCCTGCAGATGTGTGGCTGAGGATCCGAGCCTGGTCTCAGCTGCTTTTGCTCCAGAGCCTGGGAATCCATGTCTGGCCCTCTGCTATTAACTCCTGCAAGGAAGGGCAGTTCCAGTGTGGGTTTAAAGGGGAAATTATACCCTCAGGGTACTCTCATGATTACTTCTGTCAAAGCATATGGCCTGAGAAACTGGGGCAGCTGGGTTAAGGAATCCCCCTTTCTACCAGGGAAAGAAAGTAAACAGTAAATGGAGAGTAGTGTAACAAACACTTGGGGTATCAAAAAACAACTGTGAAAAGAATCTGTCTTAATGTGCTAGCCCATTGCAGTTTAACATATTGCTTACAACCTGCACAATGGGGTTTGAGTGACTTCTGTTACACATTCCAGGGGACTGGCAGCCTGTTACAATCAGGGTCTGGACTCCAGAATGGGCTAATTTACCACGATGGGATGAAGAAAGTTGTGGATTTGTATTACATGCTCTCACCTGACACCGTATCTGATCCTTTTCCTGCTGATTGACGTTTTGAATGAGCTCTTTGAAGCAGGTTCCAGCTTAATTAAAACGTTTGCTTGGTTAGCAGTGATCTGTGAAAGCCTGTGATAAATATTGAACCGGGTTCACCTGCTGGTGACTGGGGGAGGATAAACAGCTGCTTTGTGTGCTTTAATCAAGAGGCTGCAGCAGCAGCAGAATACTGGCCTTTCTGAGAGCTTCCAAAGGAGCAGTTGAAAAGCTCTGGTAATGTCACTGCTGATATCTCCCTAGATTGTGCTTGTGTGATATTTCACACAAGAGGCATTCACTGCTGCAGCATTCAGGTGGCTCTGTAACAGGGAAATGTAGCTGGAGATATGAAGAACTCCTCTTACCTCTTTGTGTTTCAAAGATCACAGCCCCAGTGTTTGTTTAGCTCTATTTTACACGCAGGACAGGGTGCTGGACTTGATTATTCCTTTTTTAATCAGACTTCCACGTTTTTGCCATATAAATATTGATGTGATAGGCTGTTTTTATCTACCCCTGACAGAAGTACAAACAAGCTACATTAGCCTAAGGTCCATATAGGCTGATATCTGATCTCTAATGGCATCTGTTACTGGGTGTTTCTGATTAAATACTGCAGAAAGTACAGGAGGATCTTTTTTTGCCCTCTTCCAAATGAAAATCCCTCTTTCAGATTCCAACAGCTGAAAACAGGTTTAGTTCTGAAGCCAGAGGGTATTATGAAATGCAATTCTGTCGTCTTAATATGAATTATTTCTGATCAGCCTCAACCCCAATTCCTTCATAGATAAATTGAAACATTTTCCAATTTTATTACAGCTTAACCAGTATCTCTGTGGTATGAGCGTAAAAATTTGTGCTTTGAGGCAACACTGCCGAGGAAACCCTTTGTTCAGTGGAGAGTTTGCTTTCTTTCTCCTGCAGGAATGGGAGAGGAGCACCACATTAGGTGTTGCTATGTGATATCCACAGTCAATTCTTCTTAGAGAATAACAGAATTAAAATCGTTTGTTCTTAATAAAATTTAAAGATGTATTTTAAGAATTCAAGTGCAAATGGACACAGTCGAGTAATGTGCAAAGAACACGAAGAACTCAACTTTTAAACTGTGTTTTAACCGATTTTCTAAAGTTTTTCTTCATTATGAAGGACTTTCTAAGAAGGTTTCATTTTATTAATGTATTTGGGGCTAATGGTGTCTGTGGCTTTCAGATATGCTGTGACTACTGCAGGCAGTTTTATACTCTTAACTACTTACTATAAAATCAGCCTGAGTTTACAACTTTCTCAATATTGTGGGTTTGAGTGTTTTTTGAACATGAAACTTTTTTCAAAGTTAAAGGTAACGTTTTAGTACTGGAATAATGGCTAAAGTGCTTCTTAATGCCAGTATTATACCAATCCCAAACCTCTTAAACCAAACTTTTAAGCCCACCTGTAAAATACTTTAATTTATAAGCCTCACACATAAGAACACTTTATTTCTTTTTTATGAAAAGAATAATATCTGGTATTTTAAGCCCATCATAGGAGAACCTTCTGTTCATGTTTTTATATATTACTTTGAGCTGCATTTTCCTGTTGTTCTAAGAACTCTTGCAAAACAGCTGCCTGATGGGCCCTAATATTTTTCTATTATTTTTATTTGGCTTAGCATAGCAGTGAAATATTAGTGGTAAAGTCTCATCTTGGTGTCCTGTGTGTTGTTTTTCCCTCTGAAAACACAATCTGACTTGGATTAAAATTAAAAGATAGACGTGTTCTTAAAGGCCCTGCACAGTCACTGCCTCAGTTATATTAATTTTTAGCTTGGTAATGTGGTTTTCATTATTTCCAGGAGCAAACCAGAATATAACTGATAGAAATATCAAGGTACCATTTGCATTGGAGCTTTCTGTGTGAGCAGAGCTGGGCATTGCACATATGTAACATATACCATATGTCAGCTGTTTCCTGCTTGCCTGTTGACAAGAGCCCCATTCATAACTCTTCTTTTTATCCTTTCAGTGAATAAGTAATTATTCAATATAGAAGGCAGGATATTTGGAACTGGCTATTTAATGTGGCAGCACAGGGTAATGAAATCTGCTGTTACTGGCAACCTGAGAGGGGAATGTAACAATTCCAGCATGGGTGTAACTTTATCTGCTTTGAGGCCTGTTTATTTGGCACATCAGTGAACCTTTTATCCCAGTGAGTGGCAGCTCCAGAGGGTTACATTTACATGCTTTCTATCATGTATTGTAATATTTAATGGCAGACAAGGCTGAGTGGGGCTGAGGGTAACACGAACTTGCTTTTCCTTGGAGTGGAAGCTAAAGACAGCTTGATCCCCAGAATTGTGGTGTAACACGCAGCACGACTTAGCATTTGTTTATAATGGATAATCTTACTGATACAATTAAAAGGGAGGGAGGAGTATTGCAGTGGGCAGCTACATGTTGTTACCTGCACTACCACCTGGAGCCCAAATACAAACTCTTTGACACTGGAAAAACTCTTTATTTTTCATGGGAGGTGTGTTTGGACATGGTTATGCTTGAGTTCCTTGTTTCCTATGTGTCTTTTCAAATTCATTATGACAATTTCATGCCAGTTGTTCCAGTATTTAATGTTCTGAAAGATGGTGCTTCTTAGGAAGAAAAAAATTGGCTTTTTACAAATATTTTACAGGATTAGGTTCTGTTTAGAATTATTCCCTGTGTTTCTTTTATTCTCCTGGTTCCTTGATGGCCTTTGGCAGAATGGCACAGCAAACATGTTTCTAATGGAGAGTATGTGGTATAGTCTGTTTTATCTGCACACAGAGCTCCTGAACTGTCTACATTTCTTCTGCTTGCTTTAAGGAAAAAATTTATTTTAATTTGAATGTCTGTTCCAAGTTTTCTTCATTGAAGGTGTTGGATTCTTGCTCTGTAGCAGGAGTGTCCTGAGCTGAAGTTTCAGTGTGAGAAGCTTTATTTGTATAATTCATGTGTAAATATTACACTGGATTAATAATTCTTTCTGATTGGGTTATGATAAAATTGTGATTGCTACAAGTTTTTCTTTGAGTTTTCCAGGCACAAGGATGTGATGCTTTAACATTTTAGAACTTCTTGCAGCTTGATGGGCTGCCCTGGTGACTGAACCAGCTATCCCAGAGGGCACTTTCCCACCAGGCCATAAGCAGATTTAGCACATCCATCTCTTGGTGGGATTTTGTTAATCATTTTTTTGTCTTGGTTTGCAGCCTCCTGGCCCTTGCACTGAGTGTTCCTGTTCTTCTGGAAAAGAACCTGATAAAGATGCCAGTCACACAAAGAAGAAAGAAAACGGAGATCGATTGTGTGTTCCCAAAATTTTTTTTGGGACACGAACACACAAGCAAATAACCCAGATCAGCAGGGAGCTGAAGAGGACAGCATATTCCTATGTCCCCATGACAATCCTTTCCAGCAGGGATTATACCTGTATTCATCCAGTGGTATCCAACAGCAGTAACAGGAATGAAATGTGTGTAGAATTGCTGGAAGGAAAGCATGTGAGTAATTTTGTTTGAGAAAATGAGCTTTCATTAAACAAAGTCAAATTTAACAGAATGAGTAACATTTTTTACTTCTTTATGTTATGCTGGTTAAATGCCACCTGGTGATTTGGTTAAAATTAAACATTAATTGTTAGAAAATGTTGATACACAGTAGCAATACTGCAAAAACTTATGATGACAGGAATGAGATTTATGACTGCCAGGTTAACGTTGTAGTAAGACTTAAACTATCTTTGGGTTTATAGATGAAGAAGAAAGAAGTGTCCTTTATTGATGTCCATTTTAGAAACATGGATTTACCTGACATGATGTGTTATCATCTGGCATAAAAAGCAGCTGTTAGAAATGTTTCCAAGAAATAGCCAAATTCATGGAACGTTTGGAGGATTTAAGCCTACTTGGTTTTCATTACTTTTTGTACCCATTAAGTCTCTGCACTTCTTTGCTTTCAGGGCAAGTCCTGTTCTTATTACCACGGTGTTCATAAGCTCAGTGAGCACCATGCCCTGCAGTCTGCACCCAGGGTGTACCAGGCTTGGGACATTGAAGACCTGGTGAGCCTGGGCAGGAAGCTCCGTGCCTGTCCCTATTTTGCAGCCAGAGAACTCATGGTGGAGGCAGACATCGTGTTTTGTCCTTACAATTATCTCCTGGACCCACAGATCCGGGAGAGTGTAAGTATCTTGGTGAGAAACATGGCAAGAACTGGAGTTAAAAAGAAATTACCCACCGAATATTATGTTTCTATGGTCAACTGAGATCCTATTCATGTCCAAAATACTATCTACAAAATAACTCCTGGGGTTTTTTTCCCCCCTTGGATGTTTTCTAGATTATGGAAATTAGCTCGAAACCTGAAAAGCTTCATTTGCACTGTGATGCAGAATATGCATTTTTTAACAGGATCCTGTTAGTTGCTGTTTCTCATGTCTTTCACTCTATTTTACTAGACAATAATTTTGGTTTTTTAGATGGACATTAAGCTAAAAGACCAAGTAGTCATTTTGGATGAAGCCCATAACATTGAGGACTGTGCTCGGGAGTCCGTGAGCTACGGGGTTACCGAGAGCCAGCTCAGAGCTGCCCGAGAGGAGCTCGATTTCATGGTCAGCAACAACATCAGGCAGAAGCATCATGAGCCCCTCCGAGCTGTGTGCTGCTCCTTGATAAAGTAAGGCAACTTTTTTATTGCTTTATGTCAATTAATATTTTTTAAAATTACCTTTAGATTCCCTTTGATGGTATAAGTTACTCTGTCACATCAGATAAAATGCAACCAAGGTACACTTGAAACTATGCAGTTGTTTGACTTATGTTCATTTGAGGAATCCACAGGGGTTTGATCTATTAAAAAAACTACTGGTCTCACATGGAAACATTGAAATTCTCTTTTGAAAAGTGTTGTGCTCTTGAATGCTGTGTTGCTCTTTATGAGGCTTTTTTGGGCTCCTGGTTTATAAAGCTCGGTATGAAAATTTTCATAAGATAAATTTTTGTATTTCATACATTCCTGTTTGCTTATTTGACAAATAATAATATTATTTTGTATAAGAATTAATTAGTTTGTGTTTATAGAATGCTTTCAGAGCCTTGGACAGGAAGTGTTTGGAACGGGTTGGAATCTGTTCTTGGAATCAGATTGGAATCTACCGAATTCTTCATAGTTGAAAGTGAATTTGTCAGTCATGCCCTTTGTTTTCTTTGGGAAAAAACTTCTTGGAAAGGGAAGAGCTGAACATAAGTTGCAAATCATGTGAGGGGATGGAACAAAAGAAAATTCACAGAAGCCCAGGAAGAAACAAGAGGTCCAGGGCAAAGTCTTTTGGGTGAAGTGGAACTATCAAAGTGAGCAGAAAAAAGTGAATAATGCTACAAGTGGCTTTGCAGTTAACAGAATTCTGATTCAGTGTGTGCAGTATCTTCATTTTGCTGTGATAGACTGCGCAGCACAGCACAGGAGCAGTTCATTCTCCCATCCTCACTCTTCTCAGAGTTAATGTGTGTGTCACACAGAGACAAGGGACTTTTTCTGCTTGGCAGAAGCCAATTCTCCTACCTTGAGTATTTCAAATGTTAAACTTTAGTAAAAGATAAGAATAGCACGACTGGAGATTTGATTGCCTCAAGCTTTTTAACCTTATCAGGAAAACTAAGGTTGATTGTCTTGGCAAATCTGCCAGCAGCATGAAAAGCAGTTGCTGGAAAGCAGAAGACTGGGTGTAAATAGCCAGTAATAGGTAAAATGCTCCTGCACAGGGACATGGCTTTGCCAAATGCATGGGTAGCTAGAAAAAAATCTTATTTCACTTCTAAAGATCCTGGGCCCTCACTCCAGAAAGCACTTAAGGATGGGCTTAGTGCCACAGAGGTGCTGCAGTGACCTTTGTGAGGAATTTGAAGATAGACCAATGGAGGTGTGCTGGCAGGCTCTGCTGATGAGATGCACATTTACCAGGACTAATAACTTTATTCAATGGTATATGCTATGTCAACAGTGGAATTTTCTGGTAGTGAGGGAAGCAGCAAATACACTTCCTGGAATTGAAGGCATGTGTGCAACATCCATTCATTCTTTTCCTGGAAATATTGCATACAGCAACTTTCACTTCAAAACCAGAGATACCTTTCTGGGAATCAAGCTAATCTTATTTATGCTTCCTGCTTAGCTCTAAAAATAATTTAACAGGCATTTCAAGTAAATGCTTTAATGTTAGATGGAATTTATTTGAGAATTTAGGGTGATTTTGGGTGATATTTGGCCATTGTGTTAAGTTTGTATTTGCATTTATTATTTCAAAAGTATATGAGGGTGTTTGAAGTTCGTAGCAGGGAAACATTTTACATTTCTCAAAGTGTTTTATCCATTGTAAATCTGTTTCATTTCTGTCATAGGGGTCTTGTCCTAATTTTGGTTCCAGGTCTTTTTGATGTTACATTTGAGGGATTGGGGCCAAATTCTGCCTGTGTTAGTGATCACCATTCCTTGATGAGATACAGCAAATTATAGCCAAAGAAGTGATTGTTGTGGCAGTACTTAGGGGGTTTTGTTTGCATTTAGCCTGGCAGAAGGGAAGTTATATTTTAATTGTTCTATGGATCAGATTATTTGCCTGACAGGGCAGGAAATCTAGAACTGAAACAGTCACAGAGCCTTGCTCTTGAGTTGATAATGATTAACTGGTTTTGCAGGTAAATACTTTGAGCTGTTGCAGCACTGACAGCTGTCTTTTTGATGCCTCCTGCCTTTTGATGGAGCAGACAGCTCCGGCCTTTCCCGGGAGGGAGGGAGGGAGCTGCCTGCTTTTGTAGACAGAGACAAGGTCTTGTGCTACTGCAGGGACAAAGGAGGACCTGCTCACTTAGAGAAAATTTCAACTCTGCCACAAATGAGGTGATCTCCATGTTTAGCTCATGTTTTTAGCAGTCAGTCACATTTTGCATTGTATTACAATTATAATTCTGCTTCACCTTCAAGTTGCAGCAGTTGCCAATACCTGTGGGTAGGTTTAAATGTGCACTTTTTATTGCCCCACTTTCCCTTGCGTGTGTAAATATTAAAAGTGTTCACTTCATGCCTCAGGATTTGTTCTTAATTGGAAAGTCAGCAGTTGACAGGGATGATAAACCAACCTGCATCAATTAAGAGTAGTGATGAGTGGCTTTAGATATGCAGCAGAAGTCTTGCTTGAATGAGCCTGACATATCATGAGAGGAAATTATATTTTGATTCCTTTTCTTTATTATAAAGATAGAATAAAATGCCTCCCCACGTGTTTGTATAATTACTTCAGTGAGCTGCATCCAGAGCAGTTCTGTAGTAGTTCAACAGTGAAAAACAGGCATGAAGGAAAAGCAGAATCTCTCTGCTTCCATGTAGTAAAACATTTATCATCATCTTAGAAGTCTGGTGCAATTTTTGAGGTTTGATTTGTACGTGCAAAGTATCTCTAAATCTCTGAAATCAATGCTGAAATGATTTCTGCTTTTTCTCTTTTCCAGCTGGTTGCAGGAGAGCTCTGGGCAGCTGGTAGAGAGAGCCTATGAAACTGCCTGTAAGGTGTGGAGTGGCCAAGAAATGCTCAGCTTCTTGCACAAAATGGGAATAACTGGGATTGCTTTTCCCATTTTACAGGTGATGTTGTGTGCTGTATAAATGAGCACCACAATGTATAATATTGGTGGTGTTAAACGTCTTAAAATGCACATAAGTTAAATGCAAACAGATCTTTCAATTTACTGCAATACCGAAAAGTTGTCTGAAAATGATTCCTGATGAAAACCAGGAGTAATCCACTCGAGCTACTGGAATTTGTGGACAATCAATGTTTTGAAGGATACAATTATTTAAATTGAACCATTGAGCCAGTGACAGTTTTGCCTGTTCTATCCAGCTGCATTTTTATTGAGTGTTGAAATGTTTTTACCCTATTTTCAAGTTTACCCCTCCTTTCTGTGTAAGCCAGGTATGTTAAAAGCATTGCTAAAAATTGAGAACATTGTTCCCTTTCCTTTGGCCCTTCTTTGCCCCTTTCCCTCTGACTTCATAGGTATTTTAAATGAACTTTTAAAGCAGTGAGGTGATAGTCTTGTATCTCTATTAATTTTAGTTTTGAGAAGATTCTTAGAATGTTGTTAATATGGAAGTTGCTTCTTACAGAAACACCTTGCTGCTGTCCTGGAGAAAGAAGAAAAAGTATCTATGCATGGGAGAGAGGAACTTATTGAGGTGCCAGTTGTGAGCCCTGCAACACAGATAGTGCTCAAAGGCTTGTTCATGGTCCTTTCCTGTCTCTTCAAAGATAACAGCAGGTCAGGTCTTACATTTATGGGCTGAATGCTCACAATTTGATTGCTTAATTGTAGCTTTTACTGATATTTCCCTATCTCTGTATAGGTTTGCAGATGATTACAGGGTTGCTCTACAACAAACTTACACCTGGATGAGTGAAAACCAACATGATGATTCAGATACGAGTCCCTTCTTCACAAGGCCCAAGCACAAAAAGAGTTCAAGGCAGAAAACCCTTGTGCACATGCTGAATTTTTGGTGCTTGAACCCTGCTGTGGTGAGCTGAGTGTGAAGAAAGCCCAAAATAATCTGAGTGATAACAAATACATATCAGATCTGAAAGTGATTGTGTTGGTTTTCTAAATTCCTGCTTTTCTTTCTCCCACCTAGGCCTTTTCGGACTTAAATGAAGTTAGAACAATTGTCCTGACATCAGGCACACTCTCTCCCATGGATTCCTTTTCCTCAGAGCTTGGTGTGAAGTTTTCCATTCAGCTGGAGGCGAATCACGTTATCCGGAATTCCCAGGTAAAGTGGCCATGGTTTTCTCTCTCCTGAGCTCTGATGCTGCCCATGGTAGAAAAGCCAAATAAAAGTGATGACAAACCCATTCTCTCAGTTAAAAGAAATGTCCAAGCTGTTGCTTGGCTGAAGCAATGGAAAAGGACATTTCCAAATGAATAAAGAGGCAATTTTTAGACAGTTTGTCTAAAAATTTTAAAAGTTGGTCATGCTGTATTGGTAACAGCCATCTCATATCAATTACTGCACTTTAAGTACTGAAATGAATTTAAAAATACCTCAATATTTCTTTCACACTTAAAATGTCATTATTTAAGCTGATGTCATTTATCCAGCCTGGTTTAGAATTAACTCTTTCCATGTGGGACACCCCAGGTTTGGGTTGGCACCGTCGGAGCGGGCCCCAATGGGCGGAAGTTGTGTGCAACCTTCCAGCACGCAGAGACCTTCGAGTTCCAGGATGAGGTGGGAGCCCTGCTGCTTTCAGTCTGTCAGACAGTTGGCCAAGGAATTTTGTGCTTTTTGCCATCCTATAAGGTGAGGAAATCTGAATTCCCATTCTTCCTCTGAAACCACACACCTTTGAAAATGCACTGTGTGATATTCTGCTTTATGCGTCGCCTTATAGAAATGTTTATCAAATAAATGCATTGTGATAACACAGTAGGATTTTATTGTTATTTCTTGGCATTCAGGTTTGTTTTCATGAGCAAACATGTTTGGTTTTTCTCAACAGATGTACTTATTAACACAGACAGTTGTTTCAATTAGCATTACCAAAAAATCAGCCAGATCCATACTTTTTCCTTATGTTGTTTCCCTGAAGGTTTAGAAATTGTCCATTAAGAAAAAAATTAAAAATCACATCATGAAATGATACATTGTGTATAACTCAGCAGCAAGAATGCCTTTGCATGTTCTTTCTGTGCTATCAGAATGCAGAATTCATCCAGGTAATTTCTCCTTCCCTTGTTTCTTGTTCCATTTCACTGCATTGGAGATTGGAGTGTATTTTTCTTTAGTCAGGGGAATTGCTCACTGACATTGGCTGAAAGGAATCAAGTTTCTCCATTTCAAACTATGTAATATCTAATTTCACTGACAACAGATATCTAATTATGGTTAATCTGGATCTCCCAGTAGTTCTGCTTTCTTCTCCGTTTGTTGTTACTGTTGTTTATGGTCGGGAACAGGAATATAAACCTGCAGTATAATTCTGTAACCCACACTCATTTTTCTTATAGTGCTTGCAAGGGTGTGACTTTTTGAATTTTAAATAATTATTTATGATTTTTAAAAATCATCTTAACAAAAAACCCACAAAAAATCTCTCAAAAGAAACCTCAAAAAAAAATCTTACCAAATGATTAAAAAGCCCCACATGATGGAAATAGAATTTCAGACCTTTCCCCTCATCTCTAAGGTTCCTAAACAGAGAATATTTTACTAAATGAAATAAGAACTATCTGTTCTTTTTTTACAAACCCTTCATGTTTTATAACTGGCAAGCTGCAAAGGGGGGGGTTGGTTCTTGCCTGGGTGTCTTTAGGAATTGGAGCCACAGTGCAATTCCTGACAGTAACCATTAGGTGACCACATCAGACCAGGTAATGTAAGCCACTGAAAAAAGCAGATTACTGACCATAAATTTATTTAACCCCACAAAACTGTGCACTTCCATGCAAAGGAAATGATCTGACGAGAAATCTCCAATTTATTTAAGTATTTAACTGGACCATCTTTCAGTTTCCAGCATTATCTTTCTGAGTGTGTCACGTTGAACAGTTGATCTTCCATATCCAGACCTGACAAATATTTATGGAAGTTTTTATGAGAATAGTAATGTGAATTGCAAGTAGAGAGAGACTTTGTAATGACATTTAATAAAGGAGGAAAACAATTGCTGGCCAGCTCTGGAAGCCTTCCCCCTCCCCTGCCCTTCTGCCTCACTGAAAGGTCACCCCACACACACTGAGTGTGTTCTGTTCTTTGTGGGAACACTTCCCTGAGCCCAGCAAAGTATTGATAAATAGAAATTGCAGACAATTGAAGGATGGTATTTTAAAATCACATTGCCAATATTTTTCTATGGATGCCCTTTTTCTTTCTACTACTTTTATTCAGGATTGGGTTGCCTTTAAGTCTGAGATTAATATGTTGAAAATACAGAATAATGTAAGCATATTAGTACAGGGAAAACAAGGTATTTTTTTTTTATCATCATACGGAGTATTTGCATTTCAAAAGTGATTTTCACAGGAAATTGCTGCCTCTCTTTAAAAAGCTGCAGCCTTCAAAGGAATTTTTCAAGGCTGTCAAAATCTGATTAATACACATGGTCATGGACATCACTATTAGGAGTTAAGCAGATTTTTTGATGGCTCAATGTGTTTTATGAATTGAAGTTTCAGCTTTGGAATAAGTGAAAAATAAAGGGTTTTTTTTAATATCTGGAAGGCTGAGGACAATGCTCTGAATTTTAAGTACTTTCTATCCAGGTAATTTGTTGGAGCTTGAATTTAGTTAGCCATGTACGTTGGATTTCAGTTTGGAATTACTAGATGCAATATGAATGGGGAAAAAAGCAATAGTAGAGAAATCTCCTTTTCTCTTAATCAGGTATTTGAGTAAATATATTTTTAATTGAAGAGTGACTATTTAAAATAGACATATGGCAAATAGCTGGAGTTGATAGTGCCATAGAGAAAAATATATGGATGGGAAAACAACTCATCAGCATGTAGACATTTGATAGGTGTCTGTTATGAACAGCTGTGATGGTTCATGTGGGATAAATCACAAACAACTTAGAAATTTTTAGTGTCATTGTTGGAGTTGGGGCACACTGACTTTTTAAAAAATCAGTTTGATCTTAACATTCACTAAATTCCAAACCTCGATCATTTTTAAGGCTCCTAAAACTGGTGATACTATGCAACAAAAATGCATTTATATGAAAATCAGTAGCAACTCTAGCAAAAACACTCTATAAAAGACAGTATCAGAAGGTGAAAAGATTGCCCAGAAATCTAAGATGCTTTTAAACAAGATTAAGATAAGGCCCATTAGGGCTCATGTTGCCGACCTGTCTGCATTAAGATATATCTTGCCTGGTGCCTGCATCTTAGATGATTCATTCAATATGTGTCATATCAAAGTCAGGGTATCCAGCGAGGAGAAAAATGCTAATGCTTATAAATTTTAGTGATAATCCATCATGATGAATTAACTGACCTTTCTTAGTAGGTTTTTTTTTTTTAACAAAAGAAGCTTTGGACAATGATGTTAATGTCGGTGGGTTTGGTTTGTTGTGTTTTCCTTTGAGGCTTTGTTGGTTAATTTGGATCTGCTAATTGAGGAGTCATCACTTGGAAGCAAAATTTTTACAGTTGTTGCTGAAAAGGGTTTGAATGAGTGTGTTCAACAGGAAAACTTATGAACTGGTAAGAATTCTTTGCTTGAAAACCCAAGCTCGTTGCAGGGAGGTTGGACTGGATCACATTTAAAGATTCCTTGCAGCCCAAACTATTCCATGATCATAAATTGTGCCATGTGAGTTAGGAGGGTGGCATAATTAGCATGAATTAGGAGAAACCAATTAATGCTGCATTGCAAGGCTGTTTTCCTTGAGAATTTTGGGCTAAGGTTATAGTGAGGATATACAGCAACTTTTGCCACTTGCAAAAATAAATGCTAAATTCCACATTTGAGTTTTTATTTGTCTCATAATTTTAAGAGCTGCTAGTTCAGAGTTCAAGCTCTGTCAGTCTCATCCCATTTTCCTGCTCTCTGGGCTGATCATGTTTTCTGGAGTGGGAACAGCCAGGACTGGGTGACAGCAAATCCCTTTGGACTGGAACTCCTCTCTTTGTTGCTTGGCTCCCTTTCCCTGGGTAAGGTATCCACCAAAGCTCCAGTGCAGTCTCAGGCAGGTGTTGTTTGCCCTTGTGCTGACAAACCATTCTTGGCAACCTCACACAGCTCCAGACAGGCAGGAATTAACAATATTAATTAACTCTGTGAGCAGCGTGGAGCTCTTTTCAACAGACTGAGAATCTTCAGGTTCAGGGAAATTGTTTGGAATGAACAGGAGGGACCTCAGTTTAACCTCTGGCTGTGTCCACATGGATTTAAACCCTGGCCTGATGTAAATGTGGCACCCTCAGATATGACAGGCTGAGGGAGGGATATAATTTCATGATTAATTCTCAATGTCTGGCTCTTCTTCATTTCAGACAGAGCCTTTTCTTTTTGAGATACATGAGATTGGTATAAATTCTTTTTTTCAAGAAGTGTTTCAGTGACAGACAATGAATAGAACTCTGAAAAAACAATATTTTCGTTTCTAAAACTTTCCTAAAACATGGGTTTGTAAATAAATTATAAGAAACCCATTTTTTCTGCCATCAATAAAACAAAGCAGTGCTGCCTTCAGACAACTTTTACTTATTTAATAAATTACTTCAATAAATTTCCAAAGGATGGTAGTCTGTTTAGCCCAGCCTATTAAAAGCATTAAGATTTGAGCACTGGCTGTTAAAATGAGTAAATGGCAATATCACAAAGTTAAACAAATGCCAAAAAACATTTTCCAGAGTACTGGGTTTGTAACAATACCATTAATGAGGGCAAAGAGGTTTTAATGCAATTTGCACATTCTAAAGTTTCAAAAAGAGGTTTTGAGTTAGTGCATTATTAATGTTCTGAACATCTGGAACTATGTAAGAGCCCCAGACATTGAGCAAGTGCAGGGTTTCCCCACTAGGTCTGATGCTGACTGATTTCCTCCCTAGCCAAAAGCTTGTTTTTAGAAGTTGAGACAGTAAAATGACAATATCCAGATAAGAGAAAAACATTCCACAGCGTCTTTTTGCTTGTAATGTGTATGGAGGAAAGATTGGAAACCATTAGGTTCGTGCAGTTAAAAGGTGAATTTGAAATTAAATAGGAAAATAGTTCTTTGCACCACAGACGGGCACTCTGTGGGGCAGGGCTTATGTGAGGAATTATCTACTAAGTTCCATAGAAATGCTGAACTTTTTCTGTTAGGTGTATTCCTGTATTAAATGCAGGGATAAATGCTTCATCAAGAGCAATATTCTCCTTGATGTTCCTGTTGACAGCTGTAGGCGTGCTTTGAAGAAGAGATTTACTCCCATGTGTAAATATTTGCAGGGTGTAGGGATCTGTTCATATGCTTTGTGACAGAAATTTCTTCTTTAAAGTTACACCAGCATTAACTTTCTGCATAATTTTAGAGAATGTAATTGATACAGTTACAGCCTTAAAATGCTACAGGAAACAAGAATGTTTCAGTGTATCATCCGATTTTAGATGTTTTGACTACAGCTCATGCCCAGCATCACTGGGATGGAAAGCAGGGAGGCCTTTAAACAGGTTTGGCATTTCAGGAGTAAGTTACGAAATAATTGTAAATTAATAATGATGCTCACTTTCTGCCCAGCATTTACTCTCTGCTCCTAAGGGAGAGGTTTTCTCTTACTCCAGAAGCCTCATTGGTTTGAGCCAAACATCTGCAGTGGTGCTGTGACAGCAGCTGAGAGACCCCAAAACCAGGAGAGGGCTTTAGGGACAGAATCCTGGCATCCTTCTGCCTCTAACTCCGTGTGGAGCCCAGAAGGAGAGCAGAGGGAGGGAGGAGTAACTAAACAACCCCTGGGGAGCCCTTGGGGCTTGTCCTGGCACTCTGGACTGTGCAGTGCCCTGGAAGTGCCTGGAGTTGTTTTGGTGGCTGCCCCTGGGAAGGGCTCTGACACCACAGTGACCCTGTGGGGGTTTTATTTCTCTTTGGAAGGAAAGGCTCCTTGCCAGGTTCTAAAGCTGGGCCTTTGGCCTCCCTCTGATGGAGATCTCAGGGAAGTGATTTCTGTCTGATGGGACATGATTTGGGGAAAATGGGCTCTAGAAAAGCTGAATTCTAATGGCTCCCAAATTATTCATTTCAACATTTGCACCTAATAAACGTAGATAGAATTTCGTTTTACTTGTCCATTATTTCATTGCTTGTGTTTTTTGCTCTTCCCCTGCACTGGTAGTGTTCTTTTTGAACTTTATCTCAGCTTCTTTATGTCTTATGGGTTTTTTTTCTCCCATTAATCATATACAGTATCTACTTTCAGTTTAATTCTCTATTTTCCATCATTTCAATATCAGTCATATAACCTGTCTAGCTATTGAGGCTCTCACAGTCATCCAAAAATAGAATTATCTGAGGTGCCTTCTGAGAGCTCCAAGAGCTCCTATAAATCTTAATGTGATTCCTGAAGTCTACAGTTTTTCCCATTGACTTGGGCATAGAAATGTCTGTAAAAATCCCTGTGTGAGAGGGAAGCTTTTAACCATTCCCTCACAACACTTTGCTCTGCCTTGGGCACTGTTGTGAAATTGGTTCAAATAGAATAAAACAGTAGCAGAAGGAATAATAAAGTCCATCCAAAATAATTGGAATAAGAGTTTTTGGATAACCAGGTATATAATGTTTATCTTAATGTCATCAGTTCAATCAAACTCTGCCAAACTAAATTTGCAGATGGAGCTGGCAGTTCACATCCTGGCAGGATCATTTCTTGTGGAATTACAGAGGCTGCAGCAAACTCACAGCCAGAACAGAGCTGGATTATGCAAAGGAATAACTGAAGTGTTGGATAGTTGAAGTTCTCCCAAACTTTTATAATCATTTATTACAAGGTTTTCACTTAGAATTTTTTGACCTTGAGTTGTCTGGGTTTTGGCATTTTTGGTGGTTGTTTTTTCCCCACTGCTTGGTTACCAACAGTAGGCCAAGATAAAATTTAGCCTTTGGGGATGATAACTGACAATCTGAATAATTGCAAAATGTGTTTTCTTTCTTAAATAGTATATGACAGGATCATAGATGTACACACCAATTATGGAGTGATTTTCCTGATTTCTGGGAACTTAGAGACAATCCAAATGTTAGAGATGCTTTGAGACATCAGAGGAGATGATCCAGGAGCCTGTGGCTGAATGTCCAGGTTCTTCCCCCTTTCCCTGGGATGATTCTTGTGCTATTCTGTGGATCTCCTGAACAGAGGAAAAGCTATTTTATCCTTTTTATTCATTTTTTTCCTGGTTAGTTTCCAGGTGGCCTTGTGAACTGAGGTGGCTCATCAGGAGGTCAGAGAAGTGTCAGAGACAGCTCAAGGGAAGAGATGATATTGCACATTCCAAAATCATCCTTTTTTTTTTTTTTTTTTCATTCTCAGGGATGAAACATTTTCATGTTTCTGGTTTTTTTAAAATACGTTTTCCAGTGGTTGACTGTAATTGGAGAATCTGTAAAGATCCTCCTTTGGAAATTCTAATTTTTTTCACGATGGCTGATGTTCTGAAGCTCTTGGTGTGAGTTTGCAGCATCCTTAACTGGCTCTGTCTGACTGTGAATTAACCAAATAACTGCAGAGGCACTCAGGTGAATATTCTGGGTGACTGGAGATGTGGGTGAGGTGATATGAAAGGAATGACCTGTTGTGACTCCTGGTGCTGTGCAGACCCTCAGCAGCAGTGGCACTGGAGCTGTTTGCTGTCCACGTGCCCCTGTCCCTGCTCTGTTCCTCCTTGTGCTGGAATGTTCTCCTCGGCCCAGGGGAAATTCCCACCTGTGCTTTGGGTCCCACATTCTCTTTGTGAATTACAGGCTGCAAAGAATCAACAAACACGCTGCTCCTGACTTGCTGAACTGCTGTGCTGACCAGCAAGGGCTGTGCAATTATTCAGGTGCCCTGTGGCACTTGCTTTTTACACAGAGCAGATCCTTGCTCCTGGTGCTGCTCGTCACACAAAGCCCGATCCGGAGCGACAGTCGGTGGCAGATTATTGGATATTATGTCTAAAAAAATTATCTGCCATGCTGGCAGATGAGTGTTTGGCCTGTGAATTTCACACCCTGAGAGCTGGGCAGTTTAATATTTTATTACACTGTTAATTTAAATACCCTGAGCAGACAGCATCAGGAAAATAAACTAAAAATCTATTATTGTTTCTCACTTCTGAGCTCTGACTTGTCAAAGTGCTGCAAGCTGAATTGTTGTAGCTCGTTAACACATGCTCCAATTTCCCTTGTAATTAACACTTTCTGCTTGCATATTTTCCCTCCCATTTAGGTAGGAACTGCATTGAAAATGAGTTTTTACAGTCAAGAAGTTTGCACTGTGTGAATGATGGAGCCCTAATAGTACATAACAGAGTGAACATGTCTTTTTCCTCAAGAGCTTTTAATAAAAGGGAAAGAAAGCTGTTGTGAACAGGGAATAATATCCATAAGCAATGTTATTTTTAAGAAGGTGTATCCTGCCCTGGTTAGTTCAACATTAACGTTGTTCTGAACCTTTACAACCTGCAGAGTTCTTGGTCCCTTTGCTATGTCTGTGAAAGATTCACTGCCTGATGTGGGAGAGATGTGACTTCTTCATGTGTGAAAAACACCAGATATGAGAGAAAATAACTGGAAAGGATATATTTAGGGAGCATGTTCTGCATCAGCAGTGTAACAGCTTATACAAGAATCTGAATATTAAATGTATTTAAAGGAATACTTGGGCCATTTTAAATTCAGAGAAATTCTACATCATTGGGAGGTCTGGGAGCCATCAACTTGTGTCTTAGAAAATTAGAAAAATCGTGCCTCAGTTTTAGTTCCTGATTGGGTAAGCAAGCTTCTTGGTAAGAACATTTAATTAGTGAGTGATGTATTCTAAAGAGCATTCATTGCATTTTGATTCATTTTACAGCTCATTAATGGATTGATTTTTAGCAAAACTATTTCGAAACAAATAACTTGCAGTGTGCTGTATTAAAAACTTTGTTTTCAACTTTTACAATCATGAGGTGAGAAATTATTTTCCTAAGAATTAGTAAAGTCTGTTATTTCATTTTAAAGTTTTTTTTTTTTTTAGGGGGACAGAAGGGAAGGAGGGAGAAGGGATCAAGTTGGGTACTTGGAAGAAATACCTTATTTATTTATTTATTTAGAGTTGTTTAATATATGTGGTGGAGGGATATTAAGCATTTCCTGTTGGGACACTGGGCTTGGGGAAGAGAGGAGAGGCAGCTCGGAGCTGTCCCCCTGCCAGGCTGGGGCAGGTTCCCAGGGACAGGAGCTGCCTGTCCCCAGCTCCTGAGGGAGCAGCGGGGCCGTGCTTGGCCTCGTGCCCGGGGTCAGGCTGCTCCTGCCTTTGGATCAGCTTTCCCAGGGGTTCTGTGCTTCACTGCTGATGTGCCACTAAGACAACCTTGTGTTGTTTTTTCCTTTATTCTGAAAAAACGGAGGTCAGAGATGACTGATCTTGGCTTTTGGCTGGGGAGATGCACTGGAGATGTTGACTTCATCCATGGCCAGTTAATCATTTTCCTTTTTATTCCAGACCGGGACCTAAAACATCTTTTTAAAAATCTTTTTTTTTCTGGTGAGCTCTCTTTGCATGAAGGATTTTCCCTCCCTAGACTGGGAAGGTGTAATGATAGCCTAGGGTGGATGTACAAGCAGTTCCTGGAACACAGAACTTGTTGTCTTGGTAATTTTAAAACCACAAAAGAAACCCTGTTTTGAACTAAGCTGTTCCTAAACAGCTGCCACCGAGCACAAAGACTGCCCAAAGACTCCAGGTTGTTTGGGGGGCAGACACGTTGGGTTTTTTGGGAGAAGATTTCTATAAAAAAGCTTCTTTAGCTGTAGAAGGACCATATTAACCGTGTTATTCTAAAGTCTTTGGCGTGCAAAACATTTCATTTTTCATTACTGTTGTCGCCGTTCACGTTTTCCATTATTTAAGGGGCTTATTGAAAAATTGATGGTATGTTGGTACCAGAGAGACATCCTGTGGCTGCAGTGTTGATTTATGGCACATGGAGCACACTTCAGTGCTTCAGTTTCCTGCTGGTGAGCGGCACTTTGTCATTGTCCCCAAAGAAAAATCCTACCAGTGAAATCCCCCGTGCTGCCCCCAAGTTGAGTGATGCATACTTTGCCTTTGAAAATGATGATGAATTATTCACCTTTTATTGTGCTGGAGTGTGCACATGGTGATCAGAATCTTGTTCATAATACAGAGTTTTTCACCATGGCCAGGGTTTAGTTGAATTGTGGAGTTGAGTTGCACGGTAGCTTTATCTCTTTTTTTTTCCCTCCTTTTTTTTTAATTTCCCCTGCAGTGTCTGTGTGGATGAGCACAGATTTTACCCCACATTTCCCACCATATGTGGGGATCTCAACACCATTCTTGGTCCTAAATATTTGGGTTTATTTCATGTTTGTTTAAAATTCTCCTTCAGTAAATAAGTATGGTACTTCTCAATTTAAAAAGACACCTTTTCCATGGAAATTCTTGAAAATCACACTTCCATGGTTTTAAAGTTTTATCCTTCAAACTCATTTTCTGCTGTGAGGAAATAGTGAGAGAGATTAAGTGAAAAGTCTCCTGAAATAGCACAGTGCTACAGATTTCCAATCCAGGGTGGCTTTTTCCCAGGACATGTGGTGAGGACAGTGATTAACAGTGGGAGTTTAAGGCTCTGTTTTGAAAGTAAGTTTTAGTTCAAAAGTGAAATATTTTGGTCCAGGTATTTTCACTTTCTCTTGAAATGAGATCTGTTAGAATTGGAATTTGAGAAAATGAAATTTGAAGTTTAAAATACCTTTTTTGTGAAAAAATGTTTACATTTTGTATTGGCTCAGTCATTCAAATGAATGAATTTTAAATACCTTGTCCTGTGTTAGAACCCTCCCATAAACACGAGGAGGGGCTGTGAATCAGTCTCTTGCTTAACCTTTCATGAAAATCTAATTGAGTGCAAACAACTGCTTAAATAATTCAATGGCCTCAGTTATTCTTGGCTGGTGGAGTCCCGACCCAGAGCAGTGCAAATGTCTGGCTGTCGAGCAAAACTGAGGCTTTTCTCTTTTTTTTTGGTGAAGAATATGATTAAAATGACCTTTTGAAAAAGTGTATGGGTTGATTAAGAAGGAAAAACTATGACATGTAAATTATTTCTGCCAATTGGGTAAATGACTTGTGGCCCAGAGGTGAATATTCTTTTGCTCCTTCTCAAAGTGTGTAATGTTTTTGGTGATTTTGATAAATGTGGTTGGGTTTCTTTGTATTTTCCCTCCTATTTTTGGAAGGAAACTCAGTTTTCCTTTCACACCAATCCTTCCAGGCAGTTTGTTCTTGTTGCTTAAATCTTTTATTCCCATTCCATCCCTCTGTTTCCTTTCGTCCTTCTGTTGTTTCCTTTCTGTTCACTTTTAACCTCAAAGGAATTTTTTGTTGTTGCTGTTGTTGGCTTTTGTTTTGGGGTTTGTTTGTTTAACTAAAGATGAAAATGGAATAAATTAGTGATCCTATGACCCCACATTGGTAACTCTTTGTAAAGTCTTTTTTCCCAAAGTGAAGAACTCCAATATTCCTGGAGCTCAGTTGCCTGTAGGATTCTGGGTCCTTTGGTACCGAGTTTTGGCAAAGTTTTTAGTTCAAGAACTGTCAAATAACTTCTGCTAATTCTCTACTTTTCCAAACCATCTTAATCCTTGAAGAAATTCATGTAATAGGAACCTGTAATGCCAAAAAAAGTGGGTGAAGTCCGGCCAGATCCACTCTCCAGGGTTCCTTTGAATGAAGAGGAATTCAAGGCCACTATGTTGAAGCAATGCCTTGATTTAATGACTGAATATGTTTTAGGATTATCACTAATATAGGGAGAGTTCCATCCTTTCATAATGGAAGTAGAACATTCATCCAGCTGATTCTCCTGGGACCAGGGGGAGAGGGATTGCAACAAAAACTTCCAGCTGCAGGTAAGCAGCTGACTCAGCAAATATCCTGCTGGCAGCTTTTGAAAGGGAATGCAATACCTCTGGAATTAGAGCCATTATAAAAACATCTGTGCCTTGAGATCATCAGAGGATTACTTGAGTGGAAAATATGATGTCCTCCAGCCTAACAGCTTAAAGCTGCAGAAGGACCTGTCAGAGTGTATAGGGGTTTTTTTTATTTTTAATTTATTTTTACTGAAAGGAAGAGAAGAGGCAGCTGAGGCACGTAGAGGTTGAGTTGTTCTGTGATACAAAACAAGGTGTACTTGGTTTTTTTGCAGACAGCTCAAATGGTGGGAAACATTTTGTAGTAAAACAAGGGAAGTGCATTTCTTCTGGACAGTCTCTCTGAATTTCAGGGTTTTCGGTAGGTGCAGAGTTAAAAAAGAAGCCTCTTTGGTTGTGACACCTGTTATTTTTCTGGCAAGGTACAAACATTGCAGAGCAATGGGTAGAGCAGCACTGGGAGTCTCTGTGGCACTTTCCATGTTGGTGGAGGGGATGAGAGCCTTATTTTGTGCCAGGGGCTCCCTTTCAGTCCCAGTGATTCCCTTTTATTCCCAGGTGGAGCAGAGCCCTGGTGGCTCTACCAGAACCGAGTTCTGCTGGAGGGAGCCCAGCCTGGAGTAGCTCAGCTCCTGTTGGCCACAGCTCCTGTTCCCATCCCTGAAGTTTTGTGCTGCCTGCCTGCCTGTAGAACTTCTGTTTGACCCTTCAAACACGTTTCCAGCCCACTGGAGACACACTTTGATTTGAAGCAGTGCTTATTCACAAAGAAAATCCTGGGAGCAAACACAGGAAGAGCTCTGCTTGGGAAAAGGCTTTTAGATCAATGGTGATCCCTTGGGAAGCTCTGACTTTTTGCACTAACAGTGGTGCCAATACTGTGATTTTTATTAAGAAAAACCTAACGGCTCTTCCCTTTCTCCCCTCCAACTACCTGAATATTTGAATAACAATGAAAAGTGCAACTTCATATCATTACATAGGACCAAGAGGAAAAAAAGCAAAGTTTGAAGGAGTGTGGTTATTTCAGTGTATAATGGCAGATTTTTAAGAGGGTTACAAGATGTTTGTGTAAGTTCTGTTCACTTTTGTCCAGTTACTGCATAAATGTAGGGGAAATAAGACAGCTTGTAGTTTTACAGGTGCACAAGGACACAGTGCAATTGCAACTGATAATTATTGTGACATGGTTAAGAGGTGTTAAACCATCCAGTAAAGTCAGAGCTATTTTCCTCTGCTGTCAGGTGCTGCTTAGGTCATTATCCTTTTTGTCCTGTGCTGCTCTGGAGCATCCTTGGATATTTTTAGGTGTTTTGTTGCTTCCCCAAGCACTTTTGATTATTTCTGTGATACCTTTTTTCTCTGCTGGCAAGGTGTGATCCATTCTTGACGTGAATCAGTGCTAAAATATTTAAGGAATGTTTTATGTAAAGAAAATAGCAGGACAAGAGCTAAAATAAGCCAGAATTTTTCTGTTAGACCTTCTCTCTTCTCAGCTAATTTCTACTTCATAACTCCCTGTCAGGAGGTGATGGATCCTGCAGGAAAAGCACATCCCCAGCAACCTGATTGCTCCAAGTTAACTCCCCAAGTTTGATCCAATGCTGGAAATTACAATCAACTTGCCTTAGGGTAAAATACATTCAACAAATCTCTGGGTTTGCTTCATGACCTGGTAGCCCCCTAATGTGATTTTTGGCACTGTGTAAAAGAAAGCAGCAAATGGAAAAGGGGCAAAGCTTCTCCTTTGTGGGCACACAAGGGAGGGTTTGGCCTTGGAGTGCAGCGTAATGGAAGGAGGTGGTGAGAAAACAGCTCCCCCCATCCCCAAACTTCCAGAATATTTCAAAAGCTGCTTAAAAAGGGGATGCTGGCATAGATGGATGGGAGAGCTGAACACTGAGCTCCAAGTTTTTATGGATCAGAGCTTACAGGTGTCTTTCAATTGCACAAGGAATTGCAATTGCAAGGAATAAAAGGGAAAAGCTATCCCAGTAAACATCCTTCAGTACATGGGAAGATGACAGATTCTTTCTAACAAGATTTTCTGCTCTCCTGGAGGAAGACCATTTGTTAATAAACCATTTGAGAATCCATTTTTAAGGGATTTAATAAAATATACACAGGCTGCCTTCCAGTGCAGGAGCTATTATTCCCTTGGGTAGGAGGAGTGACTGACTGGGGGCATTAATGGTTCCTTCCTGTGATTCCTGGCATTAGATCTTGCTCCCATTTGCACTTTTCCAACCCAAAGTGAAATAATTTTTTATGAGAAACCCGCACTTGGTTCCTGGCTCTTCTGAGGCATGTGTGTGTTCTATATTTTATTTATTTGTACTCAGTCAGCTCCATAATTCTTGTTGTTTTAGTGTCTGTCCCTACCATGGGTCCTGTGTTTTTGTGGATACAAGGAAAGTTTCTGTGTCTAGCAAACTCCATTAATGGAAGAGGTAATAGCTGTTGTGTGAATTAAATGAATTGCTCCATTCTTGCCAAAGATTTCATGAATAATTCCCATATTTCCATCAAAAATGGCAGATTTTCTGTTGTGATGGTTGCTGTCAATGAAACAAGAAAGCTGAAGCTGTTGTGTGGTCCAGGAGAGACATGCCTGGAGGGGCTGGGGCACCCACACAGAGAAAAGATGTTTCTTAAGAATTTGGATAAAGGTTTTCTCCTGCCATCTTTGCAGTTATGAATATGAGTTTCACTTCTTTCAAATACGAGAGAAATACAGTGGAATTGAGGGTCTAAGGAATTTTTGTGAGGAATCTTACCCTTCTGGCAAGAACATTTCATAGGGGTGTGTTGGTGAGAAATACCACTGGGTGGGATGAGAGGAGAGGAGAAAATCGGGGTGAGTGACCCTTAGAAGTGGAAGCATGGATGGTTTTATGCATGTAAATGTGAAATTCAGCTCTACCCAAGTATCTGCTGTCTGTGTTCTCTCCCTGGGCTCCCCTTGGCACGCCTGGCAAGCAGCAGGCAGTGCCAGGAGCCAGCTCAGCAGGGATTGCTGAGTGGGAGCCCAGGCAGCCCCCAGTTCCACAGGAGGAGGAATGAAGTCTGGGAAGATAATGATGTTACAGGCCCTGGCAGATCCCAAATGGATGTACTTAGAGCTGTAATATGTTTGATTCTTTGCTTTCCCAGAATTATCTCCACATCACATCCAAGAACAGAGGCCACAGTGGCAGGCTGGGATGGCAAGATGGACACTCATTGCTCAGTCACAGGATTACAACCTTGGTAGAAAAAGAGATTACAGGCAGGATGCTGCCAGGAAATGACAGAGCTGGGAGGGAAGGGGATAAACAGGAGCACAGACACATTTAGTAGAGATCATTTATTCTGCAGTTACAGCTGTGTGTGGGGGAAACTGTTCCTGCTACTCATCCCTCACCCTCTCTGTGCTTGCTTGCTAATGGTGTCACATCAGTAGTAAAGCAAGAGTAATTCCCTGAGCAGAGGCTGGGACAAAGCAGGAAAAATGCAGAATAACGGAGTATTTGTCCACTCTTGTAAAGAACCCATCCAAATTCTTAATGCCAGAGAACGAGTTCAGATCTTTCATGCTGAGGACATGAAAAATGCCAAGGGCCTTGTAACCAGTTTCCTATAAATTTTCAAATGTGACAACAATTAGTTGTCATTAGTTCTGCTTCACAGTAGCACTTCAACTGTGGATTTGGATATGGGACAGATTATTTTTGTAACAATTGCCCATTCAAGATCCTGAGATCTTGGCTGGAGTGCACTGGAAACAAGTGGGCTGCAGTGAAGGGATGCTGTGGCTTTTGGAGGAATGAACCAGGGCAAGTGCACGTTCCAGATGGAGCAGTTTATGTAGCCTGGAGCAAAATCTGGAAAAGTCTTCAGGAGGGGAGCTGAGGGAAGTGCAGCCACGTTAAGAGCACAGCCCTTATTGCAGAATCTGTGAATTTAAACCTCTGTATATGAACCCCAGTAACTGCACTGGGTCAGTAACACACTAAAGTTCACTGAACAGCAAAAGGGTGCAATAAAGGATTTAATTCTGTCCATTGAACCACATCTCCTTGGTTCACTCTGGAATGTGTTGCTTGCCTTGCTCTTGTCTCGAGGGCAGTGCTGTGCAGCTGAAGGAGGGACTTGTTTGCTCCCTGACTTGATAAAATTCTATGTAGAACTTGATGCATTTGCTGAATGACCCCCACCCAGCTGACTTCAAGTTCTGTGCTATTTTTAGACTTTGATTTTTATGATGCAATGCACGTTTTCATTATTTGCATTAAATGTGGGACAAGTTCATTTGCTTGCAAGGTTTGAACATGTTCAGACTTGGAGTGAAATGTGCACAGTTCAGAGTTTGGTAGGTTTGACAAAGCTGATGGGCTCTTCAGGAAGCAGAGGAGGCTGATAAATCCTACATCAATATTTCCTCCCCCAACTTCTCTGTGTAAATTTTCAAAAATTGAAATGTTCTGGAAATTTAAGATATAAAATTTTGTTTCAAATCAATTTGGAATTTGTTTCTGATCTTACTTATGGATCTCTTACTTGGTAATCAGAGAAACAGGTAACTTCCCTTTCTTGCTTTTCTTTGGATGATATTCCTCTGCTTTGGTGAATACCACAAGATGCTCTTTTAGTGGCCACTGTCATAGATGTAGAGAGTTTTGCTTTGATAACTCAAAAATCTGCATTATTTCTAATTAGCAAAATAAGTGGCCCCCTGTTTCCCAAGTGCTGCACAGCTGAGGTTCTGTGCATGGTAGGAGAACTTGTATTTACAAATACAAAAACTGAATACTGTAACTTTACTAAAAGAAGTCTCTTTGTGTGCTTTATTTGAGCAGTTCAAGGGGTTGACATGGAGTTTTCTGTTGGTTTTCAGATGCTGGACAAGTTAAAGGATCGTTGGATGCACACTGGCTTGTGGAGAAACCTGGAGGATGTTAAAACAGTCATTGCAGAGCCCCAGGGAGGGGCCAAGAGTGACTTTGATGAGCTGCTGAAAATCTACTATGATGCAATCAAATGTAAAGGAGAAAAAGGTACATTTTTTCAGACATTCAAAATAGTTGGTACAGGCTCTTCAAGTAAAATTCAACATTTAACATTTTGTTGTAGATACACATTGTTCTTGCGTAATTAATTGCCACTGTATTATATAATGTAAAACTATTTTGCTATTTGGTGGTCAAAATCAGAGTATTCTTGATCAAAGTGGAGTTAATCTCATCCTTCTAACAGGTCTCTATTTTTATAGCCACTC
Source organism: Edolisoma coerulescens (assembly GCA_013397115.1). Taxonomy (NCBI): domain Eukaryota; kingdom Metazoa; phylum Chordata; class Aves; order Passeriformes; family Campephagidae; genus Edolisoma; species Edolisoma coerulescens. The sequence goes on along the minus strand of VWZW01003883.1, from coordinate 61,947 downwards.
ACCTTTTCCAGCCAGTGTGTTGTATTATATTATATTTATAATTATAATTATAGCTCTTTAGAAGACTTTGGTGAAAGTTTCCCCTCATCCTCAGCTGTTCCTGTCCTGTTGCAGGTGGAGCTCTCCTGATAGCTGTGTGCAGAGGGAAGGTCAGTGAGGGGCTGGATTTCTGTGATGAGAATGCCAGGGCAGTTGTGACCATCGGAATCCCCTTTCCAAACGTGAGGGACCTTCAGGTAGGGCACCAGTTCAGAGCTGCACTTTCTTTTTATATCATATTTAAAACTCTAAATATGCACAAAATACTTTTCCTCTGTGTGCACCCTTGAAGTTGTCTCAATGCCATTTGAATTCCTTGAGTTGCCTTGCACAGGTAAGAGGAGAAGCAGCTTTAAATACTGCTTTAAATAAGGCAGGTTATTGCAGAAAACAGGTGCAAAGATAAAGATTGTTTAATTATGTTATTATTTTACAACATAACTATATATGTCCCACTGCTTGTAGTATCTCACCTTTCTAATCCTGTTGCCTTCTTTAGTGTAATTATGTGTCCCACTTCAGCACAGAGTGCAACTGGAAACCTTTTCCAAGCTTGTGCTGCTTTATTAGCTTGCAATTTTGAAGCATGAATTTATGACATAACATAAACTCTTCCTGGATACTGAGGACGGCACTGTTTGGAATATTCAAGCTTCGTGTAACTTTAGGCAGAAACTTGTAAGTGCCTTGTAAAAATAGCATTTTGAAATGGCTCCAGTGAAATAAATTTGAAACTGTTTGTGTTTTTCAGGAGGTGGTGAAAGCAGCATCCTGTTGCACTGCTGTGTAATTGCCCACCTCGACACTTCCTTCCTTTTGACTTGAGCAGGGCTTGTCTGACAGACAGATGATGTTCCATTAGAGCAGGCACTTCATAGCTGAAAGGAAAAGAAGGCCAATAAATATAGAAAAGTATTTTTCTAGGCTTTCTGCTTACTGAAAAAAAGGTTTATTATTGGCTAGTTTGTAATACCACTTCTTCCTAGGGGTCTGTGCCACTGAGCTGCTGCCTTTGCTCCCACTCACTGTCACTGCTCTGTCCTGTGTGTTCCTTTGAGAGCTTTTGGGACTTCTCTGTGAAGCCAAGAAACAAAGTGAAGGATCAGAGAATAAATAAATACCAGGAGCAGCTGGATTCTGGTTCTGACTAATGCCAAATCAAACAAGAAAATCATAGGTTTGCACTTGAAAGGCCAAACAGAGCCAGCTTTGGTTTGAGAGATGTGTTCTGAGCTTAAGTGAACAAGCAAAGGCTTCTTTGTTGTCTGCAGCATGTGCCTAATTCCAGCCTTGCTGGGAAAAACCCACATCCTACAAGGACCAGGGAGGTTGTGTTAGAGCAGCATTCTTCCAATGTGTGCAGAATTCCTTGGAGCACCTATTCAGCCACAACATTTTTTGTCCTTCTAAAATATAATGCACTGTAGTGTAGTGTAAAAACATTCCCATTCAAAGGGTACTCCACTCTTTCTAGAGTTAGAAGTGCTGTGTTTTAGGGGCATGTGCTGACATAGTATTTTGGAAATCCTTTGTCTGCTGTATGGCTGGAACTTCACAATTAATGCCAAATGGAAATCAATGGTTTTGGGTTTTAAATGATACAAAATTAGATTGAAAAGAATGTGTCCTGGGTGAATTATCTTCACAGTGGATTATGTTCTGATTTTACCTAGAGTTCAACCAAATATTTCAAATAACAGGATCACAGGCAGTGCAACCCATTTCAAATAACTGTATTTTAAGAATCAGAGTTCTGTTGAACTATTTTTTTTAATTAGACTGAAGAAAACCCCTAAATTTTTCAGTAGGGCTAGAAACAGTAGCTGCCAAATTGCAAGCAGCTCAAGGTTTGAGTGTGTCTATTTAGAGATGGGAATGCCCAAAGCTCTGCAGTGATCAATTCTGGATGAGAGAAGGGCAGGCACCAGTCTCTCAGCATGAGATTTGCAGAGCTCCTTGCAGGATGCTGGAGGAAATGCTTTTTATTTTAAATGTCTTTATATTGAACAGGGTTTTGTTTTGCTCAAGGCTTTAGGTTTATCAGATCCCCAGAAGTTCTGGATTAATGCCCATTTTTTAAACCAGCTGAGTTGCAAGAAGGGTAAAGTGAAGGAGGGTCATTCTGAAGAAGGTTGTTAGTACCTTTGTAGAAGTATAAAAGAAAATTGGAAGATGAAGCATCTTTTTCAGCTCAGGAAAGGACTTGGAATTCCCAAATGCAACAGTTAAAAGTTTCTAGAATAGTTACACCATTTGCTGTTGTGATACAGTTGGTTGGCGTTTCTTTGGATTTTGTAGGTGAAGCAGAAAACTGGGTAAACCCTGGAACTTTGGGAGAGGACCTTGAGTTTTCAGCAGACATAAAATTCAAAGCGCAGTGACACAGGTCAGGCTGGACTTACACAGACAGAAAATTGTGCATCTGTGGCTCTCACACAGCAGTAGGTGCTCAGTAGAGGTACCAGAGGAGGAAACTGATAAGATGATTAATGATGACATCCCTTTAAAAATAGGAAATGCAAGTGATTAACAATTCCTTTGCAATATCCATGAATTATATCCTTCTGGGATTGGTTTAAATCACTAAAAAGTGCTCAGCTTCTACATGAAAAAACACTTGAAGGTCTGCTTTTTGGGTTAATAAAAGTCCTCTTAAGCCTCAATTCCATAACCCCTTACTCCTGCACAGAGCTTTTACTTGTGTGAGTAATCCCTTTAATACTCCCAGGACTGAGCACAACCAGCAGGGTTTGTGGAATTGTTCCTTTGGAGACCAATATTTTATGTTGGCAGTTTGATGTTGGCTCATCTCCACTAATATGACTTGTCTGTGATCAACCTGCTTTCTAAATATGTTTTATGATTTGTAACTTGATTGAATAGCAGTGAGCTGTAATATTAGAGAACATAAATAATGTGACAGCAAGAGATGTATAATCCCACATATGTGTTATCTGATGCTAACATACTCTTCATTAACTTCTCTTAGATATTTTGAAGTGTAGCATTTTGGATCCAGACATCAATCTTGGGCAAGAAACTCATTGTCAAGCGTGATGAATAATATCCAATTTTAGTTTTTCCATATGTTTGTGCTAAATATATGCCACAAATCCTGGTATTAAATGGCAAACACTTGGATTCCTGAAGTAACTGTGTGCTTTTATAAATTACAGTGTTTTTTGTGGGGGTTTTAAAGAGAATAGTTTAGTTTCACTTCAACATTTTAGGCACATTGTGTCTTAGGTTCACTGGTTTTCACAAAGAGAAGAGTCTAAAACACTTTGTCAGGGTTAGGGAGAAAGAAATGATTCAGGCTCAGAAGTGGACCTGATTATAAACAAAACTGATTGAAGAAAGAGGCCAAACGCCTAATTCTGTGTTATTGCAAAGGGTTTCGTATTGCTGAAGAATCAGGTTGCTAAAACAAAATAATATAAAAGAAATGTTCAAGGATTGCTCAAAGCTCTGGTGCTCTCAATGGTAGAGTTTGGCTCGAGTGAAGCAGGAAAATTTATTTCAGAGCCAAAAATTACTTCTTTGGCTGTGACCAGGATTTCCTCTGCCCACCTCTGGGACCTGAAAGTAGAGGTAGGAAAATCTGATTTTGGAGCCAAGTGTGACTTGTTTAGTTCAAGCCATAATTTACTGTTCTTACCTTGGGGAGCTGAAACTAAAGCAGCTCTCTCCAAAATGTTGATAATGGGCAGCTCTGAAGTGCAGGCACTGAGCTCCCCTTCCCAGAGAGCATTTCTGCACTTCCACCTCTCCAGATGCTTTTGATCCTGCTACAGAGGAGTGAATTAATCATGGAACAGCCAGGAGAACTTGACCAGAATACAGCAGAAAATGCAGAAAGTCAAACTCTTTCACATCAGCAGATGTGCAAGGCAAATCAACTTGGTAAGGCTGGGAGTTCTGAGCAGTGGCATTGCTCGAGTTTGCCTTTAATGGGAATTATTTCCCATGGCTACCATAGGGGGAATATTTCCTTTATTGTTTCCAGTGTCATAACTTGTGACACGAAGGAAAGCATCCCTTCAATTACAATTTTCTGGGGTTTATGTAACTTAATGATACCAAAATTTTGCAGCTCTTTAGCTGAAATTTCTTCCTCCTTTCTCAAGGGGTCAACAAAGTGCGATATTTCTATCATTTCAGAATAATGACAAGTTTCAATATTGAATTTCTAGTCCTTGTGGCAGTTTTTAAGCTTATGTGCTTTGTGTCCCTTGAAAGGAGAAAGAATCTTGTGCTACATAAGTGGTTGCTGAAATAATTCATTTCTTATTTACCCTATTCTAGGAAAAGCAAGATTTCTAAGAAAATTATTGTTATTTTAACATTTAACTTAAATTATTATTATGCTTAACCAGAGTTGAGAAACATCCCTTGCACTGCATTAATTTCATCTTGCCTTTGCATCACTTAAAAATATATTTTCACTTCTTAATAAAAAAATATGGGCAAACTGGTACAGAAAATGACATTTTATGGGGGAGGTCATTGTTGTGTTCTATTTAGTAGAAAATTCCCTGTGAAGTTAAGAGTTTTTTAGAGATAGAAGACCATTGCTGGAAGTTTCATGGGTGCTGTGGTAGCACTGAGATATCTCAAAAGCCTTTTACATCCCACTTCTCCACAAATAACAATGGTTCTAAACAGTCCAAGCCATCCATACCCTTCTTGCATCCAACAGAAATTGTGTTAATTAAGTAAACAAAATTATTTGAGAGGCTGAATTTGTGGGAGCAGCTGTGAGATCCTGCAGAACACAATGTTCCTGTGGCTGGGGATGGGAACATGTGAGTTCAGTGTGACAGGTAAGACAAGTGGATGGCATTTCTGTTCTGCTGGTGCCAGGCTGATGTCAATATGTTGGCCCAGATCACAAAATCATCCCTGAATATATCCCGAAGTTAAATGATCCTACAAATCAAAACTTTCCCTTTGCGTTTAATAGTTCGCTTTTCTGATCCATACAAAAAATTTCCAAGTGATTTTCTTGTGTTTATGTTGTCCTTAGCAAGTAGTGGTGACCTTTAAGTTTTTCCTTTGCTGTCAGAGTGTGTTGAGAGCTCTGAGAGTGAAGCTCCCACCGTGGGGATTTGTAGGGATGAGTGACACTCACACTCCGGCTCGGCCGCGGCACGCGGAGCGCAGGCACCGGTGTTGGACCTCAAGGGAACCTCCTGGATTTTTTTCACTTCTGCTTCACTGGAAATGGATTGGATTTTCTCTTCAGAGCAGAGTTTTGGTTGCATTAGATTTTAGTCCAGTCACTTGTTGGCAGTCTCTCGAAGCCTGCGAGGCTGAGATGAGTAGATGGGCCTGGGGTGGAAGTGCCACGAGCTTTGTCAAACCCGAAAACTCCCGGATCTGGGGCTGCCACACGGTGTAGCTGACAACACTAAAAGTGTTCAGCTTGCAGTGTTACATAAGCTTCCCATCTCTCCCAGGCTGGGATTCAGGGTGAGAATACTGGGAAGGATTTGGCCGTGAAATACCTGGGGAGTTCAGGATAAGAGGAACTGAGCTTTGCACAAAGCAGGAGGTGCCGCTGGCTGCCCTGGGAGATGGCACTGGCCACTTCTGCTGGACAGGGCTTTGCCTTTGGCTTGTTTGCCTTTATCTTGAAGTCATATCTCATATTAGGCCTTTGGGTTATGGGCAAACAAGCCAGCAGTATTTTTCCATATATAGTTTATTTGCCACTTTTGTGCCATTTTTTTAATCTCAGTAACTTTCTCTAGTTTTGATTTTATCTCCATTCACATTGCACTGCTCAATCCCAATATCTTTCCAGGGCCCCTGTGAGACAGAGCAAGTCTGAGATCTGGATTGCTTCCTTTTTTTATTCAGTGTTATCCAAGGAAGGCAATTTTTATTAAGTGGATGTAGAAATTTTCAGGCAGAAAAGGTCACCTGAACAATTTCTGTGTAACAGCATCCTGAGGATAATTGAGCAGTACAAATATTGATCATGGCTCATTCACAGTTTGGGGGGGTTGTTGATGTTTCATAAGAAAATGCAGTATTTATATGTGAAAATAAAAGTGTTATATTTGTGTCTAGTGACCTTATTTAGGTATATGAACTCATTAGAATGACCTTAATAAATTATTGTAATCTACAGATTCTAGTTTGGTAAAATACAGCTAATAACCATTTTCATATTCCATATTATTTATGTATTAACACTGCACTCAGAATGCCTGGAGCGTTTAAAGATAAAATCCTGCCATAATATCTTTTTCCTGTGGGTTAATAAATGGAAATATTGTGTTTAGAGACAGCTTTGAGTGGGTCTGTGAGGAGTGAGGATGTTTGAAGCTTGTTCTGTGACTCACCCGGGTCTTTACATGTGCCTTATTTGTCTTAAGCCTCACAGCCCTTGTTACTGCTTTGGAAGTGAGTGAAATGCTGCACTGTTTAATGCTGCTTCTATTTAAGAATTTTCATATGTAAAAGAAAAGAAATGGGTTTTCATGTCTTAACTTTCCTGCACTCACAAACTTTTATGGTTCCTTGGCATTCGTCAGGAGGAAAGTAGATGGCAAGTGTGTTCCTGAAAAATTCTAATTATTGCTGTTTCAGGTGGAAGAGAGACTCTAAGTGGACACATGAGATTTTTAGGACGGGAGATTTGCTTAAAAAACATTTTTATGTCTTTTTTGGGGTGGAAGCAGGGAGTGACCACCTGGTATTTTTTCTGCTTGTTTGTTTTTAAGACGTGGGGAATTAGTAGATGTTAAACATGAATGTGGCTTTTAAAAAATTTTTTTTGGGTGATGTGAGCAATGGTCTTTGTTTTCATTACTATTTTTCCTCTTGTAAAACCAGAGAAACAAGTTAGTGGAATGGCAGAAAACATTTCTATCCATTTTCTGGTTTTTCTTTCCATGGAGGAGAGTTTTGGGGAGGGAAGGGCAGGAGCTGATCCAGGTGTGGATGTGCCACCTCCACCTGTGGCCATGCAGTGACACAGGCCCAGCTTTATTGGCCTTTTCCAGCTGTTTTCTCTTCCTTTACCCTACCAGAGAAAACAGGAGGCACTTGGAGATGTTTGTGAGGTGATGCCCTGTAAAGAATAGGCCTGACTTGTTAAACAAAAAAGTTCTAAACTGTTACTTATATTTGTTCTTAAAAAGCAAAGTTTGCATTTGGTTCAGTGAAGTAATGCATTAAAAATACCCCTCAAAACTTGGCCAGATGAAGTAAAAGCAAACACAGTTTATTTTGCTGATTTAAATGGCACAAAATAAACAAATGGGCTTAGTCCATTCAACCTTCATGTCATGGGACTGGCAGTGATAAATCAGTTCACAGTATTCAGATTAATTTTTCTTTAGAAACAATTAGTCCATAATAGATAGATATTTGTATACCTTGCTGTTAAATACTGTTTGTTAATTCTGAATAAATCTGGTTCAGCCTGGTGTGTTGCTAAAAGGCTGCAGGTTCTGTGTGTGAATTTGCAGGTTATTTTGGGGGGTCAAAACCAAGCTGTAGTTTTTGAGTTCCTCTTCTCAGCTTTGTGCCATGAACGAACTCGTATGGTCAACACAGTATAAATCAATTTATGTATGTATATGTTACTCGAATCCTGATTAACTCTGAGTTTCTTCACATGAAGGAATATCACCACAGGTAACTTATTTTAAAATCTGATGTAACAAATGTCGTTTAATGTTGTTGTCATTGGAGAAAACCTTTTTTGCTAATTCTATTTGAAAAATACATTGGAAAATCCTTTTGAGTTGTAGCACAAACTGCCTCCAAGTATCTTTCCAAGCCTTTAAAAAAACCAAAATTGTTCATGGCATTTATCTTTTCTCGCTGCTATTTCCCAGTTAATATCGCAGAGTGAAAGATGTCGAACTAATTAAGCATTAAAAGCAGGAGAGGTTTGCAGGTAGAACGTGGGGAGATTTGAGTGAACGTGGCTGTGCCCATGACCTCCCAGACAGATCAAAGCCTAATCTGGGTGACAGCTACAGGATGGCAGAGCTTGCCAGGGGCCTTGTGCAGCTCTTTGTCTGCAAATCCTGCCCGAGAGCTGGGAGGATGTTTTTAAGGATGAACAGGTAAAAGTAAAAGGCTGTCTTTTGACATTTTAACTAATCCCTTCTAGCCTGTGGTTTCCTGCACGTTGTGGATATTTGCTAGCAGGAGGCACTGGCTTTTTCACATATGTAACATGTCAGCTTGAATCTGGCGTGGGGTTGATGGGGGGGAACGCAGCAGTTCCACAATGAAATGGATTCTGATGGCATTAAAATGACAGGCCCTGGCCTTTTACCTGCAGCAGCCTCCCCACGCAGCCTGAACTCGCAGCAGTGCAGGTTGTCATCAGCTCCTGCTGAGACAGGAGCGCTGCAGTGAGAAAATGTAATGGTCATTTTCTGGTAACCCTTTGTAAATTAATAGAGGGAAGTTTTGAAGGTATGTTACACGCTTAGAGCAAGGGATTGGGGTTAAAAAAACCTCAACTCATGGGGTTTTATATTAAAAAATGGGTTTTATATAATTTGAGCAATGAAATGTCATTGGTGGTGTGCATACAAGCAATAAACACTTGATAACACTGACATGTATTAGAAGAATGTGAAAGTAATGTATTTTATTTAGATGATCTGAGTGGTTTGCATTTTACTGCTACTTCAGGCAGTTTATGCACATATTTAAAAATAATGTCATTTTTTCAGCATAAGACACAGGACCAGTTATTCCAATACTGTTTGCACAGTCTGCAGGAGGCTGATAAACCTCCATTTGCTCCATAATCTTACTGATAACAAAATTCTTCAAAAAAGGAAATTGTTATAAAACTTACTAGGACTAGAAGGCAAGTGCAAAACACATACAGGAGTGGATTGTCAATGGTTATGTTTTAAAGGCTTCAGTGAACTTTTCCAACATCATTCCTCATTTCCAAGGGTGAGCAGTACCCTTTTCTTTCTCCAGGTAGTATTTCAGTTTGTAGAAATGCACAGATAAACCCAAGTTCCTTTTTAAGGAATGGTTTTAATGTTCATAAACCATTCAGAAGAAATCATCTTCTGTTTGGAAAATTACAAAGGAAACCTCACATGCCAGTCAGTAAATTCTGAGTGACTGGAACAAATATTAAATCTGTGAAATCAAACTGAATTTACTTTCTGGCTGTAAAGATTGAATTTGTAAATTTGACAGGCAATTTAAAGGGCATAAGTACATAAAATAAAATTTCTTACCCAAATGTAACTTGAAAGTTACCTGTCAGAAGAGGTTAGAAGTCTGCTGTTTTCTCTCCTGAAGCGTGTCCTTTCACTTGTCAGTTTAAAAAGGTTAATACTGTACAAAAGAGCAACAGAAAGACCCTTTTTGGTGTAGTTTTATGTTTGTTTAAAAAAAAAAAAATCAGTCCCCTTTGCTGAATAATAATAATAAATCCTTTGGATATATATATATAATGCTCTAATGCAAATTGTTCCAGTTCAGACCAGGCATTGTGTGTATAGTTATCCATGAGATTGGGAAAGGGAGGCAGGGGATTTTTTGGGCAGTTGTTTCCAGATTTTGAAGCATCAGGGATGTGTTTTTAAACAGGGGAACATGTTTTTCCCTGCCTGGTCTCCCCATGGCCTGCAGGCCTTGGCCCCTTTCTCCAGTGAAACACTTCCAAACCACAGGAGGTGATGCCAGGCTGGGAACTGGGCTTGGTGTTGCTGACTTCTGGCCTTGGGAGAGGCCACTCTGTCCCTAAAGCTCTTTCTCAGCTTCTGTAGAAGAAGAAAAGTTGTATTTGCTTAACCCTCTCTTGGAAGAGTTGGGTCTGGTCCCAGCTCTAGATGAGGAGTGGGTTTAGTGATAAAGGGAAGGATGGAGATCTCCAGGGGGTCATTTCCTTCCAGAAGAGCCAATAAAACTGGGGTTTGGAGTCCATCTACCTGTGCCTGCTTTGGGGAGTTTTGCCTGTGTGGACAGTTTATCCTTCTTGTGCTGGCACAGATTTGGATGAGTGTGTGGTGCTCGTGTCAATACATTTAAATTATTGGAACAGATCACATCTAGGAGCAATTTTAGAAGCCAGAATTGGTTAGTGTACAAAATACAGAGTTGAAACACCAAAGCAAAATTTATATATTCTCTTATTTAATCAATGTTTGCTTGTTTTCTGCTTTTAGAATATCTCCTTTTCAACATCATTAATAAACCAAATATTTTATGGTCTCTTTCTTAGGTTGAATTGAAGAGGAAGTACAATGACCAGCACAAAAGTACAAGAGGCCTTTTATCAGGGAGTCAGTGGTATGAAATTCAAGCTTACAGAGCTCTCAACCAAGCCCTGGGAAGGTGAGATAAACATAACTAAAACTATATAAATTTGTAGAACTTTTTTTAGGGAGATCTTTAAGGATTTATTCCCCACTTTTAACACAAAGGGGATAATTAAGGCCAAACCCCTCATATTGCAGATTTTGTCTCTTGAGCTTCTCTGTGCAGACAATTCTCTGCTTTTCAGCCTGTTGTGCACTTGAGCATTGTTATAATTCAGAGATTTTATTTTACATTCAGAATCCACTTCAATTTGCTTGCAGCTTTTATTGCTCATAGTCCAGATATACAGGGAAAAAAAGCATGAGCAGAGACAAATAGTTCTTGAGCTTTAAAGCAAATGAAAATCCTTAGGACTTTTCCAATGCACTAATTGTTCACACTCTCAGTGGGCTCAGAACAGTTGTTTGATATTTAGCCTACAAGTATTTTTGAAAGGGAGAAATAGCAGTGGGGTTTTTCAGACCTTTGCAAAAGGTCAATTCAATTATCGTGCTCACTGATCTCTTCCCAGATTTAGAAGAAGTGGTATAGCTTCCCTTTCCTAGATGGAAAAATTCCCCCAAATGTTATTAACAGGGTAGAATTAATTCATCCTCCTTCAACAAAATTTATCATATAAATAAAGATTAGAGCTGTCATCCATATCTGTCATAGGTGCTGTGCATCTGTCATGGATACACAGAGCCACAGAAACATCAGCTGGAAAACTCTTCTTATTTGAATGAGTCCTAATGCAAATGTGATGACATAAATTAAGGCTTAGAGAGAAAATTGAGAGAAATTGTAATTGAGAGAAATGGGTTCTTGTTGTTACAGGTCTGATTTCTTAAATTCCTCTTTGGAATAGAAGAGCATTAATTAAAATTTCTTAAGAAAAATCTCAGTTGTGGAATACCAATAGTGAAACAATAACTGGGAAATCAGCTTGAACTTAAATCAAGTTTTAGTGACAAATGCTTATTGTACAATTTATCATTTGAATGGTCTAAACTTAAATGGAGAGAATAGGCTTCCATTCTGACATAAAGGTACAAATTCCTTATAAAACCATGAGCCAAAGCCTTTGCTAAGCTGAGATGTGGGGAAGGATGAGGGTGTGTGAGGAGGATTTTGATAAAACCAGAACGTTCCACTAAGGTGGCAGGAAGCTCTGTAATATTTACACTGCTCAGTTGGGTGGAAAACAAATGATGTGTTTTAATTGGCTGTTGAATATTTGTGTGTTTTGGTGTTTTAAATTTAACTGTTTTCATGGAGAAAATGTAACAGCTGAAGGAAAATTAAGCTTCTGTGGCATCCATAACAATTTTTGGTGCATAGAGTAGAAAAGCACTCCCTGTATAATTTTGCATATTCCAGCTGATTTACTGTAGTCCTCCTAATTCCCTCAGATTTTTGCTATGTGCCCTCTGATTACATAAATACTCTTTTTCCCCTCACTTTTAGGTGTATAAGGCACAGGAATGACTGGGGGGCTCTTATTTTAGTTGACGACCGCTTCAGGAATAACCCAAATAAATACATAACTGGTAAGGGGTAAAAATCTTTTGGGGAAACTTCCTAATATTGAAAAATACTGCAAACTCAGAATTACAGAAATGTGTTATACAAATACAGGTGAGCAGGAAGGGTCAGAATGTGCTACAACCATGGAACAGAAATTGAACTGCTGAATATTCAATACACAACAGGGGTTTTCTGTTCATAGTTTTAATGCAGATGAAATAAAACAGATGCTGCATACAGCCTTAAAAAAGAAATAAAAATTAGGAAATAAACTGCTCAGGAATGTGTTTTTATCTTTGTTCCTGCCCTTTTTGCTGGGCAGAGCTGAGCTGACCAGCCCATGCTGGGCTTAGTCAGCAGGTGGAGCTCAGCTGCCACAGTTGAGTCCAGCTCCTTCTCTGATGTGTTTGTACCAAAAATACATTGAAATTATTGGAGTAAACTCAAGTAATTCATATAGGAACACAAATAATCCATATGCTCAAGACTTGGTAAGATTCCTTTCTCTAAAAAGTAAAACTTCACAGAAGAGTGAAGTTCTCTGTTGTTGTTGTGGATTTGGGGTTTTTTTTTTTTGTTTTTTAATTGATATTCAAAGAATATTTAAATGGGTTCAAAAACACTTTCTAAAACTGAGGAAGTCAGTTTTTACTTCACCGTTGTGTGCTGGATCATCATCTAAAAAGCTGTTATGCTCAAGACATCTGATACTTAAGAATTTTAAATATTTTGATAGGAGCAGGTTGTATTATATTGTAACTGTAGAACAGTTGTGATTCTTTCTGAGTTATTGTTACTTAATCTGACACAAAGTTGTAAAATCTTCATTATATTCAAATTTTTATCAGCCCCTGTTAATATGATAATAAATAGCTGTACTCTGTGAAAGTTGCTCTTAAATAATTCATGATAACAAGCCGAATGAATACCCAGGCATCAAAGAAATATAATGATGTTTATGCAGGGCAGCAGTTTGAACCTAATGAAAAGACAAGTGAAAAAGGGAAAGGCTCTTAATAGAAAAAAAAGGATATTTTTAGTGTTGCTTATCAGAATACTGCCATTGAATAAACCAAGTTCCCAGCCCTGGAAAGGAGGAATTGCACTGTTGTAGTTTCATGAGCAAACTCTTGAAATCTTTGAGGCTATACCTGGGTAGAAATATTTGCACTCTAGGGTGCTATTTACTGATGTGAAATACCTGCTCTAGCTGCTGTCAGTTTGGAGTCAGATATTTTGTTTCCCTCAGGATTATCCAAGTGGATCCGGCAGCAGATCCAGCACCACGGGAGCTTTGGCAGCGCTCTGGAATCCCTGCACGCCTTCGCCCTCAGAAACCAGAGCAGTGGGGATGCTGCCCCAGAGCCCAGCAGGGAATTCCCTTCCCATTCCAGAGACCTGTCACAAGGCTCTCAACAAGAAGCCACCATTCATCTGTCACCAGATGTTCCTGCTAAAAGTGAGGAGCAAGATTTGGGCTCAGAAGTTCATTTTACTGCAGCCGTCGGCTCAGTTCATCCCACAGCATCAAATCAGCCAAGTAACAGCATGGCAACAGTGCAACAAAGTATGTTCATTTCCATTGGCAATTTCAAATGTGGGGTTGCATCTTTTTTGGAAGAAACAAATGTGTTTTAAAATTACAGAAGTGCTATAGTGGAAAATGATAATTATTCACAAATGTGGATGAGCTGTGCTCAACAGACTGAAATTAATTCGTGTTCCATCTGGTTGTCTTAAAACAATAATGTTTGATAAGTTTATAGTATAATCAGAAATGTTTTTATTTTAATTTCTTTTTCCACTGAACTCTATGAAGATAATTTAAGATATATTTGAAACACATCAAGATTAGCATTATTGCAAGTTGAGTGCCCTGATTCAAGCTACATCTGTTGTTTAGACATTGCTGTGAGACACCTTCTGTGTGAGCTCCTCTAGTTCCAGCTTCACAAGTAAAATCCATTCCTAAATCTTAGGAAAGGTTAAGATTTCATTTCAATCAAGAAAGAGGTGAATAAGATAATAGCACAATAATAAAAGATTATACATTTCAAATCCAGTCATACTCTACCTTTATATGCCAGTTAATCTATTCATTTAATTAAGTCAGTTCATGTGCAAAGATAGTTGTAACATCTTGGCTTTTGTTTGTATTATTGTTTTTAATGAGTATTATAAAATCACTATAAACCTTCTAAAACAGTGGTAATTTTGGTGTGCTAAACATGCTGTAAATCAGATACAATTCATTTATGTTTTGTGATTTTTCCCAGGTGACCAGAGAGTTGATGTAGAGAGCCATTCTCACTACGTAGAACAAAGAAGGAACATGGACTCCACCCCCAAAATGCCAGTAATTAAAATAGAGACAGAAAAAATGAATGGTTGGGCTAATGCTGATATTGTGGAAGAGAATTGCTGCTCTAAACCATTGACTTCAACTCCTGTGGCCAAGAACTGCAGGGCCACAGCAAGCAGCAAACAGGAGCATGTGAATGGGCCTAGTGACCTTATTGATAATTTAAATCAATGCCAGCCATCATTAATTGCAGAACATAAACCAAGTGGACCAGAATCATGTTTGGAAACAACTCATTTTGCAGTTAAAAATGCTGAGGCTCCAGTTGCTGAAGGACATCCTGGTAAACTCCAGCTTCCAGCTGAGCCCTGCAGGGAGTTCCCTTCAGCAGCAGGGAGGGCTGAGCCTTCAGCATTGAACGTGGCAGAGGATGAGGATGAAGATGAGAGCATTTACTTCACCCCAGAACTCTATGATGATGCAGAACCAGAGGAGCAGAGAACTGACCCCCCACTTCCAGCCTGTTGTGCCTCTGGGAGTGGGGTGGAATGTGGGAACTCCACAGTCCCCGCTGATCTTTTTGCTGTCAACACCTCAGAAACACCAAATGTGGCTGAAAAAGCTGAGGCTGGCAGAAGTGCCCATGGAATTTCGGAAAATGAGAGGAGCAGGGACAGTGCAGTTGGTGCTGTAGAGGTGGCAGCTGCAGCAGGAGCAGAGCAGGGAGGATCCCAGGAGATGGACACCCCTAAAAGGAAAATCAGCCTTTCCAGATCCCGCAATAAAGGTGTGTCCTCCTTTCTGCTGGGCAGTAGTGGCACCTGGTGACAGATTCTGTGGGAATCGTGGTGAGCAGCCCTTAAAACACCCCAGGGCAGCTACAGCTTCCTTGTCCTCATGGAACAAAAGCTGCCCTCAGGCTCTATCTCTCATTATATTTTTTGTGTTTTCACTGGGAGAGTTTTGCAGTGTGCAGTTTTCTAGAGGTACAATGAAGATTCTTCATCCTGACTTCATGGCTAAGGGACATCATGTCAGGAAATTCTGAATAGAAACCCAAGTAGGATCTGACTTGGAATTATTGGTTTGTCCATTACGGATTTAATTAATCCACCGTTAAATACAGTCAAATGATTGTGGTTTTACTCAGAAAGCAAAACACCCATAAAATCAAATTCTGGTTTTCTGTATTTGTTAGGTTTTTTTTTAATAGAACATATAGAACAGTATCTTTGCAGATCAAGTCCTAGATAGATTGAGCCTAAATACCAAAACAGGTGTATTCTTCAGTACTTTGATTTCTTTCAATTTCTTACATCGGAATGTCCAGCAGGAGCTGTGCACATTTTGATATTTGATGAGGATGAGAGGCTTCTTCAGAGAAAAACTTGAGGTTTCTTTACATTTTCCTTTTGTGAGAGGGTCTAATTTCTGTTGGTTGGATTCTGTGTTTATTCGTGTCAAAACTGTTATTATTTGTATGTCCTACAAGCACATTTTACATGTAACATATAAAATGTAAATTGTACACAAAGGTCTTTGAATCTTGCCCAGTCTATTTCTTGGAAGTATTTTAAATATTTCTTTCATTTACTGCAATGAAAACAGCCAGAATTTTTCTGTAATAAAACATATTGACTTCTCAAGAAAAGATTGTTCATTGCCATTCTACATTAATATGAAGATGCAGGATTTTTGCAATCTGAAGATTGGTTCATAAGTATTGATATTTTTTGTCTGAGAGTAGAAATGAAATTATTAACTGGTTATTTTCCATAGAAGTTCATCTAAATAACATTTTGAATCCATCTCTGCAGAGCTGTGAAGGTGCTTGTATCAATAGGATTTAAAATGTGCCCTTTCTTTACACAATAAATTCAGCTTTATGAAATTGGACACTCTTTTTGCAAGAATGGCAAGAACACGTGGATTTCTTTAACTGACAGTGTTTGGCATAAGGCTTTTGGTTCCATTTGTGCAATATTGATGATCAAGTTTCCTTGGTTTAGGTTTCCTGGATCTCACTGATGGGTTTGATTTAGCTGATACGGCAGAAATTCCAGTATTGAAAACATCTGACACATCTAAGGATAAATATTCTTAATTTCTATTTAAATAATGGTGGAGTTGGTAACTGGCCTCTGGAGCTGTCCTGGCAGCTGTGGCAGGTGCTTTGCAGCCACCTTCCCCAGAATCCATTGGCTTCATCCTCAGTTTTCCTCAAGCAAATCTTCTGCACCAAACCCCTTTTTGCATTTTTGTGTGTCTAAATAGACAACAGAAATCACTTAAGCTTTGTGACTTGTCTGCTCATCCAGTGGCCCACAGCCTCTTATTTGTCTTTCAGAAGATTTGTCTGTCTTTAAATCCATAGCATCCAAAAAAAAGAGAAGAAAATCCATCTCCTTTTCCTTATCTGGAGCAGATTGTTCCTTTCTTGATCTTGTGGTGCCTCTTCCTTTGATCAGAAATCCTTTAAGGCAGGGCCTGCTCTGTGTCAAATCACGCTCATTTCCAACACCTACATTTTTATATAAAATTAACCATTATTTCTAAAATATGTATTGAAACATCTGCACTTGATACCATGTTTTCTTGAAAAAATTTCTATCCTCTAAAAACTCAAATCAACAGGTGGATAAAACCCCTTTGTGTTCTGCTTGGTTTGGAAGGTAAGGGGTGGACTGTTTCTTTTGGTGTAAATTCATTCTTAATTTGTCTTTCTATAGCATAACTGTGTTATTTGATATGTTAGAGGTAAGAATATTCTTTAATGTATTTATGGTGATTCTCAGAATTAAATGCTGATGAAAGGGAAGTGAAGTCAATATACCAAATTTCCTAGAGTTATTTATTTGGATTTATCACACCTATCAAGGCTAAAATATTGAAAATTCTTTTCCTACTTTGATATAATAGCTCAGTATAATCTCTGTTGCCTAAAATAATGACAAAATCTTGAATTTATTCAAGGATTGAAAGTTCAGAGGAGATGCAGGAGAAGGAAAGCTGCCCCTAGGCAAAGTGGCTCCTCCCGAGAGAGAAAGGTACCACATCCGTGGATTAAAGTACCTGTTCTGAGTGGCTGCTGAATGTTAAGGTGCAAGGGAATTAAGAATGATTTATTATATCATTTTTCAAGTGAAAGAATACAATGAAATAGATTCTTCCTGATCTGCATCTCTCTGATTTACACACTCAATAGATACCTTTGTTTCTCCTGGGAAGCAGAAAGGCACCAATCATCCCAGGCTCCTTTGCAAAATTCCCAACAAATTGATAGCCTGCAGTGTTATAGGCTATAAAATACCTCATATTTTCTATGACAGTGTTCTATTTAAGTGAGGTTAAGCATTTTGAGCATGGTGTATATTGAATTATTAACTGATATAAGTGATAAACTGACTTGGATTCCTTTGAGTATTTCAAGTACTGTATTTCTCTGAAGCAATTTTGACAGATTTAATTTTATTTGTATTTAAATGTTCCAATCTGCATAGTTACTGTATACAAACCTGTATTTATATACATTTGTGCATTGCCTTGTTAGAAGGAAGCACACAACCAGCCCTGCAGGAAAGGACTTTATTGTGTTGTCTGTGGAGCTGAACTCCTGCCCAAAGCCCAGGGTAAGATCAGTTGTTTTGTTGGGAAGGATGGGATTTCTGATCCACCCTTTTACTTTCCCAGTTTTGGATGCTGGAGAGATATTTTAGAATGATTGGTTCATTTCTCCACTGGATTTGGTATCTGGATAAATGAGTTATCAAGAATGTACCAGACACCTGCAGAAAGCCTTCTGGGGGGGAGAGAAAGGAGTTGTAACAAGAAAAATGATTTAAAATAAGTTATTTTTTCTGGCAGTTTTCTTGATTCAGTGGTCCTGCCACACTGACCTGTCTTGAGTTACAATGGGCATCTGATATTGGAGAGTTAACTGAAGGCAGCTTCTCCTGCCATTGTGGGGGGCTGGAAGGAATTATTTGGGGCATAGTGGCTGTTTGTTCCTTCTCAGGATTAGGTGTTATTTTGCTCCCAGTTGCTGTGAGAAGTTTGGGAATATCTTGGCACAGTAACTCAGTGAATCCAGTGCATGTTTGGATGGGACTATCAGAAAGCCAAAGGATTCCACTCCTGTTCTTCAGTGTGTAACCTACCTTGGATGAATTTGGTTTTTAGTCTGTGGCTGGCACACTGGACAAAGTGGGGATGAGCTGCTTTTGGGATTCTTGGTGGTTTTGTGAGACACTTTAATTTGGGAAGGTCTAAAGGCTGATAAAAGTAACAGCAACTCTGCTATTTTTTAAAGTAAGCTTCATCTTCAGGCCGCTGGGCCAGGTGTGATAATGACCTAATTACAAGATGTTCTCATCAGTTACATGCAGAAACAATCAGAGCTGCTTGGTGCTTAAACAGTCTTCTGGATCTAATGAAACCAAGGAAGGACAAATCTCTTCAGCAAAGCAAACCTGTGCCTGAGGAATAGTGGGAGATATTCCATATTCTGGACCTATTAAAATCAGGCCTTTTAGGAAAGTTCCCATTGGATAAAGGCAGGCCCGGGCCATGGGGGCCACTTCTTGCTTCCCTGTTTTCCCTAAAGAACCTTTAAGATTTGGGTAACCTCATCAGGAACCTTTGATTCACTCCCTTAATTTATCAGTATCATCATATCTCTGGTGCAGGACTTGTGAAATGGGACCACTGTGTTCAGTAAAAGCATTCTGAGGTACAGGAATGTCTACACTTAGCAGGCTGTCTGTTGTCAGCAAGAAGTTTTATGTTGTTTAAACTGAATCTCAGATGCCAGTTGATTGAGGAAGGTTAAAAAATCTGAAAATGAAAAATAAATGGCTTTATTCAAAGTGGATTCAAGCTTGCTGGTCGATTTGGGAGTAATAACAAGGGGAAAATTATCTGTTGAAAAGTAAATTTTGGACACATTAAAAATTTTAAATAAGGCCTTCTTCCAAGGGCCATTTACAGCAATAGAAGTCTTTTCAGTGCCTGCAGTGGGTATTGGATCAGGGCCTAAATTACCATCTTGTAAATGTGGAAAGTTTGCAGCATGGTTGAACAGTACTGTATTCAAAACCATGTGTGTATATAAGTCTTACACCCCACTTCTTAAATTATAGGAATTTTGAGAAAAGCTTGCTACAGTAATAGTGAGCTGAAAATAATCCGGAAACTCTTCAGAAATGCCAATGTAAGAAGTAAAGGATCCATTAATAATTGTATGTGTGAACTAGAGGCCATTTCAGAAGATGATAATGTGATGTTGGTCATCTCAGATGCTGCAAGTCTTGGTCATCTTAAAGAAACTTTGAAGGTTTATCAGATGCCAGTGAAAGGTAAATTCTTACTGATAAATACCAGCTAACAGTTGTCAAGCCCTTTTGCTTTAAATGAAATACACTCACAGCACTGACACCCCTCCCCTGGACCTTTTAGGAAGCTCATGGTGAGATTTTTCCTTCCTCAAAGCTCTGTGGGCTCTGCACGTTTAACCAAACACTGGAGATGAGCTCCAGAGTCCCCTCCACTCCCAGATTTGTTGGGTCCTTTCATAAGATCCTGATGAAGAATAAAAGAAAAGGATAATGAGAACAGAATCCTTTCCATTTCTTACAAGTTAAAACCCATGAACTGGCCACGTGTGCCCCGTGGGTAAAGCAGAAGTGCTGCGTTTGATGGGAAATCCTTCCAGGTGTCAGCCCATGGAAGGTGGAACCCTTTGGTTCTTCAGGTGGCAGAGACCAAAAATCAAGTACTCATTTTATTTCATATGTGGGCAATTCTGTTGCCCATCCAGTGGTGTTAGGATGGCACAGTTAATGAGATGTGATTTTTGCCACGAGGACTCATTTTTAGGAAGGTTTACTGAGCATTCTTTACCATTTTGAAATGTGAAATGCAACTTGTGACTTTATCTCTTTCAAAAATCTCTCCACATAAACCACTTTTTCTTTCTTTTTGAAAGAACTGAATGACAGTTTATCTTTAAATGCTATTTGGAATGAGAAGGAATCTTCTCTGACAAGTTACTTGCAGTGCAGGAGCTGTGTCCTTCAGTCCATTTCTCCATGTCCTTTGATAGGAGCTGAGGTTACTCATTTCAGAAATAAAGTGCAGTCATGGGTAAGTCAGATCAGTTTGTTTTGTGTAATAAAATGATCACGGAATGATTTGTACAGGAAATATTAAAATGCTATTTTTGTAAAAGGTAGAATGAATATTTACTAGATCCATTTTATATGATCCATGTAATTTCTACCACAGAGATTTGAAATTACAGAACTGAGTTCAGGTCACTGAATATATTTGGAACTGTCTATACCTAATTTGTTGCAATGTCTGTAGTATTACATCTGAACAGGGATAGGAAAATAGCAACCATCCATGTCTTACATGAAAGGAAAACCAGAACAAAACATATTTACACAAGTGCTGTAGACTTGAATTTTCAGACGTGTATTTTTATGTTAGTTTTGGCACTAAAACAAGAAGTTAATCAGCCCCTGAAGGATGAACATGGACACGGTTTAATGGAGTCAACAGGAAGAAATTTATTTCTAGGTATTGTATTTCAGTGTGAGCAAACTGAATTCTCAATAGGACCCTTGGAAATCTAGATGAGAAAACTCAGTATTTTTCCTGCACTCTTAGAAGTGGAGGATGAGGCTCCATCCTGAGTGAGCCGTGCAGGTAAGCCCAGGACACCTCTGCATTTTCCCTCATTTATCCCATGGATATAAATACAGTTGAGTTAAGGAGAGATTTTCAAGACTAAATCTTTGCCAAAAGCTGAATATGATCCTTATGTTTTGGGCTGTGTGTGTCATTATCAGCTGTCCAAGCTGTTTGAAATGCAGTGGATGACAGTGTGGTGATGGGACAAGGTTTGTGAAGCATCATTTGCCACGAATGTTGGGATTTCAAACACCACCACAAAGATTTCATGGCCTTTCTAGCATTCATTTTGTATCAAACATAGTGAAATGTTACATTGAGGGAATTTATACTGGCAGAGTAGGAAATAAAAGGATCCTCTGAGGTATAAGGAGTTGATTTTTTGTTTTATCTTCTGAACTGCCTTTTTCTGGCTCTCCCATCAGGTGTAAATATGGGATCAGCTGGGTTTAGCTTAAAAATGTAAAACAAAGCAGTGTTGTTCTCAGCCCACCTGTAGGTTGAACTTCTGGGGTTTTTTAGCTAAAAAGACACTGGTAAGTCTTGCAGGTTTTCTGAAGGAGTCTCTTCCTTTCCCATTCTTCCCTTATATTCCTTCTCTACCCACTAGAAAGAAACCTTGGAACCTTGTAGGCCTGCAAGAGGCTAAACCCCCCCACATCTGGCTTTGGAGAGTCATTCTGAGAGCTCGTGGCTTTGGTAGAGACACATCTAATCTCTTAATGCATGTCTTTGTTTCAGGAGAGGCTTGGGGGTAAAAAAAACATCCCATCATCTTCCATAGAGCTGGGAAACCATTGTCAGAGCTGGCATCTCTGCTTGGGTCTAACCGTGTCTTAGGGGTAGATTAATGTGCCAGGTGACTTGACTGTGGGGTTTGGGGGAGTGAGGAAGGAAACCACTAGGTTTTTTTAGTTTATTTAGCAAGGTAGGATGCACTGGGGATGAATGATGGTAGAGGTAAATACAGCTTTAATTTTATCACCTCCTTGCTTTAGATCCACTGGCTGTTGTTGTCTTGTAATTGGGAATACATTCGTGTAAATGAAGGCACACAGATCAAGTCCAGGGAGTTGAAAATGATGATTTATTATGTGCTATCATTTACCAGAGCAAACACAGATGCAGTAAAGTGAAGAAGCTGTGATTCAGTCAGTCTTAGCTCCCAGTTCTATACTCTTGAATCCAAGCTCCTGCTGCTGCTGAGCAGTATATTTGTGGAGATAAAATCAACATTATAGTTTCTACTGCTGCCCACCCTGTGTTAAATCATGTACATTGTCATGAGGTATCGTGTGTCATCTTAAATTACTTCGTGTCATGTGCTGACTATAAATCAAGTACAGTTGGTTCTGGAAGGCAAGGAATTATTCATTTAATAGAAATCACATTGCTCCAGCAAAGCAAGCTTAAAATAGAATCCCTGGATTTAAGAGCTGTTATTTACTCCTAGAGTTGGTCACTGTTTAAAGAGGCAATGCTGTATTTTCACAACTTGAATTTAAGGTGGGATTAACAAATTACATCTTGTGCATTTTTTTAACTTCCTTTTTTATCAATTATTTCTATTGAAAATCAGATTTTTAAATTTACTGCTACATTTCTACAAATTCAATCGCATCGTGTGTTCCCCGTTGACCTAGAAACCTCCATTAACGTGAAATCAGTGGCATATAAATTATTATTATTTTTTATTATTGCTTAAAACACCCTAAGTAATTATACATTCCCGTTTGAGAATATAGTTGTGTTTGTGAAATGGAATAGAAGGCAGCACTGTGGAATTAGAGAGAATATTTTGGTAGCATAAATGTAGGCGTGCTGTAAGATGTAGCTTAGCTAATGTACTAAATCATCCCTCATATGTTAAAAGGCGAATGAAACCCACAATTAAAATTTTAAACTTATTAAGGAGTTGTTGCTATCACTGATTAGACAGTCAGCTGTTGAGACAGTAGCTTTTATATAACAGGATATTGTTTTGTTCATCACGTTACCACATTTGGCAAACTTTTATCTTAATGCGCCTATCGGGAATTCCAGTCTGACCTCAATCTGAGTAAAGCCTCGGAGGGGCCGGAGCAGAGCTGGCGGGAGGTGCCAGGGCCCTGCTCCCAGACTGTATATTTGTTATCACATGTTAATCAGATTCATCATTCTGTTTAATAAAGATTTCAGCTGCCACGCGAATGCATAATCGGCTATGTCTGAGTGCCCGTCTTTTGTCTCGAGCAGATTGCTCAAACTGTATTAAGCATCATTAGACAAAAATGACGACCTTATTAATTTGTCCTTTATGTGTTTTCCAGCAGATTGGGCCTCATTATTATGCAAACACAGTACACAGAGCGGCACCAGAAGTAGCTCATTAATGTTTCTTTCCCCTTAGTACGTAACAGATTATTATTGTGAAGTGTGCATGAAATAATTGCTAATTATGTGCCTTAAATTGTACAGTGATTGTCTGTCTCAGGGTTTTTCACCAGGTTTAAGAGCACCGTAGAAGGCCATCAGAAGCTACAGGTTAACAGTGCTGAAGCAAGTAAAGGGGAAGGGAATCACAAAACATGCATTTTATCACACATTTTCCTGCCTGTAAGGAGTAATTAGGGCAGCTATGGATTGCTTTGTAGTTACCTCTCACTCCGCTGCTTATTGTAGAAGAAATTACTCCCAGCTGGCAAATAATTTAATAGATCTGTCTGCCCATGAATAGATGCAGGGGAGTTTGAACCGTGGGCTTTTGGTAAAAATCCAGCAGATTCTGCAGTGGTAAAGCTTGAGTTAGTGTGGATCCCTCATTTACACACCACTAAAATCATCTGGGCTTCCAAACACTGCTCTTTCCACCATACGTTTTCCCAGCTCTGTTTTGCCCTTCCTACAGGTTCTGCATTCAGTGTAATTCTCCTTAAAATTTGTAAGCATTACAGAAATTACATGTCAGGATTTGGCATTGGTCTGTAGTTTGACAACTTTGTGCTAAGTGTGTAATTGGTTTAAGCTGGGAGTGCCTCATACTTATCCATGGCACATCTCCTGTAATCTGGCTGCCACCGCAGCTGATAAGACTTGGCCACAACCGAAGTTTTTGCAGCGCTCGAAATAAAATCCTGATCCATTAAGGGTTTGCATGGATTTAGCTTTATAATCTGGTTTAGAAATTGTGAGTGGTCAGATCTTGGATCCAGGCTTTGTTGTCGAAAAGATGCCGTGAAAACCATTACATGAGCTCAGGTTTTCCTAACGTTGCTTTTGTTGACAATCTAAACTGAATGAAAGAGTGGCTATTCCTGAAGCGAACTATTTGTGACTGGCAATTATTTATTATATGTGAGCACTGGAACAGATATCTTGGAAGGTTAGGAGGATAATAACATTCATCTGATATTAGTTACATTAAATAATTTTAGTGTCTGACTGCATTTGGTTGATGTTAAATAGTTGCTTATGTCAGCTGATACCACCAGTTAAATGTGGTGGTGGCTTCATACAATATAAGTGCAAATAAATGGAGCACGTGAGCTGTAAAATATTCTTTAAACATTTCACGTGTAGATCATAGATCATTACTGAGGTTTTATGAAGCACAGAGCTATATGACACTTCCAAAAAATCAAAATGAAATTGTTCTGTGGAAACCAAATTCTCTTTACTGCACAGATCATTGCTGGGCGCATGGATATTGACTTGATTAATCAATTGACAGATAAAAATTGAAAATAGTGCAGAAATAAGTATTTACTTGCCTTATTTGAAATGAATATATTGCTATGAACAGGCTCGGCTGTACTATTAATACAGAGGTGCTGCAACCATGGTGATGATAATTTTCTTTCTGAATTTTCAGTGACAATGTTGCACACTGATGTTTGTCTATAATGTAACACCAGTGCATATAAACTCTCTAAAACAGTGCTCAAGCACTGCAGCCAGTTGTCAAACCAGGCTGCAAAGGACTCTCGTCCACGATGTTTGACACTGAAATTGTCACATTTCTTTTGGACAATTTTCCTTTTCCTTCACAATTTGTATTTTCCTGTTCTTTTTCTGCTCTTCATTTTGTCTTTCCCTGCTACTTTGAGTTTAACTGATCTGTTTAGTTACTAATTTTAATTAATTAATTTAAATCAAATTAGTTTTTTCATTGTGTGGTTGTATTTTGTATGAAAGGCTACGGCCCACACATCAACTCTTGAGCACTTGCCTGTTGAGAATTTCCAAGAAATAATGTTCTGATGGCCAGGGAATATTGGAACTCACCTGAGTTTGTGTCAATGGATTAAATATTTTCCATGAGTCTGGCTTTCCCCTTCTGATGGTGTACATCTAGAGATGACCTTGGAAAAGGTTTTTCATGTTGCTTCTTTCTGCTGGTGCCAGAATCATTTGTCTCCCTGGAATTATCTGTCTGAATTGCTTTCCTTGTGCTTGACACTGAATATGGTTCTTTTCACTCAGCCAAAGTGTGTTTGTTCCTCCTGTCTCCATAAGGGGATCCTCACTGGGATCAGTGCTGTTTTCAGCTCTCTGGGAATGTTGTTTGCTGAAGCCTTATTAAAGAAGAAAAAATGGATTTATAACTCTGGGAAGAAGCTAAGCAGTGTTTCAGTAAATGTCTCTCTGTGTGTTTGCAAAATCTGCCATGTATTTATCATCACAGCCATGCTTACACTGTTCTCTGGGAAGGCTGAGAGCTCTAGGTGACAGGAACTGAATATTTTATTCTTTAATTCCTTGAGGGCTATATTTAAGTGAAACTAAATCCTATTGAGTGAGAAATACATATCAACCTTTGAATTCTGTCTTGCAGTTACCAGTGCTTTTGATCTCTTATTTTTTAAGACATGATTTTTCCTTCTCTTGAAGAAAATGTAAAAACATCTTATCTTTCCCACCTGGCAATTTATTTTTCCTTTGTCTGGGGTAGGGACGAGATGTGAAACTTCCCCTAAGTATTGTAGGCTTATCCTCAGCATCTGATACAAAACTTTTACCAGGATGATCTTGCTGAGGATGGTTTTTATCACTGGTGCTGACAGAGAGATATTTTCTGTTTAGATGTGCTACTGGGTCTATAATCTCGTGCCTGTCTCACTTTAGGCCTGCCCTGCTAGGATGGGTTTGTCTGGAATCGGGCACCTGTGGCAGCAGCTCTGTCCATGGGGATCCTTTGAGCAACCCCACACACAGCAGAGACAGGAGGGCTTGGTGGTCATAAACTAATTATTTTTTAAATTCAGGGCTGAGCTTCCAGAGCCACTTTATGTCGGTTGTTTGGGGTTTTTTTTTTATAGATTAATTAGTGCTTCATTTATGTTGTTTGTCTCCTACCTCCCTGCTCATGCCTGCCAGAAAAAGCCTGACGTGTAACCTAGCAGAATTATTTGAATTCCACTATATTGCAATTTGCTTTAAAATATGTAATAATTTCTTTAAATATTCCTTAGAGAGAGAGAGATTTAAAAATACAGGAACAAAGCTGGCATTAGGCTGGTCCAATGTATATTAGTAATAAAGTGCTGAGACAGTCACAGCACTGTGATTTATTGTCTGCCTGGTGCCGATAATCAAGTGATCTTTCATCAGGCAAGGCCAGTGCTCCCTGAAGCTGTGAGTGGCAAAATGCAGTCATTTTACCTGCTTCCTGGAGCAAAAATAAAGTTTGGCTTAAATAAACTCAGGTATCTTTGCAGATGAAACTGGCTTGAAAGGAAAGCCTGAGCTGGACTCTGCCTTTTCCCTTTTCCCGTCTCACTCCGTGCTTCAGGCTGTTCCTCTGTTCCACGAGGACAACTCCTGGAGAAACTGCCTTTGCAAAATGCATCTCTGGAATGGTTTGGATTAAGAATATTGCCATTTTTGTGGGATTATTTTTATACTGGCTTATATCAGGCATCTGACTCGTGGTACAATCCCACAAATGTTTTTTATCACTAAAATGAGATCTGGGATGCGAAGAGGCAGAAAGCGAGTGCACTGATAGCTGATGCTTCAAAGCTATGGAAAATGTCCAGTAGCAGCTGCTGAAATTCCAGATTCAACATTCCAATTGTTTTATATTCCAATGAGCAGCCATTGTTGCAGGCCAGTATTTTATAGTGATTATGGCAGGCCCAGGGTGCAGCTGCCACTGACCCCTCCAGCAGCCGTAACAAAACCCCTCTTTGTTATCACTCTGGGAAATGTCTTGGCCATTGTGGGGCTGAATTCAAACCAGCATTGCAGTCATGCACAGGGAAATTAAAAGCTCTACAATTCACTGACAGGAGTCTAAATGTCTATATTAATGATTGTATTAGGGTCTTTTTTTAAATTGTGCTTTGGTATCTTGTTACGTAATTAAAATAGAGGTGAAGTTAAAGCATCTAAACTCAGCATAAATTTTATATACTGAACTCTCCCTTCTTATAAATTTCTGTGCTATTATAAAATGTAAATCTCCAATCAAGGTAAGAACATTTGTAATTTAACTTTTATTCTCAAAGTGAGTGTGCTTTCAAGTAGTTGGACAGCAGCTTTACTAAGTGATAGCCATTTTTCACACTTTGGGAGCCAAATGGCTGTAGTAGAATAAAAGAATTAGATTTGTTGCAGATGTTTTCTAACTCTGATACCTCTGGGTTCTCTGAGCCTTTCCTCCTTGCTAGGAAATTAGAATAAAATTGATTTATGTAACGTGAATATGGTATTCTAGATGTACATAATTAAACTCCACACAGCCTGTGGTATGCAGGGATACTCCCTGTAGTAGTTGTGTCTGGCTTGCTCACTGTAGGAATTCTACTTTGGGAACTTTTCTACTTCTTAAATTGCAACCATACAGCAATAATATAAGGTAGGGGGGTGAAAAGACAGACAATTACCACCATTCTTCCATGTGTAATTTGTATGGTATTGGTTATTTTTATTGTTGAAGTTCATAGTTTCTTCCTCTTGATGGAATACAAACATTTGGCCAAATTCTTTCCCAGAAGTAAGTGAAGCCAAACATAAATTTGGTTCTTTCTCCTCTCTGAATGGCTTGAAATAATAATAATAATAAAAAAGAACTGGCTAAGATTTGAAATTTTCCTGGTGTTTATAGAGAGATGTGTGGCTGTACAAAGATTTAGCCTTGTCTTTCTTCAGGGGAGGAACAAGGCTATCAGATAAAGCAATACCTCAGCACATTTGAATTCACATAAATCCTACGTGACTCCAACCAGATTTGAGCTCTCTGTCCTCCGGTTTCTCAGTGTGGAGGTGAAAAAAACCTTCTCTGTAAGTTTAGCCTGTGTTCGTTAGGTGCTCTGAAATGGTCAGGTTAAAGTTTATAGAGTCTGCATTATTGCTGAGTAGGGGACTGTGTCACTCCTCT
Source organism: Edolisoma coerulescens (assembly GCA_013397115.1). Lineage (NCBI taxonomy): Eukaryota > Metazoa > Chordata > Aves > Passeriformes > Campephagidae > Edolisoma > Edolisoma coerulescens. The sequence goes on along the minus strand of VWZW01003883.1, from coordinate 33,724 downwards.
GCCATCTGCATGCTTCTGTGGGTTATTTTTAAAGAATAAGAATTTCTAAAATGGATGTTTTCCTTCTAATTTATCTAGAATCTTTCATGTATATGCAAGACCTCTCATATATATATATATTGTAAATACAGTGTAGAGAATGGTGGCTTTAGCTTAAGATAAAAGAACTGTTCTTGGGCAGTTTTGACATCGAAGTTTTCTATTTTATAAACCTCAGCTGCAGTTCACACTTGTGGAAACTCTAAGTGTCCCTCTTATTTTTAACAGCAGCCCAGGGTATGGTTGAAAGAGGCATATTTCCATTTTGGCTTTTGTTTGAGCAGCTTCCAAAACATCATTCTACTTTTTTTTTTTTCTGGAAAATTTGCCAAGTCTAGCTCAGATTAAATTTCTTTGTTAGATTTGTTCTTTTAAGCATCTGGATCAGAAATCATATCCCATGCTCTGTAGTAATGAAACATTTGGAAATCATCTGAGAAGTCGTAGTAAGCCATGATAGTCCTGTGCATTCTTTCTTAAAGTCACAAATATGGAGCTTGCAGAGTAGTTTGGGGTGGGGTTTTTTGGGTAAATGTTATTTTGTTTGAACCACCCCACCAAGAGCTTAAACCTCGTTCCCCTGGGGCACAAGCAGGTGTTGTTATCTCTTAAATTATTGCCATCTCTTTTATCAGTGCACAATACTGAGATGCAGATAGATTCCATGCCAAATGTTAACATTCTCTGATATTTATGGGTGGAAAAATAAATAAATAAAAGTTGTTTTTATTGTAACTCATAAAGCCACAAGCTGGGGAATGATTTGGTTTGGGTTTTTCTGATGCATTGCTCGATTTCTGCTTTTTAAAGATGACTCCACAGTGGATGTGTAAGTTCATCAAGGCAGCTAAACCCCCTGTTTTACTGGTTTAAAATGAATCATTAGAGTTTATAGTAATAGAGAAAATGGTTTTCTCATGTCATAAATGTGAGAGCCATTGTATAAAGTTGGTCTGCTCATGCTATACTTTGAGTATAACTTTTATTGAAGAACAGAGTTTGTTGAAGAGAAACAGATCTGGACTCCAGGGGTAAAGAACTGGCACATCCTCTTAATTAGCTGGAAGGCCACAGAATTGGAGCAATGTTTGTCCATTGAATACAGCCCCTCAGAAAGGATGGGGAAAGGAAGAAAAGGCACTTGGGGAATTTGGAAAGGAATATGTGTGTTTTGCATTACTTTTTAGGCGAATATATTTATTCACTGCAAAGAATTAGTGCTGTAGCCAAAACACTCCTTGCATTCCCCCACAGTCTGCTGTCCACATGATCCACTGGGATTAAGACCCAGGCTTTGTTTTGGGTGGTTTGGGAAGTGCAGATGTCTGACTGTTAATGAGTAGTTCTTGAACTTTTATTAATTTATTTCCCAACTATTTTGTTGCTTTGAAAGTCATGCAAAGCAACAGAACTGCCACGAATAGAAGCAGAATGTTGCCTTTCTCACAGTCAGATTTCAGCTATCAGCTGATAAAACAGACCCCAAATATAAACCACTTGTTGCTTTGGATTTCGTTATGAATGTCACCTTCAGGGAATGAGTCAGAGCCAATTTTCTCTTCAAGAGTGGAATTTTTATTCCTGTTGTCTTTTAAACTTGTGTTATCTGCTGCACTTTGTTACGTGGTGTCTCTTGTAAAATTTCTTCCCTCACAGTTTGTATTTCAGCCATTACCTTAGAAATATTTAGCCTGGCTGGAAAGACACTGGAGGGTTATCAAAGGGGACAAGTCAGAGACACTTATCAATAATACAAATTTCTCCTTCACCTCCAGGTTTGTTCAGCTGCATTCAGGGAAATCACATTTGTTTGACATTGGCTGCCATAAACCTTTAGCCCACTGCTGTGTGGGATAACCTTGCAAAAGAATTTATAGAAATATTTAATCTGTGTGTGTGTGAATAATCAGTTTTCTCCGTGGGATGTGCCTCAGGCTCGTGGATTCATCCCTTCCCCTGGCACTGGAGGTATTTTGTCCACCCAGGAGCCCTTTCTCTGCTTTCCGAATAGTGGCCTGGGTTGGCTTGGGCTTGGTTTTAAGGGCTCATTTCTGGCACCTTTCTGTGTCACCCCAGATAATTTATTTTTCTCTTTTTCCCTAAATTTTGGGCCTGTTTGCTCCATTGTGAATGTCCTTGTATTGATGAAGGGGAAAGTAGCCTGGATGGTGATACAGGACGTGGGGAGCAGGAAAAGGCAGATGGCTGCTCTGCTAATGGGGCTTCTCCATTTGATCTCACAGGGACAGGGACCTTTTCATTGTCAGAATTTCTCAAAGCTCATTGATTTTTCATTCTAGCAGGATTTGTTTGCTTTTGAACCACTGCTGTGCTTTTATCATTAGATGCTGAACCTTTCACTGGGCTGCACATTTCACTAGTTTTTTGATACTTGCTCTTTTAGGATTCCAGCACAGAACTTCTTCCTTCCCCCTTTGCATTGAGAACACTCCTTAGATTCTAAATAAACCAGGCACAGTCATTCTTTTTTATTGTTTGAAATAATCTAAATGCAATATGATCTGTTTTCCAGTTTTAACTTAGCACTCCAAAATATTAAAAATAAAAATTTCCCCAAACAATTTTGCTTTCTAATTCAGCAGCTATGTTTTATTCTATACCAGGGTTTTTTCCCCAAAAAATCATTTTAAAAACCATTTTCTTAATTTAAACAAAACAAAACCCACGAAAGATACTCTGGATGAAAGGTCAGCTGTGTTCTGCAGCATTATTCAAGGTCTTTATCCTCTTCTGAAGGAAACCAGCGTGAACTGCCTGGAGATCAAGGTTGCAAAACTGCACAAAGTTTTCTGAAGCTGTGCTTAAGCAGGAACAGCTGCACTCTTGTGTTGCCTCTTTTTTAATTAGTTGAACCCACTTCCTCCACTCTTTACTTCCTTATGGGCTGGATCTGGAAAATATGAAGATAAGGATTTAATAGAGATCCATGTTTACTTACTTCAGCATTTGGCTTTATAGCACAGAGTAATGTAACTAATTTTTCTCTTCTCTATTTATCATCTTATTATTAATATTTTTAGAATAAGCTGAATCCTGATCCTTCAAAGCTTTGTTTCCTGCAGTTCCAGTTGTGCCAGCTGGCTCTGGGCATCAGCCAAGCTCTTCTTTAGAGCTCTTCCTCTGCTTTATAGCTGATATTTTACTGTATTAACACAGCCCCGCTCCTCTCACGGGAGGGTTCTCAACCAGTTGTTTGGTTTGATTGCAGTTGATTGCTTCTCATTGAAGATGCTCTTGCTTTTCTTTTTGGCAGAAGCTGGGAATGTCAGCCTTTAGAGCTCGTTTGTCATCACTGAACTGGAGGCTGACTCTCCCTTCATGACTCTGTGTTCCAGTGACACGAATCTCCGCTGGGCTGGGTTTGTATTGTCACAACTTAATCTGCATCAGAGCCCTGGAAAGGTGGTTTGGAAAGGAGCTGGAAGCAGGGATGTTCTGACAGCACAAGAACACAAATAGCAATTGTTTTGATGCTTCATGGCATGCTAAGGAAAAAGGTTGAGATGTTAACATTTAAAAGACAGTTTCTTCCTCTGTGCACTCCATATTAAATCGTAAGTACCACACTAGACCTCAAAATACAAAACATAGCCCAGGCCTACCTCTGTTCTATGGCTTTTATATCTACTCTTGCTTTCTTTTAGAATTATTTCGTATTCTCCATGCCATATATAGAGAATTCTAAAAGCTTGTGGTGGTTGAGGCGTTCAACATTCCCATAAATCAGCCTTTGTGCCCTGGTGTAGATCAGTGTGGGACAAAAGGTCCTGATCACATTCCATGGCAGGGACAGTTATGGGAACCTCTGGACAGATTGTTGAAATGCTCTTTAAGAGTTACTTCCTGAAATCCAGGAGTGTGTGTGTGCATCAAGTAGAATCATGGTGAAAACCCCATGGGGATGCCTGTGTAGGTTTCTGGGCTTGTAGGATAAAAAAATTCTAATTAGCAAAAGGTAACTGATGTAGAAAAGGGTTTGAATGAGTAACAGGTTTGCAAACAAATGGAGAAATTGGTGCTTGTCTTGTCCCAAATTAGCTTAAAAGGCCTCCTCTAGAACTGAGTGATAAGAATTTATGGGAATCTCTGGTTCCATACTAATATTTTTTAGGAATAAAAGAGGAAATATGCCTGATGATATTAATTTGCTGTTAACTAATATAGTACAACATCAGTAAGTGGCAGTTAATCTATCAAACTCATGCCATGACATCTTACTTGTTGTTTTAATATGTTATAAGCATGAAATGTGTTTTTCAGGTATGTTTTACATTTGCACCAGGTAATGGAAAGTACAATATATTACGTGCTTGTGCCCCAGAGGAAACTTTTAAACAAAAATAATTGAATGCAATAAATCAGCCCCTGCTCTGCCCTGTGCATTGCATCTCTGAGTCCATACTTATAGGAGGCCTTGTTGGGAGTGACAGGATAACAGTGCTGGTGCAGGGCCCACTGCCCTGGCCCACCAGATATTTGCTTTGTGTTACATGATTGAAGAATAAAAAGAGAGAGAGAAAATGAAACTGTTTCTTCAATAAGTGACTTCTTTCTTTTCTAAGATTTAGAGTCTTACTACAGATTGCTATTACCATTGGTAGTAAGCCTATAGTTTTTCAAGTAATTAGGAACATCCACAAGCTAATAAATCTGCCCTGGAGTTTTCATTTGGTTGTGGACATTGTATAAGTTTGTATTTAACTGTGTCTCTGCGTGGATGATTTAGCAGGTGTTTATTCTCCAAAGTTTTCCTCGTAGGCACTGGTGAGATGATTTGATGCACAGTAGGTTTAATAATTGAAATGCTGAGATTATTATTCCTGTTAGGTGTAGGGTTTATTCACTCCCTTATCAGACACTAATCTGAAAGATTTCCTTGTCTTGTGAATGTGCAGCTTGGTTGAGTTGGTGCTTAGCAAGTATGAAAATCTCCTAAGTCACCTCTCATAGCATGGGGTGCAGCACCCTGTGGTGAATAAAAACTTCAATACAGTAAATATTGCCCTCTTTTTTTTGTAAATTCAGTATCCCATTTGATCATTCCGTGGCCACTTGGGCTGGGTTTCTCAGAAGTTTTGCTGGTTTAAAAGTGGTGATGTGTTGTACTGAACGTTTCCAAGGGTATCTCAGTGGCAGAGTTTTAGAAAGGAGGAATGGTGTGGATTATAAGTAATCCAGCAAAAATAAATGTAGCCCAGGCTTGCAGCCCTGGTTCATCCTTTCCCCACCCAAGTGTTTGTTTAGCAGGAAGAGATGATGAGAGAGGAATTTCACTCCAAGCTGGTTGGACAAGTCCAGTGTGGTTCCAGTGCCAGCAGCAGCCAGGCTTTGTTGTCAACTGATGCTTTAAATCAGAACTCCACACAATTATTGATCTCAGCACAATGAATGCTCTACTGAGCTATATAGAAATATTAAAAGCACTCTAAGTGGGGCTGCAACTTCCCCTGTGCTTTTACCTTTAAGAACTACAGCTATAGAAATGCTTTTATTCTGATAATAATATGGAATGAAAAATCAAAATTGTTTCTTAAAGTGTCACTGCTGATTTAAACCTGGTTTGGAATCTTCTCCTTTGTAGAGATCTGTTTAAAAAAAAAAAAAAAAATCTCAGCTTAAGACCTACTTAGCTTAGAATTCAAAATATTACCAGCAGACTAAAGCATGGTAGCTGAAACCAATTGCAAACAGATGGGATTTTCTTATTCTGATTGGCCATATGTTGCCAGAGGAAAAAAATTGAAAAATCCAGACAAAACATAACTCATCTAAAGGAAATGACCTTGATAGTTCTTGACTACTATATGGGTTTTTTTTAGAGCTAACACTTAGAATATTTCAAATATTCTGTAAGGATGGCAGTATTTGTAAAATAAGGGGTATGGTGCTTGTTGGGGTTGTTCAGAGGGAAAATGCAGCTTTGGAAAAAAAAAAAGCCACAAAAACCTCACCAAAACCTCTGCCACGGATACAGGTGTAAACAGAAAGTACAGAACTGGTGCAAGTCTAAGATGAATCATTCCAAGCCGTTCTCCTGGACATTCCTTCATGGAAATGAATAATAACTGGAAGTGTCTGAACAATGTAAATCACACTTGCACTTGGAAAACCTCTTAAAATACAAATGTGCTCTATTTCTAATAGACTGGGAAGTTTATGGCTTTAAAATGTGCAGCTTTATATGACTAAATTTAAGAATAGTTCATATTCACTTACTTTTTAGACCTTAAATTCCCATATACACAGCGATTATTTGTTATAGTTAAAGAACTAAAAATTGCTGTTGCTATATAGAAATATACATGAAACACTTGTAAAGGCACATGGACTTAGAATGCTGTAGGTGCTTGTAATGTCTCTTGTATCTTTTATCTGTAGGGTGTCTAAATCCATTAGGACTTGTCTGATTTGTCTATGGATAGGATTTATATAATTTTTATGATGTATTTAGAAATGTGTACAGATCATACAGGTACTCAGCGTTCCCATATTTCATATTCTGCATTATTTCTCTGTCGTCTTTAGAGCTGCTCCCCGGTCCTACAGAATGTTTTTAATTGCATTACACATTTGAAACTTGCCACAGGACAAACTCCATACCTTGGCAAATCCATTTAGCCTCGATTTTAAACACCCTTCCCAACATTGGAGAACTGATTGCACCTTGGGGAGCACCTCAATGGGCTTTGGATGGATTAATAACAGAACATGCAAAGTAAGTTGACAGTAAAACTTTCACTGGTGTTTGGCTGAGCTCATGTAAATATGATACTGATGAAGTGTGACCAAATCCCTGGTTAAAAACTTCAACTCCTTTCCTATAGAAGTTTCAGATTATTATGGAGTGGCATTATGCATGCAGAAAGTAATTGAGTAGTTCTCCCAGTGGAGGTTTCTATGTGGTATACAGGGGGTTCTGCTTAGTTTAAATTCTCTTAAAAATGTGTTATAGTAACATTGAATGCATTGTTGAAAGTATCAATGAGCTTCCTAGTTCAGTTCATCATTTTGTTCTTAACATGCCCTGTTTTGCCCCCTTGATATAACTGTTAGTTGTAGTTGTCTGAAAATACATCTACAAGTGTTTATTATGATTAGGACAATTTCAAGAAGGTTTCTTAAGCAGTTTAAAGCAGTTTCCACAGATGTAATTGAAATAATCTTCCCATTTCCCAAATCAAACCCTTCTGTTTTGGTGCAAACTTTGTAAATATTGTATTTTCATTGCTCTCTTAAAAAAGATAAAATAAGGGAAGTGACCATCCCAGGTTATCTCATTTGAAAATTCACTGTACAGATATAAAAAATGTATGCCAAGTTATAATAACTTAAAACAAACTTCAGCAAGTAGAGAATAAGGGAGCCCAGGAAATGCTATTTTTTCTGAAATTAGGTTTTTAGAACTTATGTCTTTCTAGTGTGTATTGGTCTCTGCCTGAATGGTAAATGAAAGGAGTGTATTTAGATACTTTTTGAAGGAGAATAAGAAAAAAATCTGGGGTTATCTTTAAAAAGAAAAAAGCCCTGTGATCTACTGGAGCTGCATAAAACTTTAGACATGGTTAGAATTTACTGTACTTGCTTAGGTCTTATGGTGTGTACAGACTTTAAAATCTGATGAGTGAGCAGGAGAATGGAGTGGTTTGGAAGCAAAGTATCATTTGCACAATGCACAGAAGCCAAAATTTGAAAAAGAATCCATCAAGCACAGAAATCACTGAAGGATGGGACCAGAGAGACGTTCTGGTTTGGGCCCTCACATGGAGAGAGGCTCAAATATAATGAGACCATCTTTGTCAAATTTTTGTCACCGTAAAAACCTTCACTGGAAGAGATTCCCGAGGCTCCTTGGGCAGCCTGCTCGAGGGCTGTGCTGCTCTTGGAGCTGGAAGGCTTTTCCCTGTGCAGCCTAAATCTGTGCTGCAGGTTCAGCCCATTTCTCGTTGTGGACCCAGCAGCAGAGGAGGAGAGGAGTTATTCAGTGAGGGATCATCAAACATGTTGAATGCTTTGGGAGGAGACACCTCTGGTAACAACGCACAGTTAAACTTAGTGCAAACCTTCAGAAGAGGAGAAACAGCTGCTGAAAGACAAGGGAGGGCAGCCCTTTGTTGTTCTTAACCTCTCTTCTCTGGAGCTGTCAGAATGAGAAATAATATATTCAAAATAAGAATTGCATAGATATCAAATCCTGAACAGCCATGAGCTTCTGTGTCCAGACCCTGCCCTCCTGGAGCCTGGCTCAGCCACACAGCAATGAAATGCCTCATCTGGCTGGAGGTGCCTTCTGGTTACAGCCAGACCTGTGTGGAGGCGAGAAAACAACAAACCTGAAAAGGACATTTTTGTCACTGCTGCCTCGGTTCCAAAAGAATCATTGAAAGCTTGATTACATTTGATTACTTTGTTTGAAAATAATAACAAAAAAAAAGGGTTTCTAATGAGAAAAAAAAAATGAGCTCAGCAGTGAATGAGGAGTGTTTGATGTACATGAAAGACTCTGGTACTTTTCCTGCATTGTTGAATTGAATTGTGAGACTCCTTGGAGCAGGTTGTAGCATGTGCCTTGTGCGTAAATGGATTCCAAAAGCAATTAGAAATACTCATGGAAGAAAGCTCTGCACAAGAATTGATTTAATTATTCCAGGAATTGAAAACAAGATGTTAATAGAGAAGAAACACCCTACCAGCTCTGGAAATCCGTAAACTGGAACCTGACCTATGAGTCATTATAATTCTGATTTTTTTTTCTCTTCCTGGTCACTTCTGGCCACTCTCTGAAGAATGGTCTTGTGGATTCAGGTGGATGTTCAGCCTGGCCTAAAACAGCTTTATTCAAGTTGGTAGAGACCTTGGGAGATCCACAGTCCAGCCTGCTGCTCAAAGCAGGGTTTAATTCAGACCAGCTTGCTTGGGAATTTGTCCAATCTCAGAAACTTTCGAGGAAGGGTGGAGATTTCCCTTCCTCTCCTGGCCCCTTGCACTGCTCAGTTATGGCCTCAGTGAGGACTTCTTGGTTTTGTTTCCTTCAATCCAGTGAGAATTCCTCCTGTTTCAGCTCCTGAGCACAGTCCCTTGTCCCACACAGCCCACCCATGAGGAGCTGGTTCCATCTGCTTGGGAACCCTGGGGGTACCAGGGAGCTGCTGCTGTGCCCCCCTTTGAACTTGCCCTTTTCCTGGCTCAAGGTGCCCATTCCCAGCTCCTCCTCTTGGACTCCCTCCTCCACCTGCCCTTCCTGGTGCTCCTCTGCTGAACCGGCTCCAGTTTATCCAGTTTATTACTGGGGCTCCAGAACTGGGCACCTCAATTTTGTCACTGCCTGTCCCCTCAGGTGTGGCTCTGAATCAAATAATGCTGGACCTTGGTAGAGAGAGAGCATGGGATTAACCTGCTGATTGGATTTACTTGATTTACCTGATTTTCTGGTTTCCTGAATCTTTAAATTCTCGTCACCTTAAAGCACTGGTCAGAGGCTGTCCAGCACATGCAGGTCTGCCCATGGTTTTAAATTATTCAGTTAAAAGGGCTTTCAGAATTTGGCCCCTTTCAATGAAAAATTTCCATCCGCTTTCTAATCTCTCAAATCCAACTTCGAGGTAAAGGTTCTACATAGAGAAAAGAAAATAAACCCATCAGAATTAGGCAGTGAAGAAATAAATATACTATGGGCTGTAAAAGGGTGTTAGTATTCCAATGCAGTCTTTAAATATTTTTTTTTCCTTTTACTCTACTAGCTATTCCAATTAAATTAAGTACCTTTTATGTGAGGTATCAGCATAGAGTGGATATTAATTTGTCTCTTGTGTTTGAATAAAGAATCGAGTTAATATCCTAACTTTATAGTAAGGTCTTGCTATAAAATATTTATCTCTGGAATGAATGTGATTATTGTGGGGACACGGTGCTTAGATGTTCATTGAAATGGAACAAATATATATTTCAGTAATCCTGCAGTGGTTTGCTTAAATAAATTAAATCAATAGAGGTGTAGGTGGTAGCTTTAGTAAGGTATGAGGCTTTCTAGACATCAAATAAGTGACACAAAACCAAGACTGTCTTAATAATGGAATTTTTAATACTTTTTGTAGTGTCCCAAATTCAATGTAATTTTTATTATTCTGATGTTTTTCAAATTTCCATCAAACATTCAAAACATTTGACCTTTGAAGAGAGGGTTTCCTCCCCAACTTTGATTTCAATCATTCTGTGCGTTATAAAACACTCCTGTATTTAACCTGTGTTTTCCTACAGAATATAGCAAAAGAAAACTTACTGGGTTATCAAAATTATAAAGGTGCCACAGGGTTACTTTAGTTTTAATAAATTCTTTTCTTCCTTCTCCCTGCAGGTCTAACCATGATGGGGAGGGGGCTTTGCTTTTCCTTGGCAGTTGCCAGGTATTTGTCTAAACAATGTTTGGAAACGTGGTGGTCTCTGATGTAGCACATTCAAAACTCATAAATAACACAAATGGAGCTGGTTTGGGCTGGTAGCAAGGCAATATTCTTTTTTAAGTGGCCAAAATGCTTTAGAACCAGACTTTGCAGGGCTGCAGGTCCCTCACATTTCTTGAGTCTTTCTGTTACGAGAAGTGGGCTTTTTGCTTTATTTAGTTCTGTGGGCTGGGAACATTCATGATGTAGCAGCACAATGAAAATAATGGTGTGGGGCAAGATTAAGAGGGAGGGGGCCAACCTCCACTGCCTTTCCAGCCCCCTGTGTGTATGTATTTCAAATACAATCATTAGCCATGTTTCATCAGCTCTGTTCCTTATTGTACTTAACCTGGGGTCACTGTAATATTTCTTAGTTTTAATGCTTCCAGATTTATGAAAGGGTTGCTGATAAATTCTTTTAATCCAATATGGCTTATTGATTCATGTATTTGAAAGATCTTTAATATCCTCTTTGTACCTTTGATTCCTTAAGTGTTGCAAAAAGGCAGAAATTGGTAATTGTTGATAACAAGATCTCTGGGCCTCAGAACTGTGTCTCATTCATTTAAAGAGGATTAGGGGAGGCAGGAGCTCACAGAGCAGGAGCCAGGACAGAACAAAACCACAAATAGAATTATGGAGAGAGCACACAATAGGTGGTTTAAGCATGTCTGTTGGAACAACAGGACTTGGGTAATCACGTGTCCCACCCTGGGAGAGGGCAGCTCACTTGTAAAAGAACCCCTGGCTTCAAATGCAGTGATCAAACGCCTCCTGAATTACAGATGTTTACTTTCATCAGTTTATTTGATTAGGGACACAATGGAAGGATGGCGTGCTAAAGGGAAAAAGCATTTTGTGCACGAAGGCAAAACTTGCTGCTACTGGAGAGCCTCTTAATTCCTGTCCAAACTAAAACTGCATCTCTCCTTCACGAACTGAGTCAGCGCTGAATTGCATTAAAGCCAGTAAAAGGATGAAGGAATTAGAGAAGTACAAAAGCAAAACTTGTCCAGGCACAGAGCATTTCAACTTAAAAATGATGAACCAATTAGTTCATGAAGTGACCATCCAGGAAGTGCCAGTAGCTGCTACAAGCACGACAGTTAGAGCAGAGAGAGTTCAGGCTCTTTTTTCCTTGCTCGTTTTCTTATTTCTTTTTGATGTTTCCCAGAGTTCTCTAACATTTTTTCCTGTTTTTCCATCAAAAAACCGTTCAGCTTGGCAATGTTCTGCTGGATAATTCATTTGGTCTTTTGTTTAGATCCATCCCCAGAGAGCCCTGGGCAGTCTGACAGCTCTGCACCTCCTAATGAACAGCCCAGGTAGTGCTGCCTCTGATGTGAGTGTGCTTTGCACTTCTCAGCTGGGATTGAGAGCCACATCCAGCTCTCCAGGTATTCACCTGATCTGGAAAAACTGGCACTGGCAGCCCTTTTGTGACCTGTATAGCAGGTCACTCATTAGAGAGGTTCTGTGTGAAGAAATACAAAGAAGTGACCAAGAGAAGGGAGGAGTTGCACAGTGGTTCTGCATCCCTGGGGTGTTTTGTGTGTGTGTCGGGATCAGAACGCTCAGATCCGCTCCGCCAGCGTGTGGGCACAACTCAGAACATGAAACTCACCTATGGAGGGAAAAGCTTTATTGCTCTTGCAGTGGGTAAATTCCTCCTCAGCCATGGATAAGAAGGGTCAGGATGGTTTGATCCTCTCTGGGTGCACAGAATTGCATTGCAGGATGGTATAAATGCCCAGCTATGATCGTTACCAGACGTGTGCATTTTTTTGCTATCAAGAATTTGCAGTAAACCCAGCATGAGTTCATGTGAGTTGCTGTGGCGTCCAGCCAGAGTGGTTTCCCAGGGAACACCGTGCCAGATATTCCAAGCAATAAGGATATCTGCCTGATAAGTTATTTTTCTCTCCGGAATCTAAGGTTCAGATCCTTCTGTCAGCCTGCGTGTTCTCCAATTGCATTCCAGATTTAGCTAATGATCTTGCAATGCTTCAGACAGAAAGTGGAAGTGAGCACATGAAGTGCCAAAAGAAACTCTGAAAGAAGTCTCGATGTAGCACAGCAATAATTCACGGCTGATGACATTCCCAGAAGTGATGAGTTTCACACACACACACACACTCTGAGAGGAGATGTATTATTTCAGAAAATGGAAAGCTGCAAAATCAATAGGAACAGCTATGGGAGAGAGTGCCAGGACCAGCCGTGGCATCCTCCTGGAATTTAATAAGCAAACGTTGCCTGCTGGTTTTGTTGTTAGAGCATTGTGTTCTCAGACCCGTCAGAGCTCCCCGTGATCCACTGTAATTCCCACATTTGGGAATACAGAACACGGATCCTGTTTCACTGGTGTCAAAGCTGTGCTGAGATACTGCTATCAGCTGACTTTGATCACTGCAAACGTGTGCCAGGGTGGTTCTCAGGGCTGACATGGGAGTGACACCAGAGACCCAGGCCCTGGCAGTCCCTGCCAGCACAGCAGCCACCCTTCCCTGGCTCTGAGAAAATGAAAATGCTGCAGGGGCTCTCTCCATTTCACAAGAGAAAGCAGAGCCAGGAGGGTGCAGAGGAGCAGCTCTGGCCCTGGGAGGAAGGAGGCAGCAGCCCTGGGGACAGGCAGAGCTGTCCCAGCCTGTCAGATGGGACACCCAGGCTGGGAAGCACCGAGCAATCCCTGCTCCTTTTCTGGGCCTCACGGGATCCAGGGCTTCCCTGCTCTGGCACCACCTGTCACTCCATTTCATGGCTGGGCACATTGCTGGTGCTCAAACTCGTGCTGCTGAGGTAAAATATTCGTTCAAAAGATGACACTTTATTTCCATTTCTTACCTACCCCTCTGATTTGATATTGATATCTGTTTATTTGACTTCTAGATTTTCTAGAAGCAACATGTGATAAGTTATGCAGGATATGACCTATTTAGTTTTTTTGGCTGTTCATACCTTGGGTCTGCGTTGCTTTAGGCAATACCTTTATATCTTTATTTTTTTTTTAAATAGATGAATATGGGTTCACACAAACACTTGTAGATATACACACAGGCATTAAGACATGGATATGTGTATATAAGTGACTTCCATATTATTATTATTATTCTATATTAATTCTATATAAATTCTATAAGAATTTAGGCCATTCAAAGCTGGAGATCTGTTACAGAAAGTTTCTGGTTCAATCTCCAGCTTTCCAGGCCTCTCTTGTCAATGGCTTTGTTTATTTTAAAGATTACAGAGAAATTAGGGGCATTTTCCACAATGCTGAAAGATCAGTGGGAGGTTGTTCACTTAATTTCTGTGGCTGTGTGATTCAAGTCTTGCTTGTCACTTCAGACACAGGGCTGGGTGACTTCTGGATGTTAATAAATATTTAGAAATAACACACCCAGAGAAAGGGATCAGGATGTGGTCGGAGGCTGTAACAGATCTTTGCTGCTGCCTCATTCCTGGAGGAATGACCTGTAATCACAGGAAACTATTTATATAGATTGTGGTGACAAGGAAAGCACGAGGAGTTGTGACAAGTATGTTTGTGATGGCTCTAGAAGTATTTGGAGTGTTTTATTAATGAAAGGTTAAACAGATCCAAAGCTTGTAGAAATGACAAGAATAACAATTAGTGAATACATGGATTTTTGAATATTTCCAGGTTTAAAACACAGCATGTTTACTTGGGGTTTATTTCTTTGCCCTTTTTTTGTTAATAGCTTGCTCTGAAGAAACAGAATTTGATTTTTGTGTTACCTTTTTTGTCATTGCCCACGCAGAAGAGCAAAAAATTCTTATATTTTCTTTTATTTGCTCCTGATTTCCATATGGGAAGACCAAAAGGAGGCATTACAGCATGCTAAAATACTTTAAATAATAAATAAAGACCAGGTTGAAATATTTTCTGCAAGTATTGAATATTCCGTGCTTAATTGCCACATGTTCATAGTCTTCAATGCTTTAATACATTTATTCTGCATCAGCCTTTTGAATTCCTCACCAATATTCTCTTCAGTAATGCAAGATAATAAAATCTGCCCAGATTTGGGGATAATAACCCTGGATATACAATATTAACTGTTGAATAGAATATATAACTTCAGACACACTTGGGTTGCTGCTGAAGAAACGAGGCCTCTTGGTTCAGCTGCAGGTGGCAGCACAACACTGGTGTTATTTCCACCCAGCCCCAATGTCTAAACGAACTCTAGCCAATTATCAACAGAAAAGTTGATCATGCTGTTGAAAAAAAATGGATTTTTTTTTTTCATTTGAAACTTGGAAATACATATATTTTACATTATTTTTCAAATAGGAGTGATTTTTCTCTTCGGTATTACGGAGCTTTCTGGTCTGCCAGAGTTCTGAGATTTTCCCTCTGATGCCTGCAGAAATACAATTATTTACTTAACTCTAAATCACAGATATTCTGTGCATAAAGCCAGAACAGGGAATATTAAGCATTAGTAAGGTTAGCACGGTAACTTTAAATATAAGGAGGTGATTTGCCAGTTGTGTTTGGACAGAATCCTGTAAAATTTTGTACAATAGACAGATATTTGTAAGTGGCACCATAATACAACATATAAGCTGCTTGTAAGTGAATATTTGACATTGTTTTCCTTCCTCTCTCTGAAGGTTCTGTGAATAATTTGTGTTATCAGAGATAGGAGGTGAAAATAATGAATCTCTGACAAACATATAGGCAGCTTCTGCATATACTATTTGACAGTAGTTTTACCTTCTTTTTCATTGAGAACATTTTCACTGAGAGCAATAATTCCATGTCTACCTTTTATCAGAATTCTTTTTCCCCCTAAAAATCTGAAATACTATAGAAATAATTATAAAACAAATGCAAATTTCTTATTGATGTGTGCTGTGGATAGACTGACAATGCTGTGATGAGAATTGGACCGTGGATCAAACCTTTTCATGGCATAAAGGAACTTCTCCTTAAGTCTGGAGTTATTCCCAATGCGAAGGTGGGGGAAAGCACCACTGAGGACAATGGAGCTTAAAGTCAGAAAATGGGATTTGTTTGCTCTCTCTCTCCTTTCTCATGTTGTTCCTGGTCCCTGTTCAGAGCATAGGGAAGTTCAAAGCACACTTTTATTTGTTCTGAAGAATATATTCAGCAATTCACAGCTTCCTGGGCTGTTTGAGGTGTTCATTTTCCCCTGCCTGAGTCACACATCAGCCTGGCCTGGGACTGGCAGTGCTGCATTCAGAGGAATAAACCCAGGGCTTTAGAACACCCCGAGCACTGGAGGGGCTTTCCTGTGGCTGATAAAGCTTTCCCACAGAATTTATTCCATCAATGTGCAAAGCAATGATAGATAATAGAGAGGAGCTGCCAGTTCTGGGTCACACCCAGTGCCACAGGAGATGCTTTCATTTCATCTTTAGTTAAACTAAGCTTCTCACAGCTTCTCTGAATAGCGAGTTGCAAATAACAACTCCTTTGGATCAGCACAGCAGAACAGACAAAAGCCCAGAGCAGCTCCACAGTCAAATGCTGGTCATTGAAAAGGAACTACTGAAATCACCTTTTCAAATTACCTCTGCAGTGTTGTCATAGCCAGAAACTGCAGCCCCAAACTCTTATTCCCCAAGTAAACATTCACTGAAGAATAATGTTTCAGCAGGTGTGCTTGTACTGCTGTTCAAACTGAAACCCTCTCAGCCCTGCACAATGCTTGGCCCTTTGAAGGGGCCATCAAAACAGTTCCTTTCCCAGATTTCTGCTGGAATATGTTCTTGGGAGGAAGGCAAAATGGGCACTAAGCTTGTATGCTTTCATCTTTGCTTTCATTTCCATTTCTGTACGAGGAACTTGTGGCTATTCCAAATAGTTTTACAAATAAATACATTGGATGTGCATTCACCTCTATTCTAAACCATTTTAAATTTTCCTTTCTGAGACTCTGCTTTTCTTTCCAGCCATTTCTTTTTTCTGGAGAAGGAGGGGAGCAGAGGTTGAAATTCTGCACAGTGGTGTCAGCCTGAGCAGAGTTGCTCATACACGAGGTGATTATTGTTGGGCCATCAAACTGGTAATAAAATTCCTGCTCAGTGTACAGAACTTTAAGACAGAAGAATATTTTTGCAAGGAAATGATCCTCTTTGACTCTAATTAGGAGTGGTTTTTAGGATCAACCCCAAATTTGCTTTCAGAGATTTCATTTGCATACTCCCTAGGCTGTTTTACTTAAAAGCTTTTATACATTTACCAGATTTTTGAAATCCATTTTTAAAAATACTTGGCCTTGATATACTAAATTCAGCTCTTCAGTTCTGGTCATTTGAGTTGGCTGCAGGTTCAGTTTTGTCTTTTTTGTCCTGCACGGGAATTAATTATGAAATGAAAATTTCAGTTTAACAAAACAGCTTCTACTGGTTTATTGGAGACTTGAGTTTTATGAATTTGGATCAGCTGGTGCTGCTTTAACTAGGCAGAGCTGGACTGCAAATTCCAGCCGATTTGGGAATGCTGAGTAGAGCCTCAGTTAACAGGGGATGGAGCTTGGAGTGGGTGGGATGGAGGGTGACGAGGCAAAGGACAAACATCCACCTTCAAAAGCTTGGTACAAATAAATTTGTATTTTAATTGAGTTGCATGGGTCCCATTCCCCTTCTCACCTCCTGATTTGCTCACTGTGAAATTAGTTATTAAATCTTTGCTTTAAGTTCTAAACAAAATGCAGTCTTGACTTTATAAATGGTTTATGGCTTCTGTAAGGTCGGTCCTATCCTTTTGTTCTTCAGACCCTTTGGATTCAGTTCCCAAAGGATGGGGATTTGGCTTCATCCTAACGAGAACCACCCCACTTTCTCTCTGAATTTCTGTAAATGTTTGTCCTGATGTATTGAGATGGCTGTTTTTTCTCACAATAACAATTTAGGTTTTATTTGATTTTATAACATTTTTGAAAGTGGGACAGAAAAACATTAGTTTAGATCTCCAACACAGAAGCTATAAACTTAACCTTTCAGATCTGTGTTTTCAGTGCAAAATCTGACCATTTTTTCCCTAATAGAAGCTCAGACAAGTCTATAAAGCTTTTATAAGTTAATGAATGTTTCACACCAGCTGCTGATTCTGTAAGTCAGGCAGTCTCCAGTGAGGGAGACACAATCTCTTCTCAGGACTGAAGTTTGCTGCAATCAGATTGAGACTTCCCAGACTTGAGAGTGGTCACATTTTTCATAGCTTAACTGTAAATCATCTTTCACTTAGAAGATTTAGAGACAGACTGAGGAGCTAAATCTTTGAGTTTGCCTCCCTAACTAGTAGAAGCCATTAGATGAGCCTCATTATGGTGTTTCCTAAAGGATTAGAGAAAACAGTTTGGTAATGTTCAAAGCAGGACAAATACCATTACAAGAATAACAACTTTATCCTTCTCATGATTTAGACATAGAATTAGGTGTGATTACCGGACACTTGGAAATTGTTTGGAGTGGCAGAGTCGATAATCAAAACCTTTCAGCTATGAAATGATCAGGAATAAGTGATACTGGAAATAATTCGTTGTAAAATGTTGTGATTGTGAACTGAAATGTGTTTATTGTGATATCGGTCCGTGACCAAAAAGTGCAATTCTTGGTGTCAGCGCTGGCCCTGGCACTGTGTGAGTGCTCCTGTCACCGAGCCTGCCCACATCCTTTATGAAAAATGCCCTTCACTTCAGAATTTGGGCTGCTTAAATAATTGCTGTATGAAGTATATTTATAATTGCAGATATTTGCTGTGGATAAGTGCAGACTTCGTATTTCAGTATGAACTAGGAATTGAATTGCTGTAACATTGTGATAAAAATGAGAATAACATTAGTTGCCATTAGCTGCTGATAACAAGTTATTGGCAATTCTAAATGTGTAATTTTTTCTGGATTGAATGCAGGTCAATTGAGATTTTGACTCTTTATTTTTTTAAATACTAATATTAAAGCAATGTTCCTTAGGCACCTTTATTGCTTCTTCAGTGTGGAGGTTTTGTTTTGTCATTTAATTGGTGGAGAACTCCCCACTGAAAATGCTGTTTATTTGTATGTAGGTTGAATAAGTCTGCTTTTAATACTGCATTTGTACTTATAGTAGTATTTAACTAAATTTAATAGAAGTTTCATTTCTTTGTTAAAGCAATGTGAAGTAAATATCACAGATATTTTACCTTATACAAACTGATGACAGAGCTGTGGATTTTGATTTAACTTTAAAGCAGAACCAGGAGGAAATTTTCTTTTTTCCCCTTCTCAGATTTTCCCTTTTGAAAGTCAGGAGACCTTCATGAAAATGAATTGTTCTTTTCTTTGTCATATAAAACAAACTGAAAGGAAGGTGTAGCGGGACACTGCTCACTGACCTTCTTTAAACATAATGCTGTGTAAATGAAATCCACGAGTGAGAAATACACCACTCTGCCAGATGACACTAGAATTGCTTTATTCTTGCATTTATTATTATTATTTTTTTCTACAGACTCAAAGCTAAAGCAATGACCACATACCCCTGGTGTGGTGTGTTCTCTGTACAGAAAACAGGGTATTAGTGGGTGGGTATTTTCCTGGAAAGAACATTAGATTTCTATTTCTTTTAGATAGCAATTGAACCTAAAGGGACAGATCTTGTTATCCATCTAGTGACTCTACCTGGATATATTGTTTAAAGCAAAAAAGCTGCTTTTTGTGTCCTGTATAGTGAGATTTGGCTGCAACCCACTCCAACCTCAGCAGTGTAAGGAAAAGTCTCTGGGAATATGATTTAATGTTCCAGTTACGAGTTCTTCTGCTGGAAAACAGCAACTAAAAGATAATTCTCCAGCGCATGCTTATGGATTTCCCCCTCTGTAAAATGGTAGTGTAATTTATTTGAAAGCTGCTTTTGTTTTATTTTTGATAGTATAGAGAAGCTCTTAGCATTATGAGCTTTGTCTGATTAAGTGCACAAAATGACAAACAAGGTTGTCCTGTGCTCATCTTCTTCCTTCTTTAGGCAGATAATCACCTTTAGAAGCCTGGATCCTATTCAGCTACTCTGTCAGTCAGCAATACCAAGACCCTCGTAAGCCGCATTTATCAAACTAAACACTTGATCTGTATCGGCACATCAGCTGCTGCCAGGGCCTAAGACACAAGATGAAAGTTGCAATTAGGATTTAGGAGGACATTTTATTATCTGAGATTTGAAATAGGTTTTCTTAGTTAATCCAAACATCTTTCCACTCAGATATGTTGACAGAGCCCTTCTGTACATGTACTTACTTCAGCTTAAGTGGGAACTGCGGTGGATGTTGCCAAGATTTAATACCTCTAAAAGGAGAATACTTGTCAAGGGCAGGACACTGAGGGAGGGGACAGAGCAGTGCCTTGGGCAGCCTCCCTTCATGTGGCATTCAGCAGTGGTGGGGCAGCATTCTGCTGCCCAGCTTTTCCCGAAAAATAAAATCTATTCCTTAATAAAAGAAAATTAGTAGCTTAACCAAGATTAGACTATACCCCAGCTGCTTTTATAAGTCTGTCGATTGTGTATGAGCTCTGCACGCCCAGGGCTCACATGTTACACACAGGGGAATCTCTCCAGAGCTTAAAGAGCAGAATAAAATTCTTACCTTTCTCATGCTCCCTAAAATGCCTCCTCGCTTTAATAGCAAAGCATTCTTTTTCTTATTGACATTTGTAGCCGTAACTTTTATATTTCTCTTGTACATAAGAGGGATTTTTGTCTGTGACAGTCAGTGGGGGATGGATCCCAATGGTTTTGTGCCATCTGAGTTGCCCTGGGGCTTGTCCCATTGTCTCCAGCTCTTGTGTATTTTGATTTCTCCCAGAAGATGGAGGTTGTGCAGAAGGAACCCTGTGAAGATTTTTCTCTCCAGTTGGATTCACCAGTGTGCAGCTCACCAGGCTGGAGCTGCTGTGTCTGGTGTGCCCACACTGGGTCTGCTGGGTTGTCGGTGCTTTGGTGTCCTCAATGTCATCTGCAAATTTCTTTTCACTCTGTTTGAAATTGGGAAAGGAAAATATCCACGAATCTCGGAGTTTCATCACCATTGTACGAATTTAAGCAGGTGAATCAAAATATTCCTATGGAAATTCTCAGGGTGTCCCTAACAATGTAAATGATATCTGTCTGAGCCACTCTTTTACAGCAGTACTGAGTTTATTATGCTAAATGAACTAATTTTTACAATTTCCCAGTGGTTGTACAGCCAGAGGAATTGCTGAAGGCAAGGCAAGGTTGCTCCCCGTGGCTGCTGAGCAGAGCTGGTGTTGGGAATGTGTGGCTGTACAGTCCCTGGACAGCAGAGGTCCTCCAGACCCAGCTGTTCATCCCCAAGTGGGAATTCTGCAGCAATTACCTTCCATTAGTCACTCCAGAAAATAATTTTGCTCAAGGATTTTGTCATGGAGATAAACAAAACAGTCATCTTGTTTGCCTTGCTTTTTATTATTATTCTTCTTCTTATTGTGGAATATTTTCTGTTGTTATTTCCTTTGCAGTGTTGCAGTAATATTTTAGAGAGACACTTGGAGGGTTTAAGTCCTCCATGGAGTCTTCTGAAGACACATCCAGCAGTATTTTAGCAAAGTAGTTCTTGTGCCTTGTCTGTCATTTAGAGGCAGTGCTGCTGTCTAGAAACACAACTTTTAAATTATTATCAGAAAACACACAAACATCTGAAATGTTATGGTTAGAATATAACTGATATCCGGAAATTATCAGGTCACTTTCCAGTAAGATTGTAAGTAATTTTTACCTCAGGTTAGAGATTCTAATTTTAGTCATTTGAATGTGTAGAGCAAGTAAAGAGTTGGCAAAGCCTCTTGAATTTATGGGCATGGGCAAAACTTAAATATTTATGCACTTATAGAGGTAACTGTATTATCAGCCTCTCTTTCATAGATTTATAGAAATCTTACCAAAATATGGACTTGAAATTATAAATATTGAGAGTGTTTTTCTCCTACACACTCTACTGGCTGAGCACCTTAACAAGCTCTGTCTGAAAACCATTCCAACTTTGTTGCTGGTAACTTCTCTGTAACCTGGGCAACTAAGCTTTGAGGAGAAAACAAGAATATAAGTAAAAGTAACTGCAGTTTATTTTAAAATATTTTCCATTATTAACACATTTTTAATAGCAGGAGACGCCCAGATTTTGGCTTCATTATTAAACATGCTGGAGAATGGGGTTTGTGCTAGAGCAGCTGCCAGCTTTGTGTCTCCACTCACAATTATTTCCAAATTGTTACCCTGCTACTGCTATTAACTGGGTTGGTCATTCACAGGTTTTTAGAAGGCCAAAAAAAAAGGATAAAAAAGGTCATTTTACCATTTTACTTCAATCTGGTTCACTACTGTCTTTAACCTGTCGTGTTTTCTGGACAATCTCACGATGGTGCCTTTTTGTAAAAGCCCTCTGAATGATGGATTAAGATCTGTCTTGGATTTTACATGGATTAAGCTTTAAATTAACATAAAAGAATAACAATGTGAATCAATTTGATCAAAGAAAAAGTGTCACTAATTATTTAAACAGGACACTTAGTCCCGAGGTTTAAAGGCAAAGGAGCGGATTTCCCTTGCATGTGGATCAAATCAGAAGGATCCCATAATTGACTCTTTACAAGACCTTTCTGCAGAGTAATGGACTAGATATTAAAGCCTTAAGTATTTAAAGTGAGTTTCCGTCCTTCTCTAAATGGAGCTGCAGCACTAAGAGCTATTTTACAAGTCTGACACATTAGTGCATCCCTGGGAAATCCGCCGGGCTCCGGCCCCGGACTCCGAGAGCTTCCAGTCCTTCCATGGTGTGAAATGGGGAGCGTTGAACCTGTGAGGAGCAAGGAGCATCCTAAGAATAAATTCCAGATGGGGATGGCTGTTGGAAAGGAGCAGAGATAGTGGATGGTGCTATTTTTTATAAGCATTTAATTGGCTTTATCTTTGCCACCTATTTCTAATTTTGTTGGTCCCTCTTGGAAAAATTCATTCTCTGGTGACAAAGGCTCAGAGCCGTCAGAGCTGTTCTCCTTCCTGGGCTCTGCAGATGTCCTTCTGCATTTCTGTCTGGTAAAAATGGATGAGATGAATGCTGCTACAAACAAAACACAGGTTTGTACGTGAAGGAATTCTCTGTTCTCTCCCACCAGTTTTATTTTGGAAGGGATGCAGTGAAGTCATTCCCAAAAAAGACACTGCTCTCTCCTTGGCCAGTCCTTGTTTGCATGAGGGGTGTTGCAGAGCTTATCCTTTCAAACTGAGATGTTCTTCCTGAGGAAATTAAAGGTAGTACAATTTATCCAATCTTATCCCAAATAAGACAGGAAAACGTGAAAATGTTGTAGCTGCTCCAAATTTTTACAGAGTTGAGCCAATCCTTTTTTCTTTTTTTAAATTATTACTACATGTAAAATGGCATGTGTTGTATCAGGGAATATTTCTGTCCATATAAACTTTTATTTGTATTGATCCTTGTTTAAATTGTTGCTGTGCTTCGTGTTAGAGTCCATGAACATCCTCCAGCTCCTTATTTTCTGTTAATCTAAACTCTAAGTATTCTCTCCCACC
Organism: Edolisoma coerulescens; assembly: GCA_013397115.1. Lineage (NCBI taxonomy): Eukaryota > Metazoa > Chordata > Aves > Passeriformes > Campephagidae > Edolisoma > Edolisoma coerulescens. The sequence continues at coordinate 10,649 of VWZW01003883.1, read as the reverse complement.
TTGTACCCCAAGTTTCACCTTTTCAGACAGCCCCGTGTATGTGGTACAATAATATTACCCTGATAGGAAAAATCAGTTTCTTTTTGTATGGAAATAATTCATATATAAATACTCCTTTGCTACAGTGGTTTATACTGTATGGACTGACAGGATAATGTTACTTGGAAAGCAAAATAATCCTTAATATGATACAGAATTTACTTTTAGCCAATTTCTGACTTCTGCTGTCAGGTAGAAGCCAAATCACCCTGAAATCAATGGGAGATCAGTCAGGGAAGGAGCCTTGGGAAGGCAGAAATTTTGTCCCACATAGGCACAGTTTAAAATTCCAAAAGATGCGAAAAATTGGAATATCTGAACTTCTATTTGTAACATCTGGGACTTCAAACCAGACATAAACAGTATTGAATGGATTATATTTTTTGTGTTTCATCAAAATAACATTGTAAATACTGAAGCCACAAATTATACTTTAAAATGAGAGTGGACATTGACTGTGATTATGCTGAAAGTTGAAGTATTTCATACACAAAGATCAAAGAAATGTTGCCTAACTCTCGCAGAGGAGAAATAATTTATAAAAGTTAGTCTGAAACTTCGGGTTATGGATTTAACTGTTCCTTTTTGTGGAGGTGAAGAAAGAGAGCCAAGTTTTGAAGTATTTATTTTCACAATTATTCCTGGGCTTGTCCTCTGCTCTGGGGAAAGGACCTCCCGTGTTTTGGGTAAGCCAAGAGCTCGCCGTGGGAATGTTGGGGTTTCTTCCCTCAGCTGCAGACAGGGATAAGGGGCTCAACAAAACCTCATTTTCTGGCTTTGGCAGGATGGCCTCGTCCCCCCAGGCTGGGTTGGGGTTTGGGGCCAAGGCTGGTCCTGCAGAGCCACGTCAGGCCGGGCAGTGCAGCCACGGGCACGATCCAGCGTGCCCAGCCCTGCACACAGCCCACCTTCCCCGAGTCTAGACAGGGCTAAGGAACAGATCCAGCTTTGTCTCGGGGATTTTAGGGCTTCTCAGCTCCCTCCAGACTCTCTGGGACACATTCACAGGCACTGGGTCTGCTCTCTGTGCAGTGCCCAGGGAAGTGGGGTTTGCACCCTGCTGTGAGTGGCCGACATTCCCAAAATTCCCAAATTCCCGCTGCAGCCCCAGAGCTGCAGCAGCTCCCTGAGTGCTGCACCCCCCCTGCTTGGGGTTGTGTTTGTACTCATGGCTTCCATCCCTTTATTTTCCCTGTGTGTTTTCAAAATGGAACAAAATGGAGTTCCTATGGCACAGAGTTTTTCCATTGACTTTCCAACTTTCCATGTCCTGCTCCCATGCCATAGAGGGAATATTGGAGCTCTTCTGTTGCTTGGACTGTAAGGGTCTGAATTGTTAAACCTTTTACAGCTCAATGGTGGAAGTTGTGTATCTGTCTTGAAATCGAAATTATTTGAATCTAATAATTCAAATTATTTACAAAAAATCTCCTGATTTAAGTCATGCCAGAAGGTGATGCTGAGACCTTCAAGGGTCCTGAGCATTGTTGTACCAAAAAAAGGGTTTGTAGGTTTCTCTTGCTTCCAAAGAAAGTAAACCCAAGAAAACCCATAACTTTTAACTTGGTCTTAAAATCTTACCAGTCTAATTTTTCAGTCATGAGATTTCTGCCTGAAGTACTTTTCTTGGGCTATCTTTGTTTTACACCAAAACAAATATTTTGAGAAATCCAGTTTCCATTGATTTTCTTCCCCAGAAAAGCAGCTAGGAGCTAATAAAAGGAGGGAAGCTGGTCCAAGGAAAGCACTGTGGCTGTTGGAGATCTGCAGAGCTGGGCTGGGGAGCAACAAGAGCTGCTGTCAATCCCCTTCCTTTTCCTCCTTTGCAAGGCACAGCTGGGCTTGTACCCACGCTGGGGCTCCTTTCCAATAGTATCCAAATGGAGATTAAACTAATATTAATTTATATTTTAAAACGAACCTAAGTAATCACCAAGAAATAGATGAGACTAATCATAAAGCAAAGCCTGATCTCCACAAAAATCAAAGGAAACTCTGCAGCTCTTATCCCAGACACATTGATGCTGTTCCTCAGCTCACCAGATCATTAGAGCTGATTTTATAGGTTAAAAATGAGTGTTAGTTTCTAACTTGGAGCACCCAAAAAGCTTTACCAGAGGAAATAACCAAAGTACAAAAGGCACCACTTGCTCAGAAGACGGGATGAGGGCAGGATGCTCTGTCTCTGTTGGTGACAGAAGTTTGTGTTAATGTAACCTTTGGCACCAAAATATTAAAAATACCCTCGTTCACCTGTTCCCATAAAAGAGCCACTAAAATAATTAACTTCAAGGTGTGTAGGTACACAGACATCAGAGATCCATCAAGTGAGCAGCAATGTGCTTTGTGCCACGTTTTAAGCCAACATTGGCTGTGAGTGATGGAAGGAGGGGCTGTGTTACCTTACAGGGATCTCCTACTCCAAGGGGGAGCCAGGGCATTGCAGTGCCTCATTCCAGCTGTATTTCCAAAGGCCACGGAGGTGTTCCTGGTCTGTCTGTCTGTCTGGGCAGGGTTTAGCTCACCCTCCTTCGTGTCCAGTATGGAAAGCACAAACTTGTCCAAGCATTGACTTTCTTCGGAATTTGCAGCCTTTGAAAGTGTCTAATTGCCAAATTATTGAGGTGTCTCGTGGTACCTGTGTTAAGATTCCTTTGTGTGCTGTCTCCATCTCCATCCCGTTCTTGCCCTGTGTTCCACGTTTTGTTTTGGTCCTGGAGTGGTGTTTCAGTCCTGCCTTCAATCACCACAGCAGTGTTTGGTTTTTCCAGGAAGTTCTGTGGAGAACCACGAAGCGTTTCCCATCTGAGACCAGCAGCCTGCTTGTGATTTCACACACAACAATGGCTTTTTTTAGCTTTGATTTAATTTCTAGGCATGCTATAAATGCCCTTAGAATCTACCAAGCTAAGCCAGTGTACATTTGTGAATAATATCCTCAAGATGCAAGTTAAAATGGCTTTAAGCTCTTAGACTCTCCTAAAGACTGCAGCCAGTTAGTGTGCCCCAGGCTCTGCTTCCATTCTGGATCCAGCACACCCTCCAGAACATTAATGTAACTGTGTTAAATTTCCTAGGGGTGTTAATTGAAGATGCTGGAAGTAAAGGTATGAATTCTGCTTCATAGTCACAAACGTTTTAGTTCATCTCCAGACAGATTATTTTAAGTAACGTGTGATTTGGTTTTCATTTTCTCTTCATTTTATTTCAAAGAGCTTCTGCATTGTTCTTTGCTGCTGTAGTTAATCTGTGTGTTAGGAGGAGCAGAAGTTAATTCACAGCATAGAAGGCATTCATGCTACTTGGGCAGTTGAATCCATCACCCTGTGTTTATTTGTCAGCTGTTTAGATTTCCTTCACTTTGACTCCCAGTCTTTTCTCTGCAGCTGCTGTGTGAAGTATGAAATAAATTCAAGCTGTGTATATAAGTGTGTGTACACAGGTCTCTGCTTCCATTCTGGCAATCAAAGATTGCCTCCTTCCTTCCTGGGTTTTCCTGAACAACGTGACTGCAAATCAAGATGTTTGGGATGGCAAAAGCATCCAGAACCCCCCAAATTATATTTGGAAATCTCAGCTTTAATACATGGCATACAGAGAGATCAGATCTAGAGCCAGCACACACCACTGTATTTGAGTATTGTCAACTGAATATATCTAATTCTCCCTCCTGCTTTCCCCATATATATATATTTATATGTTGTAAATGATTTATTGATGGGAGACTGCTGATGTAGGTGACCAGTCAGAACATTCCTGTGGGTATAAAACTGTCCCTTGTCTTTTCTCCAGTTAAACTGCCTTAGGTATAGTATTCACTGGTGTGATGTTTCTGCCTTATGAAATTAATTTTACTCCTTTCTCATTGTTGCAAATATTTTCTATTCTTATCAATGATCTCTCTGCCTGTATAAACTGATAGAATATCCCAAATATTGCTCAAGATTGCTCCTTTCTCCAGGACTGATCCATAGCTCTGATACCAACAAGTTTCCAGGGATGGTTTTTGGTTCTGATTGACAGCTCAGTCCCACAGTTCTTCCTGGCTTTGTCTCCCTGTGGGAAGTGCCACTCAAAAGGAGCAGTGGCACAGAAAACCTCTCACCTTTCAGCTGCTGAAGGCTGCTCTGCTGGAGCCAAGGCTGAGCTCCAGCTCACTGCAGAACTCTGGGAATCCCAGTTGTTGCTTTTCCCTGTAATCAGCCAGAAAAAGGGGTTTGAAAGGCTCCAGGATGAATGGCTGAGTAGGGCTGGAGCCATCTGCCCCCAAACCGTGTGGCTGGAGCAGGATGAGATAAAGGAGGAATCCTCCCATCAGGATGGATTGTTCAGGCACTGCAGCTGACAGGTGAGTACTGCAGCTGTCAAATACTTACTTGCCACAACCAGTACATTTCTGCTCTTAATATTAAAAGTGTGTCAGAATTTCCATTATAAACCACTTATTTTGTGGGTTTATAGCTTTGCCATAAAAATATACCTTGGGTTGAGCCCTGGCATGCAGCCATTTGGCTTCTTGCAACACAATATTAATTCAGAACATCCAGACAGTGGTTTTAAACACCAGTATCTGAAAAGTTGTTGCTTCTTTTTTCTCTCTCTCTCTTTTTTTTTTTTTTTCCTCAAGTCCCTTGTTTTCTGCAGGACTCACTCAGAAATCAAAGGTGGCCAGATGGAATTGCAACAAGAATCTGCAACATCTGGAAGCCCTTTTTGGAAGGACTGAGACCTGTGATAAGAAAGAAAGTTCTGGGGACATCTAGAGAATTCCCAGGCCAGGTGGGAAGGCTGGATACAGATCCCCAAGGCTGAACTGACAAGGTCTGACTGCCACCACCCAGAGAGCTTCCCAGAAAATAGCAGAAAGGAGCAAAGTCTTGGCCAGATGAAGATACAAGCTAAAATACTCATTTTGCAAGCAAATCAAAGCATCTTAGATCACATTTGAAGGCCACAGTGTAACAAATGATTGTCAGCCAGATGGACCTCTGTGAGATGAGAAATTAGGAGGAAAACCAAACTTGTAATGGGAATAATTCTGATGGGATATTTCAGATCAATTTACAAACTACCAAACCCTCTCCATCTGAGCTCTGGGCTTCAGGAGGAGCACATCTGGTCCTTTCAAATCACAGCCCTGATGAATGACTGGAAAGGTGGGCAGAAACTGGAGCTCCTGGCAGCCAAATCCTGTAACTCAAGTGCTGTTTGTAAAATGAATGATGAAAAGGGGCAATCCTAATCTGATCCCTGGCCTTACTGTACAATTAGGAAAAGTGATAATCTTCGTTTGTAAAACAAGGAAAATTGGCAGCTGGGAAAAAAAGAAAGGAAGTAGTTCAGTTTAATATTAGACTTAGGAAAAAATTGGCCATAAAAGCTGTTCTGAGGCTGGCCAGGACAGAGCCTCAGAAATGTCTGGGGAATGTTCTTCAATCAGTTCAGGGAATGTGAGGACATGAAGCTGAAAGTGCTGAGCTCCAGAGGAATGAGGATAAAGCTTATAGCTTTTCTCTAGATTTGGTCAGTTTACTTTCTCAATGTATATTGGGATCTGGGAAAGGAATGGAATAAAGTCCCCTTTCTCAAACTGGAGTTATTGGACAAGGTGGGCTGAAAAAGAATAAATTGGGCTCAAGCAGGGAGAATGACTGATGGCAGACGTGGGGCTTTCCAAAGGTGGGGAAATTGATTTAGAAAAGTCATCCTCTCTGAGCAAGAAATGTAACTAAAATGATGGCTAGGCTATGGAAGGATTTGGACATCATTATGACTGGTAATGGAGTAATACAAGCTGGAAGTATTGTCTTACAGATGAAATCCCTGGAAGTTTTCTTTAATTATGTGGCTCAGATGAAGCATAGAATTTGCAGATAACTGATTTGGAGTGAGGAGATGTTCCCAGTGCAGCAGGCAACTACTGCAGCAGCTACTTGTGGCAGTATCTTTTCACCAAAGTAAAGGTTTAAGTGGTGGAAATCGTATTTTAAGGGCCAGGCATTTGCAGAAACTTTTGCTGCTATATCTGAGGGATGATTTTCTCTTGCACTGAGCAATTTGAATTCTAAATTCCTTTAAATGCAGAGCTGCAGCAAGATTTCAGCTGATTTCCCTGCAGCATATGATGCTGTAGTGGGTGTACTTGCTCTGGCTTTGCTCCAGCTTTCACAACTAATTGTAACTTCGAAAATACAACAGCTTGGAGGTCAGAACAAGTCCTGAAGGTCCAGGAAATACCTCCAGGATCCACAGAGCCTCCAAGCCTCTACTGAAGGTAGAGGTGCCATCGCTGCTGGTACTTGCGTGAACAGGGCTAAAGTCACCACAGCTGTGCCACAATCCCAGTTCCAGGGCACTGTTTAGATTTCCAGAAGTTTTTTCCAGTTAAAAATCAGTTTTCTGAATCCAGTAAACACAGAGGCTGCACACAGTGGTGTACCACAGATGGATTCTGAGGGAAACCAACCCGTTCCCAGCACCTCGCTGTCAGAAAGTGCTACTGGGCATCAAGGGAGTGAACTGGGATGGATAAATGAGCTCTCAACAGTTTTTGGACCTCACTCACAGTTCTGATTAAAGTCAAATGGTGGCTGGAGTGGATCCTGCAGAGCCAAGTTACAAGAAAAAGGGGAGGGAACAGCTTCCAGAGCAGGACAAGGCCTACTGCAACTTTGAAAAGATGACTTTTGGCCCAGCACCTGCTGCCTTTTGAGGATGGGAAGGAGCTGTGCTCCAGCCTGCCTGGATCAGATTAGCTCTAGATGGTATCTTGGTACCAAGCACAACACCGAGGTGTGAACTGATGTATTTACAAATGGTCTGTAACACACTGAAAGCCATCAGCCTGACATCAGTTCCAAGGGAATCATTGGAGGCAGAAGTGATTAATTGTGAGTACACAGCCAGCCAGGGAATGGTTTCACAGACAAAAGGACAATGAAGGCAGCACAGTCCTGAGCAGCTCCCCAGCCAGTGCCACTCAGGTGAAGGTTTTTTAAAGGATTTTTTCAAGGATTACTGCTACTATTTCAGGCAGATTTTTTGTGGCTTTGTTAATATTGTAAAACCACTGCGTGAGTTTGGTGAGAAGGAAACCATTTCAGTGGCTGGCACGATGTGATTTAACGTTTTCTAAAATGTTTTTTAACAAAACCTCTTGTAACTGCTCCCATTTTCACCTCCCCATGTTCCAAACACCTTCCAGGCTGGACGCAGATGCCGACGCTCCCGGCCCAGGGGCAGCACTGCCAGAGGGAATCAAAGCACTGGAGGGGACCGGGGGCTTATTACAACAAAATGTTCCTGTTCTCAGGAGAGAAATTCGTATTCTGCTCAAAGAACATCTGACAGTGGTTAAATCCAGAGAAGGTTTCACCGTGGTTCCTTTGGAGAGGGATGTGTGGGTTGGCCAAACCCTGGGGGCTGCAGGGACTGCAGGACATGGGAGGCAGGAATTGGGGTCTGTGGTGTGAGACAGGCTCAGGCACAGCTTCATCCAGAGAGCAGCCTTGGAGGCTCCTCCCCAATGCTGCCCTATCCCAGAACATCAGGAAAAGCTCACCTGGGAACCCCTGACAGAGTCTGAGGCCCAGTTGTCCAAGTGGCTCTCCTGGAAGTCTTCCCTTCGGACAGGGAGTTGGAGCAGTGGGTGAAGACATCCGCTCCTGTTCTGGGATTCCTGCTGGACTTTGTTTGTTAAACAGCACAGTTGTGTTGAGGAAACACGTGGCTCTGTCCTCCATTAGTCTCTCCTGACATAAATATACAGCAATAAATTGAGATTTGTTAATTCGTTAGTGTTCAGGAAGATTATTCTGCTGTTAAATTCTCCATCTCTGCTGTTGGATGAAGCAAAGGAAATCTGTACCTTAGTGAAGGGCTGTTACAATACCCTGTGGCTGAAACAAATGTGTTTTTATCCCTGTTCATATATAAAATATCATTATGATTGCTGTGAATGAATTGCATGTGACCTAAGTAATGGACTGATAGCTGTCTTGCTACATTAAACCAAGTGCTGTGAAAATTTGAGGGGATTTTGCTATAGCAGAGATTCAGCTTTTAGATTTTTGTATCTAAGCTATGCTTTCCAAAATGTCTGATTTTTCTGTACCTAAACCCCCCTGGAGATGTCATGCTACATTTCAGGTGTCTCACTGACATGTGCAGCAACAGCTACCAGAGTTACAGAACCGAGGGGAAAGGGGATTGAACCCATTTGTGTTAAACACTGACATCTCAACTTCTGCACATCAGTGGTGGCTGGAACCTGCAAGGACAAAAGCTTGGAAATTGGGTGCTTACAAATAATCAGATTTTAACATCTTTGTTTCATTTTAAAGCTGTTGGAAGCTTTCTTCAACCAGTAGGAAGGGTGAAACACTGGGAAATCAGTCTTGTAAAGGTCTTCATCACTTTATAAACCCTCTGTTGAACGAGCTCCCATGTAAATCCATGGTCCTGGTGGGTTCCTCTGGGTTGTCCAGGAATGCTGACCTGCATCACAGGGGCACCTTTCATGAAACCTGAGGCAGGGATGTTTTTTCATGTACGAGCTGTTGATGTGGCTTTTATACAGTGTAAGTGCCAGGTAGGTTTTAAAAGCAGGAATGGGAAGGAGAGCACTGGATGTGGGAGGGCCTTCTGCAGGAACCAGCACATCATGATGGAATAGCAGAGTCAGGTGTGACATGTGCCTGATTTTGGGGTCTCTGAATCAGTATGTGTGTGTGTATATATATATATATATATAATTTGTACTTGAGAGGTGCTTGGACCCTGCAGTAACAGCAGATCTGAGCATCTACACAGAATTCAGGCAATTTTTGTTTTAAAATCTGACCTGCTGGGGGCTGCCTGCAAGAAGGTTTGAGGTTGCTGGATGTTTCTGATTTGGGTGACTTGGTCTCTGTTCTGATTTCTCCTTTATTGAGCTGCTCAGTGTAGCAGCTACTCCTCAGAGTAGCTCCTTCCCAGGAGCTGTGCTGGCACGTGGGGCTCTCTCGAGTGTGTCATGGGCACTGCTCTGTGCTCACTGAGTGTCCAGCTCACAGGATTTCTTCAGGATTCCTTTAAATCTTTACAGAGCTGGGCCTTGCAGGGCTAATGGTCCATTCCAGGGAAGTGCTGAGCTCCCTCAATTCAAAACATCTTGCAGAATGAGGCCAAAGGCTCTGAGGTAGGAAGAGGTGTGAGGAGAGCTTTATTAGTATGGCACATATTTAACCCATAGGAAAACCCACAAATTTTACTCATTTTAAGTGTATTTCACACTTTTCGACTATTTGAAATAACCACATTTGTAAAAACTTCTTTTAATGAATAGAGCTCTTTATGTACAAAGGCAAACCCTTTTCCCCCCCCAAGTACAGTCCTTTTAAAATACTATTTCTTTTGCAGGTCTGGCTGCTTCCCTCCTCTGTTCATTATTGCTTGCTGCTACAGAACCCTCCAGAGCTGAAACCAGGCAATTTAGGTGATATTTTATCTTAGAAGAGTTTTGCTGATCCGTGCCATGTATTCATCAGGACTAATAAGACAGATAAGTAAAGGACTTTATTTAATGCCAACCCCCCAACCAAGCTGGTGTTCAGCACCGTATTTGTGTGTGAGGGATGGGAAGGAGCTACCTGGGTACAAATTCTGGCCCCATTGGACTCAGTGGGGGTTCTGCCATTTGACTACAACAAAGCAAAGACTTCACCATATGTGTTTAAAAGAAATGTTTCACTGGGATTTTCCAAATGCTGCTAAACATATTTTTATCTTCGTTATCACTTTTGAATGTTTGTTTACCTTATATGCCCTTCAAAGGAATTGAATATAAAAACTTCTCATCAATTCCATTTTATTCCAAGTTTGAATTGCCTCATTTTTTCATTTCTTGTGCATTTAGAGACCCCACATGGCAATGTCTGGGCTGAAAACATGGTAGGGGGAGCGTTGGCATATTTTGTCTTGCCGTGATTTCAACTGAATTAAAGAAAAACAGAAATGAAAACATTTCCATTTGTTTATGTAACTAAAAAAGCCCTATAAAACTGGGCCTGAGCTAGCAAGAATATCCTTTAATGAACACAAACCCTTTTTGCAAGCAGGCCATAAACAGAGGGACATACACACACACATCCACATCCTATCTCCCCTATCAATGGCAAATTAGAGCAGGTAAAAACCTCCCACTATTTGTCTTAGGAAATATCCACCACTTTTACAGGGGAATTTGGAAAATATTTCTTTGGCCAGCGTGGAAGGTGAAATCCTGCAGCACAAAGCACAGCCATGGGCACCGCCAGCGAACAGACGGGCTGCTGTAAAACAACCTTTTAATAAGGCATTAAAATGCCATCGACTTGGACACATTAAAAAAAAAAAAAAAAAAAAAAAAGGCTATGAAAACAAATGCCTTTCAAATAATTAGGATCTTATGCCTGAGCCCAGTGTTGATCTCCATGCAGAGATTTTCCTGCTGGAATCAGACCGGGCTAAGGCTGATCGTCTAAGGGAGGAATTAGCAGCGCATAAATCGGCTGCGCTCGTGCTGTTCCTGCCGTGCACAGCCAGCCCTGAAACCATCCTCCAGCCCTTCCAGCTCCTCCTTTCTGTCCCCT
>VWZW01003882.1:310763-323928 GCA_013397115.1 Edolisoma coerulescens | reverse complement strand
GCCGCCCCCGCGGGTGTCCCGGGCGGCCCCGCGTGAGGCTCCGCCGCCCCCACGGAGGGGCCCGCGGGGCCGTCGGGGCTGGGCTGGAAGCTGCGGCCGGCGGGGCACCCGGGTGTCCTTTCGTGCGGGACCGCGGCGGTGCAGTTCCGCTGCTTTTTCTGTTGCAACTTTCTGTACAGTTTTATTTATGAGGATTCAGGGAAAACCGCCGGCCCGGAGCGCCGCTGCTCGGTGTCGGACCGGGCCGAGGCAGCGGGCGAGCGCCGCTCCCCCAGAGGCAGCGAGCAGCTCTGCCAACTCCCCTGGGTTCGGTGGGCGGTGGGTGCATGGAGGGGCTGCCACATGCTCCCGACCTTTTCTTCGTTTTGCATTTAAAAAGACAGATCCATGGGCTCAGGGAGAGCTGGTGCAGAAGGGGAGAAACCCGGGGAAGGCAGAGCAGGGGAGAGCAGGGAAACTTCCTCTTACGGGAAGGGTCAGGGATGGTCATAGCATGAGTCCAAGATCCCCTTTTGAAAGAAGTGTCCTTGTCTTCTGCCCTGCCCTTTGCAAGATTGCTGCAAAAAAGAGGAGGTTTTTGCTTGTATTTATTAGTCATTCATTCATTCCCATTCCTTTTTCTGATGTCCTGATTTAGTCAAAAATCTGTTTCTGACAAAAAACTGCGAGGTAAAGTTCAAAAACAAATGAAGTCTTAAGAGGAGCACCTCTTCCGTTTTGTACTGCAGAGGTGCTCGGATTTCCCTTGCAGGGGCTCTGGACAGCCCAGGACCGGCCAGCAGCCGCTCTGTTGACTCCCAGCTCCCCTCACATGTCCCTGGACAATATAAAGCCTCTTACAGCATCTACGGCCAGACTCTCAGTTCATCTAGCTCTCTCAGTCTTCATTGTATCTTATGGCTAAAAAATTGCATCATATTAAATCAGTTTGCAACAAATCTCACCACATGCAAAACCTCAGACCTGTTAAAGCTCAGAAAGATCCTTGGGTTTGACCAAAGACTAATGCCGGCAAAAGGACAAGAGGATTCCTGGGTCTTTTACTTGGATACTTGCACAAAAATGATTGGCAATGTTCCCATCGATAAAATAATGGTATCAAAGTCAAGAAAGGAACCGAATTTAGACTTTTTTCCCATTTGTGACTGGGAAAGCATAACAGCAACGTGGAGAGGAATGACATCTGGATTTACGTGAAGGTGATTTTATTTATTTGTGGACAGGTCTTTTATTTTGGACAAGTCTCTTTTTGCCCTGGATTTCTGATGGGTGTTGGACTTTCGGGTGAAGAAGCATTTATGGGTCCAGGGGAGACGGACCTCAAGGGGACCTGTGGAATGCACTGGGTCCCTGTCTGGAAGCCAGCCCCAGATACCAACAGCTGTTTGTCTTTGTTGGATGCTTGCTGGGTAAAACGAACACAGAGAGAAGACGAAGATGGATGTCTCAAGTCAGAAAGTCTGCAACGTAGAAGATTCTTACTCTCTGTAATACTTTCCATCCCCCCAGGTGCCCTTCTGCTTAAGGCTTTCTTCTGAAGACTTCTTTTGAGGGATTGGGAAGCCACTGCTGATGGAAGCTTCAGCAGAGGTTGGTGGGAGCCCTGGGAAACTACCAAACTTCCCAAAAGCTGGGCAGGCAAGTTGTGATGATGTTGTGGCAACGGGTCTTCAGCTAAACAGGGGCAGGATCCTCCTTGGCAAGGAGATGGCTGTTCCTCCCAGTGAACATCCGAAGGAAGGGACTTCCCAAGACAGAAGTGTTTGGTCACATGTCATATCCTGACTGTACTGGAAAGGACAATAATGCTAGAGGCTCACAGTTGTGCATGCACACAGGCACATTTTTGTTCTGAATGTAGTGTTATGGTTCATGTCCCTTGGGCTGGTTCACTTCATGGGATAGCCCTAAAAATTCCCAGGGTTGAAGTACTCGTGTGAAACTAGTTGCAACCAAAATATGTGGTTCACAGTTCTTCATTAAGGTAATGACACCAAATAGATGTTTATACTGCAGGCTGATTATACATTAAAAATCAGGAAATAGTATTTCTGCCACATTTTTTTTTGAAGGTGCTATTTAAAGCAGAATAAAGCAAAATCTGGTAAAATAAAGAAAATTTGAATAAATCAACTTTGTTTTGCAAGCTGAATTTTAAAGGCAAGTAAACCACTAACCGTCTCTTTTCTGCAGCTGTCTTTAAGGTACATTTTATGAACTCCTCTGTTACTACTCTTTGGTTTGTTTGTTTTTTTTAATACTACCAATGAGCATAGGCATATAGCCAGAATAACCCATATTTCTCAGAATATATGTTTCACATACAAACTTCAGAGAACAGCTGTATTTTCAGTTGCCTCCAAATCTGTTGCATGTCTATGGGGTTGCTCGTGTGTCAGCCTTTTATTTTCCTAATGATTTTGACATTTGTGCCAGGCACTTTAGGCCAGAGGAATGCTTTCTATGCTGCTGGCATGCTCCTGCACTACCAACATGGAAAGAAAGATTCTCATTGATTTCAGTGATGCTGGATCAGACCATTAGAGAACACTAAGTCTTTTATAATGAAAGTTTTTGTGACATATATTTTCCTGAATAAATAAATACATGTGCTGGCCTTGTAGCAGTGCACAGTTCTGTATCCATCAAAATGACACAGACTGAATACACAGAGATTTACTCTGAAATTAAGATGAAACCTTACGACTCTTTTATGGCAGTCTGAATCAATTTGGTGGTATGAGCACAACTATATTCTGTCTTAAGAACCAGTACTTAGTATGAAGTGTAATTTCCACTCACATGACAGGGCCAGTTTAATAGGATCTTTCTCTTCACAAACAGTTTTAGCTGTATGAGGATTAGATATTGCTCCTTTGCACTATTCTGTCAGCAAGATACCCAGAGGAAGGAGCTAATGCAAGTCACGTGCCAATTCTTGAATAATTAAATAAAAATGCCTGTGATATCCATGGGTGCACACATGAGACAAATAAATGATAGATAAGGTTTAAGATTCACTCATTTAACATTAATCCCAAGAGTTGTGGCTCACACATGCTCAATTTGATGCCTAGCAGTTGGAAACAGGTTTTAGATTTGGCAGCTAGAGGTAAGAGCACAAGCTGCAGTTTTCACTGCAATTGGAACAAAATATTCCAGACTGGACTCAGTAGATAACCACCACCATATAATTTATCACAAATTATGAAACTACTATTTCCTGGCCTTATTTTTCCTCAGCCATCATCAGAAACCACAGAAAGACCATTCTCTCTCAGTCTTATATTAATTTTTGCCTACTGACTGTTGCTCAAAGGACCACAGGCTACAAAGGGATATGAACAAAGTAATATTTTATGTGTTCCCATTTTGCCTGAAACAGAACAAAAATAATTGATTTGGAAGGATTCCAAGAGGAAAAAAAGTTGTAAAATTACTGTTCCTAAGTGGTATATGTGAATGTAGAGATTTCATATCCTTTGGATAGGTAAACGATAAAAAATCGCACCTCTTTGAAAACCAAGCTTAGGCAAGAACCCAGGCCTGCTTGGGTATCTGGCTTCCCAAGCGGAACAGATTTAGCATGTTACTGCTTGGAATTACAGCACAGGGAACACTTTGCTGAGGGTCAAACCAATGACTGTTTTATGGTATGAGCTGCATATCCAGGTTTATTTTGACGGTGCAAGTAGCCAGCAGTAAGCTCGAAAACAAAAATATGCAACCCAATCCCCACATTTCAATCTCTTCTTAAAAGTGTCCCTCTCCTTTATTTATTGGTACAGCCTGGAACTGTGGTTTAGCAAATAATGGTACAGATTACAAACAGATGAGAACAGACTACTACTTCTTTTAAGAAAAATCTTTGCAGTTAAAATTACAAAATGCAAACACCTCTGTGGAATTCCAAGAACCTGTCTCTAACAGCTAAGAAATCATACTTATGATTTGTCCTGCACTGCTCTGTTAACCTAAGTTCCAAGGAATCCCCAAGAATGCTTGCAAATCCCGGATGACTGAAGAGAGATAGGTGTGGAGAGAAACCCCAAATGAGACATGGCTGTTACCAGTTTATCATTAAGAGGTGACTGAAGTTCAGGGGACACACATTCTATTCTACTTGCAATATATGGCTACAAACAGCTATATGTTTAGGTGATTCACTCAATCTCAACCATTGTTTTTTTATGACTTTTCCTAATGTCAGTGACCTAAGAAGTCTTTGGCCGAGGAAAGTCACTCTGATAAAGAAAGGTGAATCAAATGACAAATAATTCTCCTCCCTATCAAAACAATATCTTTTATTCCATGTCTACTTAACCACATCTCTAAAATGTGCCTCAAATAATTCTGGGAAATACATAGGGAAAAGATGCTTCACAGAGCCAGTGTCTTACTGTAGTTTGGCTTTTCCTGGAAGCCTTTTGCTGTTCTTGATCACCAGCCAAGTGAACAAAGTAACTCTCAGCTGTGCAATATGTAAATCTTCCTCAGCTGTTTAAGCCAATTTACTCTTACATAGAGGTTTAAAGTCTCAGATGGAGATACAGTCCTGAGACCTTTTTGTAAACTGGACAAGGCTTCCTTTATACTGAAAAAATTTAGACCACTGGTCCACAAAAGAGCTTTTCATAAACAATTTTGGTACTCTTGTGTTTTTGTTTCCTCAAAAGACAACAGCCATTGGTGATTAGCAGATTGAAAACCAGCAGTTTAGGTAAACATACAAATCCAGGAACAAATCCAGTCAGTTTGTTTTCTACTAGCGTAGCAGACTTCCCACCACCTGGAAAACAGATCTTTTCTACTTCGCTTCATCAGAATGCACAGTGTTGCAAATAACAACTAAAAAAAAAAAATCATTTAGTTCTGAAAAATGTGTCATTTTTAAGCAGGATGGCATATCATGTCTTATGGAAGTGTTTAACAGGTCTAACTCAATCAGTCTGGCCCATGGCCCTGACCTTAGAGTGAGACCCCTACACTGACCAGCATGGGGGACATACCTAACCTGGGTGCTTGAGCCCTTACACAGAGAACAAAAACCTTTACAATACATCAATTCATGCTGCTGTGGGTGTGCATAAAATTACACCCATGTGTGAATTCAGTGGATCAGGAGACCTGCTTCTGTGGGGCAAAAGGAACCATTCCTTCTGCCCATACAGCCAATGAAAAACACCTGTAACCCAGTAATATGATTTTGGTGACATTAGTATAGCAGGAGAATCTGAGAGCTAAGGCTTTCCTGCCATTACTCTTCATCTTAACGGCTGTGCTACACGAAATCTACATTCCTAATGCCTCTTTTTATGCTCCTTTAACAAGTAAGCTAGATTAAACACTATAAAAGTTTAGAGTAGTATTTGAAAATAGATAAAAATATCACTAAATTTTTTAATGACTACTCAGATCCGATTTTGCCCAGTTACTGTTCAGATAATGGAAACAGTTTCTAATCCTGGCAACCTCCAGTATTAGATCCATGTCTTAAGCATAGATATTGGTATAATTATTTTTAATACGCAGACATTTATAGATTTATAAATTACACCATTTATGTGGAGTGACATTTTCTTCAACATCCAAGTGTATCAAACCCAATGATAATTATCAAACAGTATCAAAAGCCTATCAGTAAA
This sequence comes from Edolisoma coerulescens, assembly GCA_013397115.1. Lineage (NCBI taxonomy): Eukaryota > Metazoa > Chordata > Aves > Passeriformes > Campephagidae > Edolisoma > Edolisoma coerulescens. The sequence goes on along the minus strand of VWZW01003882.1, from coordinate 318,283 downwards.
ATAATCTATCTTTCCCTTTAGAAATCCAGCTGAGTAGAAGTGTAGTAGGTACATGACACCAATGAGCTATCAAACCCATTTTCTCATGCTGGAGAGACTAGACCCCAAACAGTGCATGTAACAGGGTGACATCTTCTAACAGGTCCAACATTTTGTAAAATTTTGTAATTATAACCAGCACTGTGAGCACTGTGACTTTCATTTCAATGTGACCAGGCAGAAAGTTCAAAAAAATGGGACAGGACTGGCTGAACACTCTTAATGTCACGTCTCACTTAAGAAATGGACCACCTGGTGCTTCTGGTTGCTTTTCAAATGTAGCACCAAATCAAATAGATTTGGTAATCTGATTTGGGACTTTACATGTGTGAATTGTTGCAGCAAGAGTTATACAAGAAAATGGCTATGACAAGTCTGGTGTAATTATAAATGTGAAAGAAAAAAATAAACCCAAACAAGAATAAAAACATTACATCCCATCTGCAGGTTGTCAGTGTCATCTGTGATGCTGTTGTGTCCATCACCTGTGATCTAAGGCCTGCAATAGAGCTCACCCACTCCAGAGGCAGATGGCCATGCTTTCAAGAATTGGAAGAGCACGGCTTTGGCCTGTTTTTGGGAAGAAAAAATTCCTAAATTTGAAGTCCATTGTATTTAATAAAAAGATGATGGGATATCTAGATGTTGTTGGCATCAGCCACATCCAGACAGGGACACCCAGATCTGCAGCCACTGCCAGCCTGCAATTTGTGTCCTAAAGTCTTCATCAGCTGCAGCCTGAGCCTCACCAGTGGCCACATGATGTATGAGCAGTGTCACCAATTGCTCACATTTGCTGGATTTGTCAGGGTTTGTTCTGCATTGGTCCTCTTTGCATCCAGCTCTGCTGATAGTTCAGACAGACTGGCCGTCTGACTCATCACTGTAAGTCTCCTGTACCAGCATTAATTTAACTAAACACATTTAGTTCTAAACATCTGACTAAGAAGGTTTCAGATCCTAGCAACATTACTCTTGTAACTTTTACCAGCCTCCGGGGAATTGAGAGGAAGTAATGGATTTGGAACATCATGCATACACATGGCTGATAGCTGGACTAGGCAGGAATTTAGCTGGATTAAACTGAAATTTAGCTAGCCTGTGCTCTCTGCTCTCTGCACACTTATGGAAACTGAATATGGCTCATGTGGCTCAAAGTATTTCTCAACCAGGCATTCCTTTTTCATGTCCCAGTGTTCAAAAAGATTAAAAGTGTATCTTATTTGCAAAATGTTCTGAAATCATTGCTGCACTACTTTTTATTTCTGCTTGCTCTGTCTTTACAAAGACCAAAGAAAACACCTGGTGCTTTTCTCACATGCTTCTCCTGGTGCCAGGAAAAGGATCAATCTCATCTGCCACATTTCCTCACAAATCTCAGGAGGTACCCAGCCTCACCAACTCATATCTACAACCAAAAAGACCATATGTTTTTAATGTATATTCATTCAAGTTATTTCAGTCAGCATAATTTTTTTCCTTACCACAGTTGTACCCTGGGGAGAAACTATGTCAAGTATGAACTTCTACAGCTATAATGAAGACATGGCAAAGCTTTTCTTGTTCCTTTTATGGAACAAGACAATGATTTCAGATGGAATAGATTCAACTTCTGAAGATTCTGCTATGTTGTATCTACTGAATCAGTTCTCCACCTCTTTTAAAAATAAAGCATGGCACTCCTGTATGGTCAGGCTAAGTGTCTAAACTGGGGGTGTTGAAAAAAAAACTTCTTATCTATGAGGCACATGGGGGAAATGATTCAGAAAATAAAGTCACTTCTGTGTAAGATTTTTAAAAGAGGAGGTTTCCCATCTAGAGGTAAAAATTTTATACAGGATCATTCAGCTCTGCAGCATTTAGCTGTAAAAATGGAAAAGTCAGTATAAACAATGGGTTGCTTCTGTGAGGACTAAGTAATCAGGTAGAACCAGTCACAACTCTTTGCTGAAGTGAAATGAACAGCATGAAAAGCCAAGAGCTAAGCCTCATCCTGGCTCAGCAGTGACGGCATTCACGCAAGATCAACAAGGCTCATGTCCCTGCTCCTGCATGTTGGTCTCCCTAAAGCACTTCCCAGGGACGTGGAGGTTGAATGGGATGGTTTGGATCTGATGAACTCTCTACCAAACTTTTCTTCTCAGGTGTTCTAAGACTTCTACTGATATGACTGATGAGAGGGTTTTGTAGGTGGGTCTTGCTCCCTCTCCTTTTCTAAAATCTTGTAAAGGGCTTTTGGTTTTATCCTGGTGTGGAATAGCAACACATTCTTAACCTCAAAAGTCTTTTGGGACAAGGCAACCATTTCCTGCCCAGCTCTACAAGTAATCACGGCACATCCCTCTTACAGTGTGTTGCAGATAAATAATTCATTACAGCTGCCTCTTCCCTCCATGCAGGGTAGGCAGTTTTGATCATTTCTACAGAAGAAGGAGAAAGTTAATTCCTTCTATGCTGGCCTCCAGAAAAGGATTTAGACCCTCTCACAAGGAGCTTTGATGAATTAATAAACCTCCTCCTCATGCTTGTCCAGAAACTGAGTTCAATTGCAGCTCCCTAATTTTCCAGATAACATCTGTAGAGTTTGAGAAGACTTGCCTAACCAGTGCCTACAGTCAAACTGTGAACAATTACTATTTTCATTAACAAGATGGATCTGGATTTTGCTACAGTATGATTTACACAAATATCAGGATGAACCTTTACAGGCATTGCTACTGCGAGCTGGAGTCATGATTGCTGCTTTGACATTCGTGCCGTTTTGACAATGCAGTCCTGATCCATGCTTTAAAAAAAAGACTTACTGGTGTCTGGTCAACTAGGGATTAAAAAAAGACAGACAAGTATGGAAACAGCCTGTTAACACAGGTTGGATCCAAGGAAACCAAAGGCAGAGTTTGGCAGGAAGGGTAGAGGAAGGCAATGTGGACCTGTGCAGTAGCACAGGCAGTGAACCCAGGACAAAGCTGTTGTCTCCCTTCTGGAAGCTCCTGCTTGCAGGTCCCTCTGATCTGAGATTTTGTTTTAAAGCCAAATCCTGATCCCATAAAGCATAAGCTATGTGAAACCTATTGCTCTAAATCCACCCCTTGGATGGAGAACCATGCTCCATGGGCACCTGAGACATTGTCATGGTCCTGGGCCCCACCTGGGACACCCTCCCCTCCAGTGGCTCAGTGGATCTATTTGAAGCTCAGTCCAGGTCACTGCCCTCTTTGCCGACCCATGGCTTCCCCTTATTTGGACTCTGACCTATGAACTGATGTCTCTGTCCCCATGAGGTGCCTGATGCCCTGGGATGAGAGCACTGGGATGGGCTGCAGAGGCTGTGCCCTGCCCACCTGCAGAGGTCTGGCAAAGCTCAGGTAAAGCTGGGAAGATCAAGGTCTGCCTTCAAGATCTTAGGTATTTCAGAGCACAGAGCAAGCTTCCTCAGCAGCTGCTGGGAATGACAGGGATATGCAAGAGCCTGGGGGCTGGTAACACCTTCAGTGAATAAAATAGTGAAGTTTGGGTTTCTGCACAGCTGCTTTGATGTCTGCTCAGTTCAGCTGCAGGGATGACAGATGTGCTAAAGTAGGCCTAGAACCCCTGAAAATCTGACCCTGCCAAATAAAAGAAGGCAGAAAAGGAGGTGAGAAAAGGAGAAGAAAATGATTATTCTAATGGCTTTCATACAGTTTGTGATTCCCTGTTTGCTTTCAGAAATGATCTTCTTGTATCTCTTAAAACCCTAATAAACCCTTTCTATCTTCATGTAGGTTGCTGGAAATGCATCAGCATTATTTAGTTTGTCAATTAAATATGCAGTACCTTCCTTAAGTGCAAAGTGGTTAATATTAATACTCTGACTATTGCATTTTTATAGATGTATGTTCCTAGAAACCATACCTTATCTTGTTTACACAACAATTAGACCCTTTTGAGCCTACCTGATTATGAAAATAAGGGAATACTGTCAGCAGCATGCAAATAATTTTATTAGTATGAAAATCTATTGTAAGGTACACCTGAACTGTCATAAACTCAACTTTATTTCTTACTCCATCAAGGACGCTACCACAAAACATACATGCCAACTTTCCAAGGAAGTGCATTGGACCTAAAGAGGTGAGTTTGCCCTCAATTTTGAATCCAGGTTCCATATAAAATGGTATCTCTTTCGTAAACTCACAGGACCGTGCGTGTAACTGAAAAATTTGCAACTTGGCTCATGCTTGAGTAGTTTTGGCACCATTCCTCATACTGAACAGTGGATTGCATGAAACGGCTGATAGGCAAACACTCGCCTTAAGAGTGTACCAGATGCCCTATGAGATCCATTTGATCATGTTAGTCCAGATTCACCTGTTTCTGTTGGTTTGTGTACTTTGCCAGACTGTTTAGTGTACAGAGAACCTCTGGCATGAAGTCATGCTAAAAACACCCTCCTGCTGCTGCCTGGCACTGGATGTGTTGGCAGGGAAGGACTTACTCAAGTCTTCCTTCATTGTAGAGATTTCCAGCAGCCGTAATAGCTCTTTAAAGACACTGACAGGCAGCATAATGCTGAGCAGCCCCCAGGATGCCCTAAGTTACACCAGAGGGGCAGCCTGGCTGCGGGCCAGGCAAGGAGAAGGCATTTCAGTGCTGGTTTTTTCCCCCCCATGTCTCTTTACTGCTTGGCCTTTTCTCAAAACTCCAGCCGTACCACACAAGCAGTCTTCAGACACTTCACCCATAAGCAACATTTCTGCACAGTTCTCTTTGACAGAACCATTGCTAATTGAATCTGTGACTGTCAGCACTCCTCCTGTGTCTTGGAAAGGCCTGACTTGTTAGAGACCTGCTCCATGGAAATGCAGAGCAGCGTTTCGGGCAGACGTCCCCAGTCGTGTGCTGAGAAAGGGCTCTGATGAGGTCTGTTGAGCAGCACGTGGCCCCAGCTTGTTGTCTTGAGATGAAGAAAGGTTATACTGCAACACAGATCAACTCTGCAGTGTCCTCTACCACCTCAACAGTGCCCTGAAGAGGAATATTTGCTGTCAGTGTGGGGCTGATACAATACTCTTGTATCCACCTTAAACTGGACTTAGCCCATAAAGTGCTTCACGAACTCGAGAACTGCATGTGACACCTAGCAGCATTCTCAGTTTTGGAGAAACTAATTTAAATGCCTTCAATTTCTGGTGATTCGTTTAATCTTATCTACTGTCATATATATGGCTAGCTAGACTGTAATTTGAATGGCCAGCAATAGTGTTACAAAGCAAACAGCTTGAAAAAATGCACAAGACCAAAAGTCTTTCATTGCCATCTCACAATCCCTTTTGCAAAATATTCCTAACAATTGTATCTGCAAAGGACTCATAGTGCAGGTAAAGGTATGCACTATTGTTACCCATACATTTTGTAAAACATTAACAGAGAACCAGAGATGTTAGAAGTTGTCTAAGTAATATTAAGGGAACTAATAAGAACAGTTGCTTTTTCTTAGGTAGAATATTAATCCTACTCAAGTTCCAGTCTATTTAAAATGGAATATATGTGTATGTGTCCTAGTCCTGGTTCACCCGTGGACGGTTTAACCCGAGCAATTAATATCTTACATGGTAAAGGCAGCCCATGTGGAGAGATGGGCTATGAGAAAACTGAACTCCATCTCTCTGGCATGCCTGTGTAAGCACCCCTCATTAAGGGCTGACCTCTGAAATGCAAACCCCAAGGGACAGTGCTTTTAGTTTCCCTTGAAATCCTACCTGAAAGTGCATCCTTCTCTGCACTGAAACCAGAGGGACCAGCACCCTGAGATCTGCTGTGAAGCCTTTAAAATCTATGGAAGCCAGGGAGCTTTTCAAGGCATGGAGCAAGAATTACCAGAAAGAAGTTTGTTAATGGTGAGGCCATCTAAGAAACAATTCCCATGCAGACCCTGCAGGAAGCCAGGCTCACAAAACTGATGCATTTCCTCGAAAAGCTGGGGGAGGAGAGAGGCATATTGAATAAAGTTGAAGGTGGGGATGCAGTCAGTTTCATTGCTCCTATCTATTGTCACTGGAGATCTCCCTGGAGGATTTCCTACAACGTACTCTGCTAAAACAGTCCTTTTAGTGGGAGCAGGAAGGAGGACTGGGAATGCAGGAACAAAACTACTGCCCCAATCTCCTATCCCAGAGACAGAAGCCTGAGCATCTGTGTTCTGCCACTTGTTGGAGGCATGGCCTGAGCACCACTCAGTTTTCCTCCTGTTTTGGCTAATTGTTTGGATTTGGCAGCAGATTTCTGTTGATATTTATTTAAACTTGCTAGATTACTTCCTGATTTTTGTTCTCTGATTTAGTTTGCATCATCCACCTCCATTTCTGCAGATGACTTCTTTGTATCAAACTGAGCTCTACAGAGAAACACTAGTTTTTAATTGGATGCTAATATATGGATTTGGCCCAGCTTATCCCTAGTTCAAGCTCGGCCTTTTGCCCCATGGCATGTGTTTTTAGCCGCCTAAGTACTGCTGGTGACGAAAGGACTCAAACAGCACAAACCAGCTTAATTTAGACTCTTGCAATCTCTTAATACAAAGCCACTCAGCTTCTCAAGACTGCTCAGAGTTTCTGTAATTTCAATGCTATTCAACTTACAGCTGCAATTAGAAATGGAGCTTTCATTAGCATTTAAAAATAATCAGTTCTCTTCCACATCACTGTCTTAAGTCCTCAGTCCATTGTTCCAATGTATTTACTGGCTCTTCTACTTTTGCATGCTTTTTGCATGCTCTAATAGCATGCTTCCACTATCATGTGAAGAAAATATTCAGTATATTCATGTGAAGAATGATTCAATACTAAGTGTCACCAGAGGAGTTTCACACACTTTACAAACATTAACACATTTATACATCCCATGTCTTCTGTACATAAAATATTTAAGATTTACAAGACTGAAATGTTGTGCTATCTGTCCTTCACAGTAGAGTAAGTCATACTTGATAAAATGAGATATTCTAATTCTTACTAAAGTGTGGCTGAAGAAATGAGGATCAAGAGGCACTGCAGGACAATGGAACAAGTAATTCACATATCCTTTATCTTCTCTATAATCAACATACTGGGTATGTAATTTTATAGCATTTTCCAACACTTTAAAGTAGTCTTTTTATTATAAAATTAAGACCAAGAAATTAACGGTTGCTTAAAGGCAAGGTGTACATTGCAAAAAGCAGTGTTTGTCTTCTGGAATTAAGACTCCCAACTAGGGATGAAGAAAAGGCAGCTGTACCCTTTAGTTCTAACCCATTGTCCCCCAGACGCTTCGGGAAGCATTCCAGAGTTCTGTTCCCTTGTGTCTCTATGTCCAAGCTAAGGGCGCAGAGGCGGAGCGGGCAGCGCCCCACTGTGAGTCCCCGGGGTTTCACCCTCAGACTGGGATAACAGAGGGGCGTGACTGTCGCTCCCACGCCGGGGTGCTCGGAAATTCCCCTCGGAGCATCCCTGCCGGCCCCGCAC
>VWZW01003882.1:154390-310737 GCA_013397115.1 Edolisoma coerulescens | reverse complement strand
TGACTCAGCTGGCCGGTGAGGGGCGGGGGCGGGCGGGACGCGGGGGCCGCGCTCCGGGCCGCGGGGTGAGGGCGGCGGCGGCGCCGAGCTCCCGCGGCCTCAGACCCCGGGGTGACCCCTCGGGATGGGGCCGGGCCGCCGCGGGGAGGCGGCTGTGGTAGGCTGAGGGCGGGCCGCGGTGCCGTACGGAGCCCGGCCCCGGAGGACGGGTTCAGGTCACCCCGCGCAGCTCCGCACCGAGCACAGCCGTGCGCGGCCACCAGGTCCCCTCCTCTATGGGCTCCCTAACCCCGGCTGTGCCGGGGCGCTTCGTTACTTTGATTTAATAACTTCTCCGTCTTTGAAACGACGTAATGTTCTTCAGTGATCCAAAAAGCCACGTCACGTTTATAATTCTCGCAGCTGGCGTTGAGGCCCGCTGTGTGGGAGAGCTCGGGGCGGCGTGCTGCCCTGCCCGTGCCCCCCGGGTGCGTGCCGTGTGTCCCGTGTCCCCGCGGGGAGGCTCAGGAGTGAGAAGGGACCTTTGCTACCTGTCCGTGCTCCTGTGAGCCGCTGCAGCTGCGCTGTCTGAACTGGACGTGACCTTGAGATAAAGCAGAAGTGTGCGTCGCTGTGGAGTTACTTAGCAAAAACTGATAATCATATGCTCTTAACCAAAAAACCAAAACATGAACCTTAGATAATGCCTGGCTAGGAAGTTCAAAATACAGTGTGTTGCATGCTTAAAATAAGTGCTTTGGTCAATTTCTCCTTTCTTCTTATTCCCTGTTCTTGATTTTTTGCTGCTATGCAAGCTCCCAAACAGTAAATACTGCAAGGGAACGGCATGTTGATTGATACTGACCTGTTGAGGAGGAAGCTGGAGTTTTGTCCCAGGAGCTGTGTCTTCTGCCGCTTGGTAGAGGCCTCAAAGTAAGAATCTGATTTGGATTCTCTATTGTGAATGTACCCTGACTTGTAGGTGTTGTGAAGGTGGTGGATCTTTAATCTAGGTCTGTAGAGGTACCCATAGACAAGCTTGAAAGTTGTGCTGGCCTCTTGAGTTGGCAGTTGCTAAGACCTAGATGTTAGCACAAGCCATGCCGATGTTCTGAGGGCTAGAACCTTGGATCCTCAGGGTGTGGAGAACACGGTCATGGTCAGCATTGCTTCATGCTATTTACTTGCCTTTATGATCTTTTACTATATTTTATTTATATTGTGAAACACAAGGATAATGACATACCTGAGTAGATCTTGATCTGTGCTCTGTAACCTTTATGAATATATTAGAGTGACAGCTTGCTAATACTTATTTTTTCTGGAATTACAAAAACTCTATACTATATGTAGGCATCACATTGCTCTCTTATTCAAAAAGCTGTTGTTTCACAGCTTCTTGCTAAGCAAGCAAATTGTTGTGGAATACAGTGAGAGATCCAAATTAAGTATAGTATAAAGAAAATACGTAATTGAAGAATGGGAAACAAGAAGACACAGTTTTGCAACAACTGGCTCTTTCCTTGTGTGCTGAAGTGTTCTTGTGTTCCTGGAGAGATTCTTACCTGCTGTTTGGGGTTGTTGCATCATGCTGCTTAGACTAGTCTCAGACTCATGTGTTAACAATTTTACTGTTAAGGTGGTGCTTTGAGGGCATCAGAGCTGCTCAAGTACTTCTGGACCCTCCTCCAGTTTAGTAAGCTTAAAAGCAGTAGCACTTGATCTTTTACCTGTCAGTCACAGGTTAAATAATGCTCACTTTGTTTTTAGAGGTAAAGTAATATGTAAGCATCTAACATAAAAATACCATCAGTACTCCTCCATTTCTGCACAATGGAAATGGTTGGTGCTTATTTTATTAATCTTGTACTTCTTCAGGATATGCAGCTACTTACTGGTACTCAAGGTACAGTACAAATAGTTTAAGACCTGTCCACTGAAACATTCCATAAAACAAGATTATGACTTTGTCTTTGCTTCCCCAAAAGTGAATCCGTTTCAAAAGCAGTTATCTGCCTTCAAAATAAAAGATACCTTTGCCAGTGGGTCATGACCTTTCTAGTTTGTCTGTATTAAGCAACAGGTCCAGATTAAAAGTAAGTAATGGCAAAATCACTCAATTTGTTCATATGAAAGATTTTTCAAATTAAAAGAAAGTTAACCAGGATCTTGCCCAATACCCACCACACATCTGGATTTCCTGAGACGTTAACACAGGCATAGGAAGTGTTCATTCTGGAACTAATAAGATATAAATATCCCCCAAATCTAGGAATATTTGTGAGGAAGAAAAATGGTATATCTGCAAGGAAAAAACACCTCTTAACAATGACTATTGATTAAGATGCTGTTGTTTTAATAGCATCTTATCCCATATCTGTGGTTGTGTATGATTGAGAATTTTTTACATGTTCCTGAAAATGAAATTTCATTGGCTTTTCATTGGGGGTCCTGTTCATGAAGATGTCACTTTGTCATAGCAATTGCAACGAGCTGCTGCTGTTCTTAACATGTAACAGCTATAATGCATGGGTCCTTACATACAAGTGTTTAAGACAATCAAGTCAACATAATTTGTTTTCTAGAAATGTTTTAAAAGCTGAGGGGAGGCTTTTAGTAGAGAAGGGGATCATGACGTTCTTTTACACACCAACTTTTTGGGTATGTATTTGAATATTCATTTTAAAGTACTACCTATATTCACCTGGCCTGTGCCTTGTACGTTCACTTCTGATGTGCCTGTTTGCCGTCTCAGCACAAACTGAAACACAGAAAACACCACCTGAATGCAAGAAAAACTTTTTTCAGTGTGAGGATGATTTAACACTGGAGCGGGTTGCTCAGTGCAGTTGTGGAGTCTCCCCCCTTGGAGGAGAGTGGAGATGGGCAACCTGCTGCAGCTTACCCTGAACATCCCAGAAGTGCCTTGCAATGGTTCTGTGCCCATCAGTTCTCAGCCTGCTTGCAGTGCTGCAGTAATTGAGCACCGTCTCTGAGCAACATGCATTCACCTGAACATGCTGGGCACAGCCTGCTGCTCTAATGCATTAATGGTTGAATACAAAGCGATGACTGAATCACCTGCGTGGAGTGTAATGCTTGCATTAGTGGCATTCAGCCATTCAGAAATAGAAGAAGAATAATAAACAAATATTTCCATAGCTTCATGAATTGCAAGCATTCATGAAAAAGAAGCATCACAGTTTAAATCATCCATTTCTAAACTGTAGAAAATATTAATTGAATAATATGGTAGAGAATTTATTTAGAGTAGCTCAGCATCAATCACATATTAACAGGATAGGAAATGAGTGTTTATACTGTAAGAAGAATTAGAGTGCCAGCTTTCAAGTGGTCTACAACATTAATCTTTCTAACTCTAGTAGTTTGGAGAAGCTGACTGCTCAAATAATCTCTAAATGATTGTTGAAAATATATTTAATTGATCACTAAATTACTCAATATGCTTTCTTTTTCTTTCCCAAAATACATTAGTTTTAGGTCAGTGATCAGAAGAGAGAAAATAATATTGTTGTTTGTCCTTTGATCTCTGGAAAACAACTTCTGTTTATTGCTGTTACGTCCAAGGGTCTTAGGCTGTTTTTAATACAAAGGGAAGAGAATCCAGTGTGAAAAGCAGATGCCCTTCTGCCTTTAGGTATTTTACGTTCATAGTGAGTCTACCTCCAGCGTGGCATGCCAGAGTACAAATAAATCTTTGACATGCATGTTTTATGTATTGAGACAAGCTTCAATTTGGCTGAGAACAAATTCTTAGGGAACAAAACCTGACCACCTAAATTGTTCCCACGCATAAAGATGTGATATTTAAACTGAGTATGCATTTTGTGCATCAGAATGTGCATAGGTAAATATTAGCACTTCCTCCGTGTGTAAGGTGAAAAAAATAGTTATTCTTGCTCAAAATAGATTGTTGGCAGCAGAGACTGTTTGAGCTTGCTGCAGAGGTTCTTTTAATGAAAAATTCGAGTTTATTTAAAAATACCAAATTTGTCAGGCTTCATGATTTTATCTTACAGTGTTTTCTACGTGCGTGCTTTTCGTTTGGTAATCAAGCTGAAAGGAATCCCTTTTAACTCTTGTTCAGTTTCAGTAAGCAAGTTTCTTATGTTGCTCCTGCCAATTTATGCTCAGACATGTTTCATGACTTGATTTGGACCAATCCTTTGAGTGGTTTGCTTATCCAATATTTTTTTTAGGTCGGGGAAAACATTACTTTCACAATTATGGTAGTAGAGTACATATTTCATTTTGAAATATTGTTATTTCTTGTTTTTAAGCAGCAGCATAATTACAGTTTATAATAGAGCATGCTTCTATAATTGTTTTTGTCTCCATTAAGACTAAGCAGTCTTTCTCTAATCAGCATTTTATTGTTACATGTTTTCTGCTAAAGTGATGTCTTCTTTTCTCATTCCAGAAATGAGATTGCTCTAGAAATAATGGTAACAAAATTGGTAAATCAAAAGTAGCACCTATTTTGATATTGTCCAGTTTGAATTTCAAGTAAACTGTCATGGGCTGATGAAACCCTGACAAGTGGTTTGGATGAGAGTGCAGTTTAGGAGCCTCAGCTCAATAGGTCGTAGAAAAAAATATCAAATCATGAGAACGACTTTGGAGAGGAACCAGATTTTTCTTCTCTTTCTCACTCCTTTTTTCTCTCTAGTCCTTGCATACTCTGTTCTCTGACTGTCCTCAGGAATTAACCTGGTCTGTTCCTGTCGGCTTGGACCAGGTGTGCCACTTTTTTTGAAACAAGAATAAGTGAAAGAGCTTGGTTGCTGTTCTTTGCTCTAGTTGAACAGGTGTCACATGTTGCTATGCTGCTGGGCGTTTTCAGCTGTCACTTTTGAAAGTGAATGAGAAACTGCAGCTGCATGCAAGCCATGGCAAAGACAGAGAGAAAGTACCCACCATGCTCTCCAGTTTTTGTTATTATTACCTTTAAATTCTGCTCTTTGGTTATTAAGAAGATGCCATAGATATCACATGAACATGGATGTTCTAATACAAACCGGAAGAAGTTATATGTAGTAATAAAACTCATGAAATGCTCAGGAAGAATTGGAAGCATCAAAGGAAAAAATTCCAATGATGCTGCAAAGAATGCAGGAAAAGTCTCATTGGGGAGGATGGGAGCTCAACCAAAAAAGTTGGTTTGTACATACTGAATTGGAAAGTAAAAATGCTGAGAGATGGGACTTTTTAACAGTTCTGCCTTCTAGCTGTGGTATAATGACAGTGAAGCCAATGTAATGTTTGTATTCCTAGCAAGAACTTTCAAAGTTCAGTTGCATGTGAGTTTCTTTTTGCATTTGATTGCCGTGTTGGAGAAACGTTGGGTGCATCCGAGTGTTCTCACCGAAAGCCTTGGAAAAGAAATGAGGAAGACTGTGAGGGTATGATTAAGAGAACAGGATAAATGTTCTTTGGTTTTGAAGCAGGGAGTCTGCAGTGTTTCCCAGAGGTGAGGGAGAGCGTAAGAGGTGCTGTGGCAAATACCATGGTCTGGTTCGGGCTGACTTAAAGGCTTTGAGCCCTAAAGCAGCATCTTCCCCCTTGCTAGCAGCAGCACTTGGCTGGCTGCACCAGTGCTAACTGTCTGCATTTCTACCCTGCAGAGCTCTCTGCCTATAGACATCTCAGCTCATCCTGAACCTTTGCAAAACTGGTGCTGCTGTGCTTAGGGCTGTGGGCAGGATAGGGAATGAGACAGTGAAGGGGAGCCTTAATGAAAGGCCAGAGGGGCCAGGGCTGGGTGAGCAGGAATTGTGTGTGTGGGAAGCAGCTTTTGGAGCAGGTACGGGATACTGATGTCCTGTCTGGTGAGACAGATGTGTAGGATCTTTGTTGTGGATCGGAGCAGGGGTGCTGTGGATGAGAAAGCAGAGAACTCCTTGGGGCACTTCACAGAAGTGGTGGTCAGACTGCCTGCCAAACATCCTTAGGGGAGGAGGAGTTCAGACTATCACAGGAAAGAGAGGTCCCAATCTAGGAGAGCTTTCAAAGGACTGATTTAAAGTATACAAATATAGATATCGTGGCTAAGAAATGTCCCAGTCCAGTAAGGCATTAATAAGTATCATACCTTCACTGTCCTGCTCTTCATAGCTCCTGTGCTTGAAGTTTGATTTCTTGGGTCAGGGCCAAAGAGGAGCAAGGGAGTTAAGTAGCACAAAGGGAAGGGGATTGATTTAGAGATCTATAAAAAGCTAATTTTAAGAATTACAGAACTTCTTTGAGATGGAGCATTTATGCTGAATATCAGAATTAAGTAAAATAACTCCAGCTTGTCAGGACTTTATAAATAAATCTTTTGACATCATTTAGCTGGCATGCTCTCTGATTTTTCTGAAGAAATCCAGATGTTGATTTAGGAACAACTTTTATTTATGGATTTGATTTTGTTGAGTTTTTTTGGCCTCATCTCCTGACAGGATCTCCCTCCTGTGGCCTGCCCTAGCAGCAAGAGTGCTAAGCACCCTAGAGGATTGAACCACAGATGTGTACACTCTTGAAAGTCAACTCAAAGACAGTAACAGAATTGGACTAATGCTTAAATACATGCAATTAATAGCTCTCTTGGAGGGTGAAGAAGCAGATTATGTCATGTTAAATGGCTGCTGCAGTAATGTCACATCCTGACTCTCATAGTGGTACAGCTACAGGAAACTCAAGTTTGAGAATTGCTGCTGAGATTGAGTCTTTACATTGACTGTCTGCTCAGTCGATAATTACTGAACAGTTGTGTTTTATCTGAATTGTAATATCTCTACAGAGGAGGCCAGGGACAGATTTAAGCAAATGATGTAATTATTTGATACATGATTTAATGCATGGTGTTTAACTAGTGTGAAAGTTGGTTTTCATTTGGCAAGGCACTGCGAAACATGTTTTGGTCCTTTGTCAACAGAGCCAGGGAGTTGCTGATGCTTTCATTTTTTCTTGGCCCTTGTTAGTTTACAGGATCAGGCAATTACATGAAATTGATGTGTACTCACTGTGGGTGGGTTGAACTGGTGGGTCTTAAGGAAGCTAATTCACAGCTTACTTGTACTTCCTTTATTGATCACTCTTTATGTATGAGATGTAGACATTTAACTGCTTTGGTTCCAAAGTGGCTGCAGCTTCACTGTATTAGTCAAAATGTACCCCTCCACTTATTTCCGGAATACTAGAAACACATCAGTTCCTGGCATTTTCTTTTTAAACAATGTATTGTTACTTGAAAATACCAATTTATATTAAAAGAGTACGAACTGCTTCTTTTTTTGATGCATTTTAACATCAAGTGTCTTACAATCCCCCTTCCTTCTGCAATCTGGGGAATAGCTTTCCATGTGGTTTTTTTTTGGTTGCTACATTTAGGACATTGTGGTCTCTTCCAACTCAGAATTTTCTGTGATTCTTTGATATTGAGCAGTAGATGCCCACCATATCACCAGTCTTAGGAGACCAAAAAGGGTAACTTTTCCTGCTGATTGTTGTGATGTTTGCTACATGATGTTTAGAGACTAGTAAGTAATGTTGTTGGATATAGATGTTGCCCACATGTAAGACTGAATTTCTTTTTACTCTTGTGAAAAAGCAGTTTTGAGAATCCTCATTATATTTTAATAAAATTTGTACCTAGGGAGAGGCTAAAGGAAACTGTGTGAAAATAATATGTAAGTTAATCTCTCCAGCTGTAATACTGCAATACAGTGATTCAGATTAATGCCAAGTATTTTTGTTTGCTTGTTTTTAATAGAGGATATCTTGCCTCTTGGCTCTTGTAGCAGGCCTTTAATGCCATGTGAACCAAACTGGTAAATACAGATGTTTTAGCTTTCCACCTTTTTAATCTAAGTTTAATATCAAAGTGTTTAAGAAGAATGTAACAAAAAGGAAACTGATCCATGCAAATGTGTTGATTTTAGAGAAGGAGTGGTCTTTATTTTTATATGATCCATAACAACTTCATAACATTTCATGAAATGGCTCTAGCAAAGAAGGTCAAATATTCCCAGGCCAGGTCCTAGCCTCACCTACACAACAGCACACTGTGAACTGCATGGAAGAGACTGTTAGTCAGCTGAGTACTGCATTTACAGAAACAGAAGATATCAAAGAAAAAATGGGTGGCAAACTGAAAATTTATTAAATTGTAATTTAGAGGAGATTAGGGGCAGAAATTATCTTGATTTACTTCTCACTGTATAGTACTTGAGAAATAATCAGTGAGATAATAACATTTGGTATTAATTCTTTAGCCTTGATTCTTGTTAGGCATAGGCTACTTCTATAACAGAAAATGATTTCTATCAGCATTGCTTTCCAAAAATATTCTCGTCCCAACAGAATTCTATGGTATTGCTGAGAGCTGGGAACAGCCTCATTTCAAGTTGAGTGTTTTCCTGCAAAAACTTTTAACTTGTTGATGACTTCATTTCCCATGAAGGAGGGAACATCTTGATGCCTCGATCTAGAGGTCTCTGGCTTTTGTCTGTGGCTGGTATTCAAGAATGCCACAGCTTGCCAGCAAGCTAAATTAGTGGCAGACTGCAGGGCAAATCACACTGCCTACCCTACTGCTGAAACTGGCTGTTCATACTAGACCACTGAAGTGGCGAAATTGTTGTTTAGCATATTCCACAATTTAACATGCAAAGTATTTTGTGTCTTCTCATTCTCACAGTCAGAATCTTATTTTTTAAGTAAGAGGATTAAAGGCATAACTGTAAACCATTTATTTCATTACATCTCTTTCATCATCATCAAGCTGCTTGGGGAAGGTGGATAAAAATGTCTGTTCCCCCTGTACATCCCGGCAGCACTGACACAGGATGAAGGGTTTCGCAGTAATTCAGAGCGTAGAAGTTGAAATCAAGTTTTGTGCACGCATAAATAGATTCTGAACAGCCCAGACAAGGAGCTGGTGGGGCTGAGGCACTGTAGAGCATCTTGGGAATGTGGTGCTTCTACTTGAACAGACTTCACTGGGGGAATGTTAGTGCAGCCTCTCATTCTTTGAATTAAAATTCACCAATGTGCAAGTGTATATGTCCTGCTTTGAGAGCTTCAGTTGGAGCTGGGATGTGTAGGCGTCAGGTGCTGCTGATCCCCTGCTGGTAGTGGGGTCCAGTGCTCTTGAGTATGTCTTCTTATGGCACATATGCGTTCTTTTCTCTTACTGTCCCAAAAGTATTTGGGTGGATAAAGTCTTGTTATTGAAATGTCAGTCTGAAACATCTGGAAACACTGAAATCAAATTGTTATTTGAATGTCTCTCTCTGGTCTTAATGTTGCTCGAGTAAAACATTTCACCACAAAACCTGAAGAGTGCACTTAATGCAATACACTTCTAATGGCAAAGAATTTGATGTGACTGTCATGACTCATTCTGTGTTTTGGAAGTTTTCTTTAAGAGCAAAAATTATGTTTTTTCTAAGTCATTCTCTGTTATGGCAGGTGAGGAGTTAGTAATCTGTTTCAATAGTTACAAACCCAAGTACTTAAAGCTCCACACTGGGAACATGCAACACACCAGTTCACAGAATTTTTTTCTAATTTGACACCTAAGAACCCTGTTATCACTTTGAAATCTTCAGCATTTTCTATGCTAAACTGTTAATAAGTAAAACACTTAGACTAACAAATACATTGAGCTTAGTGAAATTTTCATGCATTTTTAGTTATCCACAAAACCAAAGAAGGTTTGGTGTAGGTTTGCTTGCTGTTTGGCTTCCCCACTTGTTGGGGTGCTGTGTCTGCTGAATTCTCAGCACTCAGGATAGCAAGGCTTATGTAGTGATGCTTTCTGTGTCCATGTCCTTTTAATTCTCATTTCCCTCTTACTTTTGAACTCAAGCCCTTTTCAGACAATGTTAATGGGGGGAAGGGAGAGGGTGCAGGGGGGGGAATAATCCCACAGATTGTTTCCCGTAGGCTTTTTCCTATAACTGGCATTACTGTTTTAATCAACAAGTAGTGTGGTAGAGGAGAAGTAGGGAAAGACAATAGTATGAGATTTGATTGTCCTGAACAGCAGACAATCCACATGAAAGACTAAATATTTGAATTTGTTAACCATGGGAAAAGTTTCGGTAGGGTGGGAAAATAATTTTTACTAAAGACTGCAAGCCTGAGAGACAGACCCATTGAAAACCGCACAATAGTAATTCCTCTGATTATGGAGGCAGAAGGAAGAACCAAATAATTCCTTATTCTTAAGAAATGTAGAGAAGCTATTCCTGTAAGCCATGCTTCCAGGCAGTTATTTCATCCTGTGAGCAACTAATGATAAAAATGTCTGTTGCGTAGGATCTAACACATAAATGTGATTCTGTGTTGAAAGCTTCTGAAGCTGAATTGACATCACATTTGTTAATTTTCTCTTTATATACCGAGTGCCACAGTAGCCGTGGTTAGCAGGGAAATGAACATCTACCGACCAGAAGATTATAGTTGCCGAAGGATAAACTGGATTTGACTTCATTAGTGCACAAATGATAAGTTTGTGAGGAGTTATTATAGCATTAATCAACTTGATGGATTGGAAATATGACAGAACTGAAGCAGCGTGTAATATTAGTGCCTATTATTCTACAAATTATGTCTTCACCTACATTCATAAGGCAAGAGTCATTGCCGCACATTAAAGATGTTACACACTTTCTCCTCTTGTGGAGGCATGTGACAGCCCTTCAGTGGTTCCTCCTCCTCTCTTCCCCAGCAGGGCTCTGGTCTCCCTTAGCTGCCTGTGTTCACCTTGTAACTAATCAAAGGCAGCATGGGAGCTCATACTCGAATTTAGCTTGTTCCTTACGAACCTGGACCTCTTATGTAGCAGTGTGTATTTAAACTTCTTGCTTCATCAGAAAAAAAAGTTTCATATTCTTTGAAGAGGGAGAATGAGTAGAAATTGTAAGGTATGGGACAGATAGTGAATGGATACTTAATTATTTGATTTCCAGAGTATTGCACAGGTATTAGTACCTCTGGTATTCCTGAACACGATCTGCGTGCAGTTCTGAATGCATACTGCAGAATTTGTTTATTTTCTAGGATAGGGGTAATAACACATGAATCTTAATGTGAAACTGATATATTTAAAATCCAGTCTGTATAGCAACAATTAAATCAGTTACCTGTGATCTGCTTTACATACAAAGAACTGAAGGCTTTGGTTCAGGGCTTGTGAGCATGTGTCTATCTCATCCAAACATGGTCAGAATTGTGACCTCCCTCTGGAGACTGTCAGGTACCAAGTGCAGGGTATATTATTCATTCATTTTCTTACAACTGCTGAAACTTGGAGTTTGAGGTGTACTCATAATGAAGGCTGAGATTTTCATTTGGCTGTTTGTCCTTGTTTCATTTACTTGTCAAAACCATATATTATTACACAACTAAACTGTGAATGGGTGAACACAAAGGCTTTAAACTAGCCTTGTCCTTTCCTTCCCTCAAGTTGGGTGTCTGCTCTTGTGTACTAGGATTATGGGACAAAGACTTCGTATCATGACTGATAAATTAAGGGTCAGCAAATATGATTATTGAAAATACGTATGTGATCAGTAGATTGTGGAAGTAATATTTAAGCTGAAAAGGGCAAACAAGATACAAACAATATTCTACTTGTATTATAGTTTAGAGCATGGGTATGGCACACCTTAGCAGCAGTGTAGTTTTGGATTCTGTGTGCTGAGAAGCTGGTGTGTGTGTGTGTGTGTGTGTGTATTATATCTCTGTATCTCTATGGCTGCATGTAGCTTAGTGCCAAAATCAGACTGGAATTAGAATCTGAATTTCTTGAAAAGTGCCTGTCTCTTTTGTTGGAAAATGAAAAGTTTGCTTGATTTTTGTGGTCCAGAAATATTTCAGCCAAGTGCTTGTGTAAAAAATAGGCAACTTCCAGTTTGGGCTGAAATCCAAGAATTAATTATAAATCTGTCATTTCAGTCAGAAGAGGATCGAGCGAAAAGTTTCAGTAGGAATGGGCCCATGCAATTGAAGCTCTCTGTCCCATTTTGGGCCTGTAAGAAGGGTTTTCCCTGTTTGGCTGGAGCATTTACAAGATCATTGTAACTTTGTCAGTTACTTCTACAAGTATCTCAGAGTCCAGAACTGATAAGTTTGCTAAAATGTAGTAATAACATTCTTAATTTTCTCATTTCATTTGCTCCTGCAAAACTTCAGTGGACTTGAAGAAATGTATATTAGATAAATTATTTTAAATGGTTAAGGTTGTAGTACTGCAGATTCTATCTTAGTCTCTTTTTATTTAAAGATGTAAATGTACTTCCACCTCAAGAATTTTTACTCCAGGGCAAAACTTTAGTGGCGGAGTGTAAAACCAATAGCTGCTACAATAAAACATAAAACATTTTTTCGTGACACTTAAATGTGATTAGTTGCTTTCTCATGCCCATACTAGTATAACTCTGATAGGCTCTGTGCCTTAATGTTAGAGGCAGTGACCTTCACAAAACTGTGTACAGTTTTAAGCTGTACATTCTGTGTGATTTCCATAAAAGTTAATACTTCATGAGTATCCAAAAGGAATGATAGTTAGAAAATGGTGCATTTTTTTAGTTTGAGTTCTAAAGGCAAAGATGCAAAGCCTTACTTAAGCCAGTGACGTATTTATGCTTGATCCACCCATAGCTATTTATAGACATTACTGCTTTAAAAAATAATTTACATGATTAGAGCATAAATTTTGCTTACAAATGGCTATTTTGGGTAGAATGCAAGGTTTGAACTGATATTTTAAAATAGATTTTTAATCAGACATTAACAAGGAATATAATAAATACAAAACAATGTGATGAACTGTTACCTTAATGCTACCATTAACAGTAAATTGGTACTGATTATTATTTTTGCCTTCCCTTACATTCAGATGGTGTTATGATTGATTACATGCAATGGTTCTCAACTGGAGGATGTGATTGTCTTTTATTTCCTTGTGTCATTTTTTTTAACAACTGCTCAACTGTTTTGAACTGATGATTCAGTTGATTGAATGCATATTGACATTCCCATTTTAGGGTTGAGCAGTACATAACTTAAAGCAAGAGGCAGCTCTGGTCATCCTGGTGGGCAGAGTTCCGACATGCCCTTTTAGCTCTTCTTGCAGCATGACATTCTAGGACTTTCATCTCCGTGATGTCCCTCTGTGAGCAGGAGAGAAGTACAGGAGAAGAGAGTGACAGTGGGACATTTTTAGGGCAGGTTAAATATTGCATCAGCATCTTTGCAGTCTAAATTCTTGCTCTGGGTAACATTTGTGTTCAGTTAGCATTTGCAAGCACATTGGTATTCAGCTTGCTTAATTAATTTCTTCTCTTTCCACAGCCGCAGAGCCTTGGCCTGAAAATGCTGCGTTGTATCAGCAACTGAAGGGTAGGTACACTGGTTTTGGCAATTAATAATTACTTTATTTTTAGAAAACACATTAAATATGCACAAAGATAATTAACTGCAAGGAAACACAGAAACTGTTAAAATAGTCCTTTGTGTTTTTTGTTTGGTCAGAGGTTTTAGTTATGCTTGCATCTGCCAATATAAAGCAGCTATTCATGGCCTATAAGGTCCTTGGTTTATTATTGACTCATTATATTGGCTGCTGTAGCCAGTGTAAAATGATGTGGTTGCAGGCACAGTTGGCAGATTTACTGCACCAATAGCTGAGGCAGCAGATTTTTGAAGTCTTGTGGTAAAGTGGGCTCTCAGTAAAAAGGAACTGTTAAAATGTATAGGCTAGGATGGTTCACTCTCCCTTTAGCAGCTCTTCATATATCATCAGATCACATTATGGCCCCCATTTGGGGCTCAGCAGCCTGCTACAGTTGTCAGAAGACTGCAAAGTAATGAAGACTAATAGGTAGCAGCTCTAGTCTTCTAAGCATGGAATTTTTATTGCAGTGAACTTGTCATCTTTCTTTTGTGTGACAGACCTAGACACAATGTGCAATATTAGCTGCAAGCTGCTTTTATAGGTTTCTGAATACTTTTACTTTTTAGCCAGAGGAGGTATGAAGATGTGGTTTTATTTAGCTTTGATTAGAAGGAGAGTAATTGGCATAGAAGTCAGGCATTTGTTTTTTTTCTTGTAGTGTTTTTTATTGAACATTGGTGGTAATATATGGTAAGTGCAATTGCATTTGCAGGAGCAAAATTCCTGGTTTTTTTTTTTTCCTGTTTTTTAATATTCGTATAATAGATTTTCTAGTCCAGCTGCATAATAATTATATATGTGCTCCTTGTTTTATGCACAAGAAATGCAGCCCAGAATGGTTTACAGTTACAGGTCAGTAGCTAAATGGGTGCTGTTCTTTTGTAATTGTGTGGTTTACTTTTTTCTTCTTCTTCTTTTTTTTTTCTTTCAACAGAGGAACAAATTTTACTTTCTGATAATGCATCTTCCCTTGCTGTTCAGGTAAAATGTCATATTTTCTAAACTAAAGATGTTAATTCAATTTTATTTTTTGTATTATTATCTAGCTAAAGTAACTATATTTAGCTAAAATATTAATTTAAGAATTATTTCTGCCGAAATCGATAACTTAATTCCTGTGTCTGATTTGCTTTACATTGTCATTGAAGTGCCAGAGCCTAAAGGATTTGAGAATTTTGAAAGTCCTATGTAGAATGTCACTCCTTGTGTTCCTGTTTATATTGGTCTGTGCACAGTATCTGCTTGCCTACCTGCTCTGGGAGCTGTGCATGGTTCATACGATTTGTCACTTGCTATGCATGTGTGTCTTGTAATATCTTGCATGATGTTTGCCAGTTATTTAATTCTCATAGCTAGTACTGCCCCAAACTCACAGCATATTTGCTTCATGCTGTGAGCATCACCTCTTTCTATGTCTCTGGTAGGTTTTTTTCAATTTCATGTGTACAGGCTTGAGCTCCAGTGTGGTTTTTAGAAATAGTCCATATAATTGACAAACTTGCACCTCTAATTGACTTAATAGCACCTCTGTGGCTGTGAAGTCCATGGAATCTCCATTAACCTGTTAGGTTCAGTAACCCCAGATCTCAAGGGGACGTTTTCCCTATTAGTAGCGAAGGCCTGGCTGTCAGAGTGGTGGGGAGCAGGATGTCTATAATGTTTTTGTTCTTCAAAGCAACTTTGCTACTGCTTTGCTTAGCAGGGAGTTGCACTGTTCTCCTGCTTCTTGCTTTTTGTGTGTGGTCTAGCTCAGAGAAGCTTGAGCAAGCAGTCTTTGAGGGCTGTCCAAAGAGGTCACATCTCATTTACCAAAAATGAGACACTTGGAGATTGTAACTGATGTTACTGGTAAAAAGGTTAGGATCATTTGATCATGGTAGCTACTTCCAGGATCTCTTAACTTTTTTCCTTCCAGTCTGGCACTCTAGGAGATACCTCTGAGAGTAAATTTGATCACAGCAAGAAGAGAGCTTTATCCTTTGCTGGAAAGAGGAATCATCTCTGATACACCTCATAAATGGGGCAGTGTTTATTTGTTTG
Organism: Edolisoma coerulescens; assembly: GCA_013397115.1. Taxonomy (NCBI): domain Eukaryota; kingdom Metazoa; phylum Chordata; class Aves; order Passeriformes; family Campephagidae; genus Edolisoma; species Edolisoma coerulescens. The sequence goes on along the minus strand of VWZW01003882.1, from coordinate 295,250 downwards.
AGTAGTATTCTTTATATTGTGCTTCACAGTAATGCAAATAATTTTTGCTGTTGCTTACTTGATCTCAGTGTTCCTTTTTACTCCAGCAACTGTATTTTTGGGGGTTCTTATGAATGTTCTTCCATCTAACAATACATGTATGTGTGGCTTTTATTTAAAACACAACATCCCCCCCATCTCACCAACAAAATAACCCTAAAATTTCCTTTTCTAATACATCATTTTTTCTTTACTGTTTCTAGTACATTGTTATCCTACACATGTCACTTAGATGATAAATTAACTATAATATATTAAAAATGCTTGTTTTTCTTCAATATTCTCTAGCTGGACAGCTGATAGTAGCCATGACTATAAATATGGCTCTGGTAGATATCTGATCTTAAACTTTATAGAGCAATTCTGTATTGGGGAATTGTATCAATTTTTAAGAATCTGTCTAACATGGTTGTGACTGTGAAAGAATAACTGTTCTTGGTGTCTTTGATCCGTTTTGAAATGATACTAGGATATGCAGTGATCAGAGAGGTTTAAATACATCAGTGGGTTTTGCATAAGGAAATTGCCAAGTTCCTCTCTTTCGGAATTTGCTTTTTATTTTGATGAGATCCTGTTTATCTGTTTATTGGAAATTTTCCTTTTTTTTAAGGGGTTGGTGGGAGTTGGGGAATGTGTGTCTTTCTCAAAGGAAAATTTGGGAATAAGGGATAAGAGGAGAAATAGGAGCTGGTGCCTGGGACTTTTTTCTTGCTACTGTCATTTTTTTTCCCCCTGTTACTGATTTGGGGCACACAAATATCACCTGAGCAGATACATAGCTTGCTTGTGCTTGTCGGACTTCCATGTGGTGAAAACATCAGAAATTTGAGTCAAAAGAGCTTGTGGAATCAGCCACCATCAAATCTTTAAGAAACGTGGTTAACAGCAAGACTCTGAATGTGCTGCAGCCAGTCTTTCAGGTATTTTATAAAATCTCCTTGTAGCACCTCTTTGTAAAGCTGCTCTCAGACAGGTCTCAGAGGGGGGTACACACTGATACCTACGCATAAAATACTGAATACAATCCAGTGCCATAGTAAGTAATTAGTCAGAATAAAACTTGACTGTTTTAAAGTTGCCAACCCTGCAACACAGATGGCATTTCATGTACTTCTTGTCAACAGAGCAGATCAAGCAGACAGCAGAGCAAGCTACTCTCACTGCAGATGTAATTAATGAGTAGAGAGGGCTGCAGGTTGAATATAGGAAGTTGGTTGAGTCTTGCTGTTTTAATAATGATTGGACTTACAACTTCTCATTGTGCAATAAAATCTGGACTCTTAATAGCTACATGTCAGATAAAAGAAGGGATGACAGAGTCTTCTGGGAATTGCTAAGTAACTGTGCTGGTGCCTTTAGTAGTTAAAAACCAACCAAACACAAAGATCCTTTTCATCTTGGGGAACTTCTCTGTTGATTCTGGTAGGGTTGTTTATTTTTTGTTTGTTTGTTTTTTAATTCCTTTTCTGCTCATTGTTTATTTTGGAAACAGACTAATTTAGCAATTTCCTTGTCTTTTACTGGGTTCAGATTCTTTGTATTTTCTGAAAATACAACATAGCTTCAAGTGAGCAAGTGCATTATCTCTGGTACATCCTGGTGTTTGCACTCCTTGTTTGTTAGCTTAAAGTAGTGTATTATACAGCCAAGTCCACTTGATCTTGGGCTGCAAAACCTTGATATTGAATGAAATTTTATTTTCACTGCAAATGAATTAAAATAAAGAAAAAATACTAGTCACTAATGTTTATCCAGCTATTGAAAAGAGATTGTAACAGAATGAAAGCTTTGTTCTTGTGAGACACTCAGCCCTCTTCCCATCAATGGTAATGAAAACACACGTGGGTAATGTGACTCATGGTTAAAACCATTCTCCACGTATTTATTGTACAGCTACTCTTATACAGCATTCCTGCTTATCAGGCTTGTCATAGTAAAAAAAAAGCCACCAAAACAAATACACAAATAATCTCAATAAAAAAAACCTGCCACAACTTCAAGGAGGGAAAAATGGAGTTTTAAGTAGATGAACTGAATTACCATAGGAGAGTATATTTCAGTCTGAAGCAGAGGGCCTGTCCAGGCTCTGTCTCCTTATTGATGCCTGGTGCAGGTAAAGCTGTTTTGTTTAGTGTCGAGGTGCAAGTAGTGTGGCTGAGTAGGAGGGAGGGGGTTAATACAGCTGCACTCTGCCAGGCCTCTTGCCTCAAATGGCAGCTCAAAGCATCTCTTGCACTGTTCCAACTTGTCAGGAAGAGGAATGTGGCTGTTGAGGCTGCCTCTTTTATTACAGGTCCTTCTGGAATCTTTATGCAGGTAGTCTCATAGTCTTGCTCAAAAGGCTGTCTAACATGTTCAGAATTCTGGAAATTCTGACAGCTATCCTGAGGTTAGAGAGCCTGCAGCTCTTCTTGTTAAGATACATATTAATTGCTTGTGCAGTCGATGTCCTTGTAAGTGGTCTTAGTATATTCCAGGGAAGTGCTTTTAGAATTGTCTGTTCTTCGTCCTGAATGACAGAAGGAAGTTTGGGCAATTTAAAATTGTGTTACACAGACCAATTGCTTGTTTACTTCAACAAGTAATCAAATAAATGTGTAAATCATACATGATTAATTGCCCTTGACAGATTTGTGATTCTTTTTCTCTGTGTGTGTGTGTGTGTGTGTGTGTATGAATTGTGGTTTGGTTTTTCTCTAGCAGAACATTAGCAGAAACATAAGCAGAAATTTGAACTTGTTGCTGCGTCTTAAACAAAGGTTTGGTACTGAAATGAAAATCTGCCAATCCCTTTTTTTAAAGAAATAAAAGCTGGAATTCTTCATGATGAGAAATGCAGTATCAACATAATCAATCTAGCAGCATTGTGTTGTTGCTGAAAACATGCTTAAATCCCAAGATATACAGGTACTGTTTGTGAGTGAAACATCTTTCATATAGTTCTAAGATGAAATTACCTCTGAATGAATAGAATCTTCATTTATCTTCAAAACCTCTGTGCTACCAGTGAATCCACTCTTTCCACATTCTACAACAAGAATTACATTATACCATTAGAGCAGTGCCATGATGCAGTATAAAATAGATTGTTTTGGAGAATGAACGTGGCTTTGCTATAAATTACATTCACAGGTACAGAGGAATTTGTTATTTTGTTTAAAATAGTCACAAATATAATTAAGATCTTAATTTATGTTAAACTACACATGTGGCCATTACCATAACTGGATTAGGGAATTTAATCTGTCACTCAAGCAATGATACTGAACAGTTTTCATTTATAACCTTAGACACACTATTTCAGTTACAGGGACTGCAGCTGTTTGATATGAAAACTGAATTATTCTGTAGATTTGTTCATGGGTTTTAATTTTAAAATGTGGTCCTGCAATAAAGTAGAGAATAACTCTAGTTGTCATCACATGCTGTCCATTGTATGCTCATGAAATAACATAAAAATGAAAACAGAAAACGCATTTCACTCTTTCTTCCTAACAGTATTGTGTGAGTGCCTTTAGAAGTGCTGCTGAACAAGAGATGGCTTGGAATGGCTCGTTCTTTATTAAAAACTAATCGTGAATATATCTTCTTCAAATGGAGCTTGGACTGTGCCATCTGAAAATAGTGTTCCTCATGTGGGGACGTAAATTGTGAACTATTTGAGTCTTGGCATAAGTAATTTAATTCTTGCCTCTGATCTCAGAAACTGCAATCTGGATATGATTTACTTCAAGTTGTAACTCATTTTTAATGAGTGTATGTGTTTGCTCATATGTGTTTTTCTGGGAGGGAACTGTAGGGGAAGAGGAGAGCATTGTGATGGAGCTCTGACAGGGTGATTTGCTGCCCGATACGTGCCGTGTGCCCAACTGATGGTGTCCAAACAGCCCTTCCTTAGCTGGGCAGGGCAAAGAGAAAAGGGAGAGCAAGAGTCAAAATCACACCTAAACCAATTAACTCTGGGAATAAATACAAAACTCCTCCCTCCCTGCTCCTATGCCTTCCCGTTGTATTTCACACACAATCACTTTCCATACTTGTCATCAGAGGAAGACACAATGGCACCCCTTTCTTGCATTGTTCTGAGGGTGGCAGCAGCAGTGGCGATGAGAATGTCAGTCATGTGAGAAGAGGAGGGAGGGGAGGAAGGAGAAAGGCAAGAGTGGGGTGAGTTATCTTGTGTCTTGGCTGTGGTTTCTAGGCTCTGGGCTTTTGAACTGCCAATTCAGCACAAAGGTGATTGCTCTGATTATTTTTTTACTTAATTGAAGTCCAACATCCTACTTATATTTTGAATTTTAAATTGAGTGGGCTATAAGAAAAAGCAAGCCTTACATGGATTGTGTCCTTTAAGCAATGCTGTTGTAAATATACTCCATAATTCTGGCAGGAGGTGTCACCTGCCATGATTGAAATGAATGATAGGCATAAGATGTTTGATTAATTTGGTAACAAGTGTCACCTCAAAGCTTCCTATCAGCCTTGTTCACATAGTTACCAAGACTTTGTTCTCTCACAGCAAAAACACGAACTTCCTTCTTCCACCTGACTTTTAAAGCAGAGTGGCTCACGCTGTTCTCTCTGAGTAGAAGGCAGTGCAATACAAACCATAGCCCTGTGTGGATCAGTGTGCAGTGGGGCAGGAAAGGCACTGAGAGGCTTCTCCATACTTTTCTTCAATTCATTGTCCACAACTCTTTCTTCCCTACTCTATAACTGTAAAGATTGGGACGGTAGGGAAGGACAATCATGATTCATCTGGCTGCATCTCTTTGCCTCCCTCTTATCCCTTTCTCCTCATGGATGTGGAGAAACCTTCCATCTCTGTCTACAGCAAAGTCTCCCATTAAAAACCAGGTGCACAAGGGCAGTAGCAGCACTGTAGACTCAATGGTTTCAGTGTGGAAAAAGAGAGGTATCATTGCTAAAAAATGTATTTTTCACATTTCTTCCTTCCCTTTCTGGGTGCCAGGTAATGCGACAGGTAGAGAGGCTGGAAGAGAGTGAGAGAGGAGACTGTTAGCCTGCAGGAAAGAGGCAGAGAGCATGTGTAGGAGAGAAGCTGACAGACCCTATTAAGCCAAATTTTTATTTTTTAATGCCTTTATCTGATTCTTACATTAACCTCACCTAAAGAAAGGACACACTTCGTTCCGGAAATAATTTTACATACGTGTTTGTAGCAGACATATTAACCATAAGTTGCTAAACTGGACAGTTTTCCAGGCATCTGCCTCAGCCATTGACCAGTGTCAATACTGCACAAGAAATATGACCCCAGTGTTTAAAATTACCGAAATGCAAATAATCAGTGGAATATATAGATAAAGAAGGCACTCTTGTTCATACCAGGAGAATAAACGGAGTTATTCCCTATCTGAGATTTCATTATTCTTGTTTTATGCTGCATTAACTAGTATGAGCCATGAAATTATTCATTGCTTTTAAAAGCCTGAGCATTTTAGTTTGATGTCTTTCAGTTGTAGTGAATTCTATGTATTTGGGCTCTAAGGAAGTTTCCTTTATTTGTATAAGTTTGTTGGGCAGTCATCTTGTGATCTTCTGTAACATGGGCAAGGGTAAATAAGAGTGTTAATTGCTCCTCTTTATGAATTGATCTAAATAGTTAACTCTTTGGAGAGGTGTTAAGCATAGAACCCGCCCCCCAAATTTACCCTTTCCAGCAGGAATTTAGTTCTATTACCCTCCTCAGAGTTTGTTTTGGAAGAGTTGTTTTCAAAGTATCAATAAACTTTTTCAGTGAACATCTTTACAATTACTTTGGACCAGAAGACTTTAGATGAAGAAACGTGTACTAGTTTTACTACAGACATGAGAGCTTTTTTTTTCTCCTCTTCTGAAGAATTGCAGCTGCTGTAGTATTATTGCATGAGAATCCTGGGTTGCGGCCTATAGTAGTCACCCCCTTCGTTCGTTGGTAATACCCTTTTTTTTCCAGAGGAGAAGAGAGCTGGAAATTTAATGCTGTTACTTGGAATTACAGGCATCTTTACAAGGTAGAACAGGCTGTGCTTAGTTAAATGTCTTGTTTCTAGTTTCGCTGTTAGTGCCTTGCTTGCCATTTTTAGGTGGATTTTCACAAGGATGTCCTTAACTAGCTTGTGTGTTACTGGAATTCAGTTGGCCCCTTTCAGTCCTTTTTTTAAGTTAATCAGCCAAATTTATGATGTTAACAATAATCTCTGATGTACTAGAATAAGCCTGCACCCTTGATCTTTCAGACTGCTCAGCTTTTGATGCCGTGTCTTTGAAGGGGTGTTGATATCTTCATAAATCTCAGCAAAACTGCAGTGGGGTGGTTTCAGCCTTCAATCTCTTGCCCAAAAGCACTCAGAGGAGCTGAGCACACTCCCGTTTGCTCACAGGAAAAGATTTCTCTTACAAGCAAAGCAAGGGTAACTTGCCTGCTCAAACTGTGTATGTGAGGTACCCAAAGGGAAACAAGATGTTCTGAGCTGAAGTAATCGCTGTTCCATGGCATTTTTTATCAGAGTTGGAAGCCATGGTGGTCTGATACCATCTGCACACCAAATGTGCTGGTTCTTGACATTCTGCGTGAGTGGTCAAAAAGGGAACGAATCCTCCCTTGATCACTGGGCTAAAGCATGTAATGAGATAAAGACTCAGAGAAATTGCTGCTTTGTCCTATATTCTCTCTCTAGGATTTCTTTGATCTGTTCCAATTTCAAGTATTTTGGTAATAGTTCATGCCACTTACTGTCTAACATCAGTTATTGTCTAATATCTAGCATGCCTAGTTGAATGCATCAGAAAAAAAAAATAAGAGATTTTCTGGCAGTGTATGTTTATAGGAATGCATTGGTCATGATCCTTGTCCATGTTTTTTTCTAAAAGAAACCATAATTTCCATAAATATGAAATGCATTAACTGTGCTTGAAAAGTCAAAACCACCTGTGTTGTTAATGCTAATAATTTCCAAAGCCTGTCAGTTACATCAATGAAAGAATGTAAGTACTCATAGTAATGCAAATTTCAAGGCTTATTTCTTAGGCTGAGTCCTCCTAGTTCGGGATAATACTGTCTTCTTTTACTGATTCACATTAATTTTTAGTTGACTTGGAGGGTGTCCAGTGGACCATTAGTTTAAGCTGAAGCAAGAAGTAGATACTGGCCTGCTTCTCTAGTTAATGATTAGTTAAGCAATGTAGATCCAATAAGGAATACATTTGTCTTACATTGTGGACCTTTCCTTCATTTTGCTACAGAATATTATGTAAGGAGCTTGTAAAATTGAACAGGTCATACTTTGGATACAAGTTATGGCCCATAACAGACAGACGTACTGGTATTTTTATTCCCTGGGCTTCTATCTTTTAAAAAATGTAATAGCAGGGGTTTTAAAAAAATTCTTTTCTTAGGTTTGATTGTATTTTATATTTAGGTTATACTATTAATATTACATACTATATTACATATTTAGGTTTATTTCATCACTCATCTTAAAGCCAATCCTAAATATAGACAAAGACTGAAGTGGAACAGATCGTGGCATGGGGATGCTGAGGGGGGTTGCTGGAAGAAGCCTTGTAAAGCTGCTGAAGGGGCAGCTCCATTAGTGCTCGCCGTTTCAGAACCTCGCAGGAAGACTGGTGCAGTAAATGCAGAACTGGGTGGGTTTATCCAGTTTTAAGCCTGAATCATTCTTCAGTTACTCGGTGTCAGTCCTGGTCTCCCATTTAATGAAGCATTCATTAAACTTCAGAACTGAAGATGACTCTTCCAAGGAAGTTTTCTCAGATTTTTGGTTTGGTGTTTACTTTAGGGTCTTCTTAAATTTTATTTTTCTTTTTGATTTTTTTAACCGAGGGTAGACTGAATGATTTCTAACATTACTAGAATCTGTGCTCTATTATGAAGAGTAGCAAACATTTTTATGTAGTTAATATTTATTTCCACAGTAGAGCTCAAATCTAGTTCATCCTTATCTCTCCTCTTTTGAACAAAGTTCAAAAAGGCACATGGACCCAGTGTGTTTGCATTTTTGAAATTACAAAATGTCAGCATATTCTCAATCCCCTTCATACTAGGCCAGAGACTAAGGTGGAATTTCCCTTCCAGTGTAATAAGAGTTGATATTCCTTGGTCTGTGGATGCTTATTGAGGAGAACGAGAGAAGGAAAGGCCAGATGTGATGAAAACTACTGTAAACTCTTTAAACTGAAAAGATTTGCGGAGTCACAAACTATTTTTTGTAGAAACCTTGTGCTACATAGGAGCCCATGTACAGTATAGTATACAGTAGGCAATAATCTGAAGCAACTCATGCAACCTAAGTGTTCTGTGCAAGCACGTCTCATTTTTGATATGCTGATACGAAAAAGTAAAAATAGTTCTCTTATTCACCTCCCGTTGCTTAAATGTCTCTGCACTTGCAAACTTTTCACTTATTCATGTGTTGCCCTAATTCCAGTGAAATTCAGACTTTCCTTTCTTTTTCTTCTAAACTTGCAGTCTGAATAGTACATGGCAGTTACAAAAATCATCTCTGCAGAATTGCAGAGTTAGTTTAGTGCCTTACTGTGAGAGAAATTAATTCAGTAAGCCTAGACCAGTGATGAAATTCTTTGGAGCTGTTGTTTGGTGCCATCTGTTCCACTGCAGCACAGTACTGTTGAGAATATGGTGTTAGCTACTGGTAGATCTTTCAGAAGAAGGAAGTCTGTGTACCAGTTGAGTTGGTGTATATTTTTGGTGTCCAGCAGTGGCATAGGAGCATGTATGTGATCTAAACCAAAGTCTGCGTTCTTGTCTCTTAACTGTTTCCGAAGAAGTTACATATGAAGCCCCAGTTTGGGCAGAAAACACGATAACGTGTAACAGCAGCTGGAGCAGCATGGACATTGCCAGGTCCTGCAGAGCCAGCAGGCAAAGGAAGAGATCTAGGACTGAGACAGAACAATGCCTAAATTACTAAAATTACTGAAGAATTAGTCCTTTGGGTATTCTTACTGTTTACATGCAGTCTGTGGTGCCAAGATAGCAAGATCCTCAATTTTTGATGTGTTCTGATGGGAGCATGGACTTGGTAAGTGATGTGCTGTCAAACGTGGCCAGTGCCTTGTATTTTGTGTGCTGGCTGCATCCTTAAGCAGTAATAGAGGTTCTGTTTGGGATGAAACACTCTGGAGACCAATTTATTGCTCGATAGTGCAGGACCTGAAGTATTTGGCTTATGTTGACCATGACTACTACCCTCTCCTTATATGTCTGTCTATGTCTCTCTCTGTATGTGCAAGTATAGTAATGGGCTTCCTGGCAGAGCTTTTAGTTACGCTGAGGAAGTCAAAAGATGTAGAAATCTGCATTTCTGGTGTATTTTGCGGAGCCTTCACAGTTCTGAGATGGGCTCTTGTCAGCTGTAATGAATGTCTTGTGTAGCAGTTTGTGACCATAGTTTCTGTCTTTAAACTGAGATTCGGATTCGAGTCAGGTCATCTAAACGTGCAAGAGCCAAATATCATAATGGACTCTGCAGTTCTTCAGTTTGGTGGGAAAAGGACCAAAGTTTTTGGCTTTTTTTCCCTGGATTGGGTTAGAGTTTGGAAATAAAAGCCTTGAAGAGCACAGGTGAGACGAGAGGAGCTGTTGGCATTATTTTTGTTTCCTTGATGCTACAGAAGCCACACAGTTAGGACCAGGGCTGATGACAGTGTTAGTTCATGACTTAAGGCCTCATTTGGTGCAGAGATTAACAAATCTTAAGGTTTAGGTTACTTTCATGTGTGTGATTAGAGTCTGAGCAGCTAAAGCTGTGAGAGTGCAGTTTACTGCCAGATCCTACAATCTGAAGAGCAGGGAGGAGGTTTGTGTAGAAAGTGCTGTGTTACAGCAGCATTTTTCTTCATGGTGGGAACCTTGTTGCTGTAGGCCTTTTTTACCTCAAGTCATGTTGTATAAATAGGCAGTAGAATAATTTTGGAATCTGGAATTGTGACCTGTCTAATTGCAGAGACAAAATGGACGATAGGACTTAGCTGAGTTGTGAGAATCTCTAGAGATTAGGAGATTCCTTATTTGCCCTGTTCTGTCCAAACTGCAAATACTTTTTGTGACATTTTGGTATTTCAACAGAAACAGCCTATGGATTTTGTGGTAGTGGCAGGTGCTGACAGAAATTGTCAGCCTACTGAGAACTCTTTGAATCTAAGAACACAGATAGAAGGAAACGATAAATTGATCACTTATGCTCTCCACGAATCCCATAAATTAAAAATAATACTTTGTCCCAAACCAGACTTGTGCTTTGACAGTATCATAGAGCAAAACTTCTGGCAGCTATTGTAATTATAATATGGGAAGGTGCCATATGTGTTTGCCATGTTACACAACATGAACTTGACTAGCCAGCTTTAGCCAGAAGATTCAAAAGGGGCAAAATGTCACTTGATTTTGTACAGCCACAGCACTAATTGTGTCTGTCAGATACTAACTGCTTCTTTGCCCATCTTGAAAAAACAGTAAAAATAGATGAAACTGCATTAGAATTCCATTCAGTGATTGAATGATAAACAGTTGTCTAATGAAGTTAAAATCCCTTTGTTTTTCTTTTACTTACCCTTCTTCTTTCTTCCTAAAAACAGTATGCAAGGAACTATATTTCATAAGTGTGTGCCAAGAACTGGCTAACACAGTCAAATGTATTGAGAACACCACATTTGTTTGCCACTGGTGTATTAATGCTTTTCAAATGCAACTCTTTGTTTCCAGGCCTTTTTGCAAATGTGCAATCTGCCAGTCCGGGTGATTTGCAGGGCAAATGCCGAGTACATGTCCCCATCTGGTAAGTGTGGCCTTCATTTAGATTACTGTGTTATACCTCCCTTTTGATACCATGGCAACTACGCCTTGTCTTGCTGATAACAGTCGGGCAGTGCTACTGTGTGTGGGTTGCCTTTCCCCCTCCTCTCCAGTGCAGTTTCTCCTCTGCAAACAATCAAAGCAGTGAAATGCAAAGTAACATTGGCACAATGTGTAACAGTACCTGTATAAAGTGTTCAGACAGTTCAGTGCCTGGTGGAAACCTTCTCTCAAATGTCCTAAAGCAGAAAGTCATATGTGTCCAAAAGTGGCTTTATTCTGCAGCCAGGGAATATCCCAGGAAATGCTGTTATATTTTCCTATTACTGGAGTGAAACGATACCGGAGAAAGGTTCTCTTTTGCTACCCTGTGTGGGAGTTGATTGCCAGGATGTTGGTACAGGAGACCATAGGGTGCATTGTCACTCTTAAGGGTGACAGGTGATTTTAAACCTTCCTTAGATCCATGAGACTCCCTGGAAAAAAATACAAACCCACCACCAAAAAAGTAAGTATAAGAAGGGTACACAGCCTGTTTTTGTTGGAGGTGACTGCCTAAAAATGCCCAGATGCCAGCTTCAGAAGCTTGCCTGAAAATCAGAAAAAATTACAGAATGCTGGGTGCAGGAGTCCGGCGATCCTCGCACTCTGTCCCAGATTTCTGTTGTGTGAGGAGGTCCATATTTACTGATTACCTGGCTCTGGCTGATGACTGCCATGTAGAAGTGCCTGTCAGTATATGTCTGCCAGCTACATGGGTTCTACTGCTGCTACTGATATTTTTGGTTAAAGCAGTGAAATGAGGCTATATAAAAAAAAACCCAGAAACAACAGTTGCTTGGCAGGAGAGAAAAACCAGAAAAATATGCAGATATATGAATTACTTGTTAGTAAATAGAGCTTTGAAATGCTGAATCCAGGCACACAGGAGCATCTTGCAGGTGCAGGACTAGGACTGGTGATAGTTACATGCTATGGCTTCTCTGCCACTCACACCTCGTGTCCACACTTGCTGGCATCTAATGTTGTAATTTAGGTCTGAACACTTCCTTCTTCTTCATAAAACAAAGAGCACAAGAGGGAAAATGCCCTTACTCCTGGAGTCCTTTACTATTTTTACTCACTTTTACTCACTTACCTCGTTTCCTTTCTTTATATTGGTTTATGATAATTCAGAGAAGGTTTGCATTTGTTCCCTTCTCTCTCTCCCCACCATCCTCTGTCTCGTTACTACAATACATTTCTCCTTTTACAGGCAAAGTGCCCTTTATTCATGTGGGAAATCAAGTAGTATCTGAACTTGGGCCCATAGTCCAGTTTGTAAAAGCCAAGGTAATACTACATTGTTTTCATTAATTAGTGAGTGTTAATCCTGCTTAGCATTGTGCTGATTCAGTGTGCTTTTCTGGAATGTTACTGAATTTGTTAAAACAGTATAGGAATCTAGTGCTGTTTTAAGAGAAAGGCATCATGGAACAGGAGTTTGTGAGGTGAAAATGTTTTTCTTTGTGATTTCCTCAAATTCTGCAAGTAAATTCTATGCCAGACAGCTGCATACCAGTGCCAGTTTCTGAGACTGTTTTTCTACATGCTTTGTCTCTGGTTCTCAGAGGTCTTAAACCCAGAACTGACTGTTTTAAATCCTGAAGTGTCAGATACCGTTCAAATTTGCCTTTATTCTCCCACTCCCCCAGCCCTCCCCTCTATTTTAAAAAATGCCGTGTTTTCTCTGAGAAGTTGAATCTGTATCACAGATGTAAATTTGTGTTTACTTCTTGCCATAGAGATACACTAACCAGGAGGCTGTGTGCTCAAAGTGTGTTCATCTGTTACTGAATTTCTTGTAGATTATCTTAGATTTCTTATAGATTAGATTAGTTACATTATGATGATTTGGTTTTAATCCTAAAGTATACTGTATGTAAAAATTGCGTATGTAATTTGTTACTGAACTATGTAAGAGATAAGGATTTGAGCCAAAGCTCATTGACTTTAAAGGTCCTTGGGTCATATGTTACTGAATATTCCAATACCTGTTCTTACATGTGTGTCTTTTTCCTTTTCCCCATTAGGGCCATTCTCTCAGTGATGGATTGGATGAAGTCCAAAAAGCTGAGATGAAAGCCTACATGGAATTGGTCAATAATATGCTCTTGACAGCAGAGGTACAGCAAACCCTAGTAACTCCACACGCTTACATAAGTGACTGTAGGCAAGAAAGCTTTAGGATTTTTCCCCATAGTGGAAATACTGCTGTTCTTAGATTAGGTTGTCAACTTTTGAGGTGAAAGGAAACAGGAATAAATTCTCTTACACTGTGGATTGCTTGCTGACATGTTCCTGTAGCCATGTGTGATTCCCCTCACCTATCTGAAGCGTGTCACACAGCTGTAGAAGTAACTGACCAGAAGATGCCAGTGGTTCCTGGGGTTCTACCCCACCCCCTGGCTGGCCAGGCACCCCCTGTCACTGTCCCCATGTGCACGGTGTGCCTGGTGGGAGGCTGGGACCCTCTGGTGCGCGTCCGTGGCCAGTTCAGGTGGCGCCGTCCCGGCGTGGGAGCAGTTTTGGAAGTGCTGGGAAAATGCAGGTGGCTATGGAGCTGAGGGCTGGTCACCTGTGCCTTGAGTTGGGTGTGGTGTGAGCAACAGGAGCAGGCTTTTGCTCTCAGCTTAGTTTTGGTGCTGGTGAAGTAAGGACTAGCAACTGGGCTTTTGCCTTCCAGTTTTAATTTCTTTTGTACGTCAAAGGTCTAAGAGAAGAAATGAAATGGAAATTTTAATCTAATTTAGAAAAGAAAATTCTACTAGTGAAAAATGATTGTCTCTGTATTCTCCTTTATTAGGAAGTTTTAGTAAGTGTTCTTTCTTTTCCTAGCTCTATCTTCAGTGGTGTGATGATGTTACAGTAGAGGAGGTGAGTGGTTCCGCAGCATTTATCTTAATTAAAATTTAATGAGAAAACACTTCTGCTCACAACTGCAAGTCCCTACTCATAAATGAAACATGGGGGTTTATACCATTAATGATAAAGTCTTTTAACTTTAATTTCACTTGCATACGCATTTTAGGGAAGCTGTGTTACTGGAGGGAGCTGACTGCAGAATAGATACAGGCTTTGTATATGTATATGTTTCTGAAATAATAGCTTTAAATAGTTATGCTGCAAACTACAGATTCTGTGCAAATAGTCACAGCATACACACAACTGCCTTTCTCTTCTGCAGCTCCCTTTCTGAGAGTAATGTTTAAATATTAGCTGTTTTGCTCAAGAGGTATCTGTATTTTCTTGTGTTATAACACAGTACCCTTTCTGTTTTTAAACAAAGATTACTCACCCAAGGTATGGCTCTCCTTATCCGTGGCCTCTTAACCGCATTTTGTCCTATCAGAAGCAGTGGGAGGTTAGGCGAAAGATGAAAGCCATTGGATGGGCGGGAAAGACACTTGAACAGGTGAACTATGAAAAGTGAACCTGATTTCTTTCCCTTTCTCCTTTCCTTTCTCCTTTCCTTTCTCCTTTCCTTTTTCCTTTCCTTTCCTTTCCTTTCCTTTCCTTTCCTTTCCTTTCCTTTCCTTTCCTTTCCTTTCCTTTCCTTTCTCCTTTCCCTTTTCCTTTTTCTTTCCTTTCCTTTTTTGGAGACTAGCGCATTCCCAAAACAGATGTAGTAAAATGTATATTCTGTACTTAAAACATTATCTGGAGTGAGGTATTTGCCTTCAGCAGCAATAAATCTTAAATCATGTGCAGCCTGATGGGGTGGGAGGAAGGATGTTTTGCCATGAGTGTACAACTCTTGTCATTGTTAGTTTAGGCCATAGTCCTGAAAACAGATTCTAAGTTCAGTGCCCTGCTTCCTGTATGATGCTAATAGGCACTCTGTGGGATTGTGGCAGCTTGTGAGGTGGAAGTCAGTACCTTTCATTAAGCTTAGTTATAAATGTTATGGGAAGCACCGAATCAGAATTGCCTTACATGAAATGTTAGATTGAGTAACACTTAGCTACGTGCCCGCGTGTAGGTTTGACTGACTTTAAACAGCTTTTGATATTCCAACATGTTATATTCCTTGTTCCCACTGTCGGTGCAAATACAATAAGGAGGTTATTTCTTGCAATGGTGTTATTTCCTGACAATATGGATCTTTCTTTCTTGTGTGTTTTGATAGGTGCTTGAAGATGTAGATCAGTGCTGTCATGCTCTCTCCCAGAGATTAGGAACACAGCCATATTTCTTCAATAAGCAGTAAGTTACTTTTCACTGAAATATTGCATCCAGCAATATGAGATATAGATATATGCCCACATACATACAAGTGTATATAAATAAAACTCCTATTTTATTTTAATGCTGTGTGATTAGTTGCAAAAATACAAATGTGTGACTGGAATCTAAACATGAAATTTCAGGTATAAGTATTTAAAGGTTTTAAAGGTAAAGCTTCTGTAAGTTTGTTGTATTTATGATTTAGTTTTATTCCTGCTTGTCTTCTCTACAGCTTCTACTACAACTTATGGAGGCTACAAATGTATATTTTTATACATTTAGTTTTTATATTAAAAATCATACTTTTAAAGCTTTCCTTGTATTTCTTGGGTATTCTCTACTAGAGGAGTGAATGTACGTCATGCCAACCTGATCAGGACAGCTTGTCTTAACACCAGGAGCAGTTCTGAATGAACTGAATTAGCATGAGGGTGCCTGTGAGTTCTAACAACTGGGGGAGAAGCTAGCTGGTCCACAAAGAACCAGATGCAAAGTGAAAACCAAGATTCACATTGCCAGGAGAGAAAAAGGAAATGACCTGACCTCCATGGGATGTCCTCTGCTCTCAGCAGTTTCTTTCAATTGCAATGTGCTCTTTAACATTTTTTTCTCTCCAATAATTCAATATTTTTGAAATGTTTCAGACTTCAATAACATCCCATTAGCTCCCTCTTGTCTCCTGTGCATAGATCAGTCTAGAAATGCTCAGGTCTGGATTTCAGTTTACTACATTTGGACAGGGAGATGTCTTCAAATGGCAGCATTTGGTTACTTTTCTGCATTGTGTCGTTGCCCCTTAATCTGTTCCAAGTTGAGACTAGTTGGGTAGTGTTAATTCATAGGATACAGAAATATGCCTTATAGAAGACGGTTTTAAATTGCATCTTCTCCTATGATTATTAAACATAGTATCTCTTAAATTTTCTTTCTGTATTTCATGTTACAAAAGAATTGTAACTTGGGGATTTTGTGTTGGTTGTTTGTTAACCAGGCTTTTTTGGTGCAGTTTCAACCTTTAAACTTTTTAGCTCTGTGAAATATTACTAAGAAAGTATGTGGTTTTAGTCCAGTATTTTTCAGTCCGTGACTTCTGTGAATCTTTGGGAGGTAAATAAGGAAAGCAGCCTGTTGCTGACAGGTTAAAGTTTGTTGTGCAGGGGGCCATATCTCCACTGGAGAGTGCTTAGTGATCCACAAATAAAAAGGCAAAAAATTTTATCGGTTAGGAAAGCTTCATGCTGTGTACCTTGAACACTAGTAAAGGGGGACTCTGAAGTTATTAATATATTTGAAGAAAAAAAAAAAAGAATTGTTTGCACATGGACTACGTATATACATGGACTACTTAAAGGTCCAAGGTGACAATTCAGAAGGGTCATACCTAAAATAAGGTAGGACTGAAAACATTCCCAAAATATCTGTTCTCTTCTGTGTTGTCCCCTTTCAGAAGACAGATATTTCCAGCTGCTGCCACCATGGAACTCCCTTTCTTTTTGGTTGAATAGTTCCCAACTGTTGCAGAGCACAAAAAAAGGAATGGGAGTCTTAAGCTTCCACTCTTCTTTTTTTTCTTTTTCTCCTTGTGAGATAATAGTTGGGTTTTTTAATGGACATCTGCAGAAGAAAAAGAAGAGCCCCAAAACACCTGATAAACATTTGCCCTTGTTACAGGACTAAAAGGTGGAGCATGGTTTGAAACTGGATCAGTGGCTCTGTCTGATCTAAGAGATGTTATTTCCACATTTCCAAGCTCCCTAAAGCAAGGAAAATGCCATACTGAGGACAAGCAGGGTTCTTAATATACCCTATACACAGATTTCATGCATTTGGTTTAGTGTTGCTTGATTTCATCCCAATTCTTAGACCACATGACTATCTAAAGGCTACTCAGAACAGCAGGGCTTTTTCTTGATCAGGACTTGCCTTCCAAAATACCCGTTCTTTTTTTCTGTTTGCTTTTACAGACCAACTGAGTTAGATGCTCTGGTGTTTGGACATCTGTTCACAATCCTTACTACTCAACTAATCACCGATGAACTCTCTGAAAAAGTGAAGAACTACAGTAATCTCACAGCGTTTTGTCGGCGAATAGAGCAGCAGTACTTTGAGGGTCATGACAAAGACAGCTCTACAGTTGCAGCCCGATCTTCCAAGAGGTCCTTGCTGAGATAAGCGTGGTGCTTGGTGTGGATCATGTTGCAGTTTTGGGTTTATCATTGTTCAATAAATTGATTTTGAGAATGGAAATGTGTGTTAGCTCTTTGAAGCTGCCAAATCATTCTGGAGCACGAAAAAATGTTAAATACAGTTTTTGTGTTGTAGAATATACTGTGCACATTTAAGCTGAAATGTCTGTATGAGCATTTCCATTTCAATGGCCTGTATGCCACTACCTGTAAAATGACCTTGGAAAAACACTGTACCTGTTTCAAAAAAATAAAACACTGAAAGTTTATCTCTGATCTTTCTAAATGCCTTTTTTACTGAATTTAATGTCTGTGTAGTTCACGAGTGGGATCCTTTTGACAGGACACTTGGAAGAAAGTTGTAAAGTAGTTAGAATTATTAGTCTAGGAATGAAAGGACGCATTAGAGATCTTCAAGGTTGTCTGCCTCAGCTAAAACTTATTCAGAAATTGGGTGAAAAAAATGTCTTGGAGCTCTGTAGCACACAACTCGTGATCTTATTCAGTCAGTTCCTATTTTTGTGTCAAAGTAGCTTCTGGCTGTCAGTCCTTCATCTTGCGTGTGTCGTGCCTCTGCTTATATTTCTCATTCACCTTTGGTTTTTTGATTAATTTTTTTCTTTCTGTAATTGCCCAGTTTTAATCCCCAGCTTGTCATACTATTTATTTAAGAAATTAATTTGCTAGGGTAAGTGTGTGCCTCTCTGTTTCCACTTGCAGTATGTTAACATTGCTTCTGAACTTTGATGTACCAGACATGGTTCTCATAGAAAAAGGACTTACTACGAGCCTGTGGCTGGCATGTCTTGGTCCTTCTGCCTCTGTGTTACCCTTGGTACATGTAGCCACAATGATACAGAAGTAAACAAATATCATTGTGGTGCTCCAAAAACCCTGGCAACACTGAACTTTTCAAGGGAGAATTCTTGTGTGTAGGCAAGGACTGATCTGGCTAATACTATTTCAAGTGCATTAAATGGTACTGCTCTGTTCTGCTTTGTCAGTTGTACTTTATGCTTTTCCAAAAGCACCAGCAACTCCAGGCACATGCTGGTGGCAGAAACAAACCTTGTGCACGCAGGAAGTCACGGGCACAACTGGGACCCAGCTCAGGCTGCTTGGCTTGTTGGAACCATTGTGTTCTTACTTTGAAATACGTTCTTTTGACTATATGCTTCAGTGTCAGAACAATTAATGGCTTGAATGGTTATACAACAGGCATGGGGTGTTGGCTGCCATTTCCTTCTCTCTTAAAAACCGAGCTGAAAGCAGCTGTGTGCCTTGGACTGGCTGGGTCTCCCATGACAGGTTCCTGAACCCCTCCTGCTTACTCGCTGCTTTTGTGGGGGGGGGGGCACTGTTGCCAGCTGGACTGGGAAACAGCTGAATTCTTACTGCCTGTTTTTTGATACAACAGTCCTAAGTCCTACTGCAGTCAAATCCACTAAGTATCAGTGTGTAAGGGTGGTCTTTCATCAAACCACTCTTGCCAGGAGAGGTAAATTGCCCTTGTCCTGTATTTCAGTCTTAAAATTTCACATCTCTACATTGAGTACCTTTTTAAACTAAACCTCATCAGCTCTTGACTGCTTAGTGACCATTTCCACTATCAAAGCAGTTGGTAGCTGAGAACCCAGATATTTCTTTCAAACTTGCTTTTCTGCATTAATTCAACTCCTGAAAAAAAAACTGGTAAAGAATTTGTTGTGTGTTGGTGGGTAGGGTTTTGTTTGGTTTTTTTTAAGTTTGGAGAGAACATTGTGATAATGCTACTTTGAGCACTCATAGACTAAAGTTGGTGTGCCATGGGGATGGGGAAATCCTGTGTGAAAACTCAAGTATCTTAATCCAGAGTAATTAAACAGGTCTTTTACCCTCCTGCTATTTGCAAAGCACCATTCATGAGGAAAGATTTTAAGCTAGCTTCTGTTGTTTTAGCAATCCTGCTACCAGTAGACTGAACTACAGGAGTAATTTACTTAATGGATTGCTAAACCTACCTATTAATTTTTATGCAGTCTGAAAATGTGCAAGTGGGCATGTGTTCCTCCTCTTTCAAGGCTGCAGTGGCCATTAGCCACCTTGTAACCAAATTTCAGCAACTGCTTTGAAACAGCATTGAATGAAACTTTTTGTATTCTGGCAAGGTGAGGTAGAGGAAACTCTGGTAATACAACACCTTGAATACTGAACAGCAAGTTATTGCAAATTTTGTGCAGTGACATACAGCGGGCTTTTTAACTTCAGAGTAGTAAAAACCCCACAGAGTGATAGGTGCTAACCTGCTTTGAATGTCTCATCTAGAAAATAAATGCTGTGGAAGTGGTTGGGCAAAAGATACTGATCTCTTGCAAACAAAGTTTGTGTAAATCCACCTGAGCTACTCAGACTCCACTTAAGGATACAGAGACAGGCAAATCACATCGAGTTTTCAAATATTGAAGTGAGAGGACAAGCAGAGACTGAGCTCTCAAGTTACGCTGAAGTTTCTGAAAGTTTAACCACCCCTCATTCCTTGTATGTGACTTTGATAATTTCATTTAAATGGAAAAGAGCATTCCTTACTTCCTTGACTGAAGAGGATTCTTTCTGTATGGCATGTTTCCTACAGGGCTGGTTTGTAGTTCAGGCTGCACCTCATTCTAGCTAATACCTAAACTTAGAAGGAAAATCTTGGCTTTGCCACCCGTGTTGAAAATAGCTATGAAAATCCTAGCCAAAAGACATACTTTGTACTTCATAAATACAAGAAACCATTATGCTTTTTAAAGTGACATTGGTAGCATGACAAGTGCTGTGGAGCAGACTGGGCTGAGCTCCAAGGATCAACGCTCGCTTGGCAAGCCGTGCTCTAACTCAGTGGAGCTGCAATCCTACAGAGGACACTTACACTGATTGCTCCTGAAATGCTGTGCACAGTTCAGGAAAAAGAATGAGAAGTTTTAACAACACCAGCAATAAAACAAATTAAGGGTGGAAAAAAGCCCCAAACCAACCCAAACCTGATAGCCTTTCTAGCAAGGGGATTGAGCAAGGACACTGACTTGCCTTCTCCAAGGTGAAGTAGTGAGGGCTTTCTGCTGGTCTGAGTGGCCCTCTAGTAGACCAGGCTGTGCATCTGCTGTCTGTGAGAATTTTATCCTTGGGTTGTGGGTGTTTCCAGAAGATTTCCCATGACTGAAGCACAACTGCTGCACCAGAGACAGGAATCAGGCCAGGAAGGCTGTGGTTTGTTTCACATAGGACAGTGCTGATGATGATTTTCTTTTCAGGCTCAAAAATAAAAAGTTCCTACAGGCTATTTTGAGTAAAGAGAGATAGCTGGAACTTCTAAAGTTTCCCCAATTAAGAAAAAATGTAGGTTTCTAACAGAAAGAATGTCAGGAGCACCATGGATTGTCATATACCTTCTGCATAAGCCCCACCAGGAAGTGCAGGAGTTAACCAAAACAGCACACAAAGTCACAAAAGCTCTCAGAGCTACAAGTGAATAGACATACCTGAGTCTGAGTTTGAGTACAAATCACTTGCCCATTGTGGTTTGCTTCTCACAGTCTTTTCATTCCACAAGTTAATAGCTTCATAGGTAGGTGCTCAAGTTGGAAAGTAGCAGATACTTTCTTCACCTGATGGAGCTTAAACAATTGGGAAAGTCCCGGTGAGAACAGGATGTCTCCTCCATTCCTAAGATGCTTCTTTAGGATTGTGGAATGGACTAATCCTGCTCAGCACAGACCCCCCTCAGCAGAGTTACCTGCTCATGCCCTAGCTGGATTGTGGTGTCTGCTCCTATCAGAGGTATGCATGGTGCCAGTTCCAGACGTGAAGGTCTCGTTTGCCTGACCAGCAGAGCACTGTACACACAGCTGAACTGTGGATCCTGTGTGCCCTGTGCCACTGCAAAAACAGCACAGGAAAAGGAGCAACCACCCTGCTCCACCACAGGCTGTGGCAAACCAGCTGGTGATTTGAGACTAGCCAGGATCTCAGCCACAGATTAATTTATAGTATTGGATCATTGTTTCCAGCTGACTGCCCTTCCTGATTTTCTGGTTTTCCTGTCCCTCTCAGAAGCAAGTTCTCCTTAACTGGGTAGCCTCTTGATGCTGCCTTTTATGATGTGATGAGATTTCAAGAAAGACACATGAAGGGGGTTTGGTGGGAGCAGCTTTTGCTAGGATCTATCACTTTTCTTATATCAGTTATAAAAATTTTAGTATTGAGTGGTGTTAATGAGATATTAATCTGCTGTTTTCTCTGCCTTTTGTTTTATTTCTCCTTTTCCTCCCCAGGGAAAGAAAAATAACCTGGCAATCTCCTGCCTCTGAAAGGTACTTAAAGCTCAGTGTTGTGGAAAAAAAGAGGCTAGCATAGCCCTACACATGGAGAATGCTGCTGAGCTGCACTTAATGATGCCTCTTAGGATCAGCTGTGCTGCTAGAAAACACTTCATTTCCTGTGGCTTTCTTTCTTTATAAGCAGAGTGCAGCTCCAATGGCTCTCACAACAATTAGCACCCACTTGTTCTGCAGGTTTGAAGTTTTTTGCATTAGTCAGGTTGAGAAATTCACAGTATTAATCATGACTGAAGTTGTTATTTATCACCTGCTGGGTGAGAAATAATAATTTTGGCACTACTGGGGCAGCAGGCCAGAAGTACCAAATTAAGTAAAACATCTAAACACCAGCAAGGATCATTTCTCTGATTAATGAATTGTTACAAAGAAAAACTGCTACTCGTTATCTGATCTTAGGATAAAAGTAGGAGTAGGAAGTAGAAAGCATTAGCAAAGCCAGGGTCTAGCCTGATGCAGTTTGAAACTTCCTGGCTGATCTCTCTTCTGTCATTCGCTGACTAACACACACTCCTCTGCTTCACAGGTTTGCGAGACTTGGCTCACATCCCCGGTGCCAACTTTGTGAAAAACCAGCATTGGCAGGGAGCTTAAGGCCTGTTGTGTAACTGCCTCGAAAGAAATGAAAGACTTCAAGCTTCTAGGACGTGTCCAGGCTGGAAGGTTTTGCCATAGGAGCAGCTACCAGCCTGGCAAAATACCATTGTGCGAAGGCAATAACAGGCGTGCAGGAAACAAAATCCGCGACATCAACAGAGTGAAGTTCACACCCAGGTAACTGTATCCATACTGGGGCCCTTAGGCACCTATGGGATTACAAGGGCCCACAAATTACAGCTGCCTGATCAGATGTATCCCACATGCATCTCACATACAGAAAGGGCTGGCCTACACAGAAGTGGTTGCATTGAAATGAGGTCTGTGTGTGCTGCTACAACCCCAAGCCACCATGACACCATGTCCTCTCCCTGACAGACCATTGCGCGCAGTTGAGGAGTTACTGTGTAGCAGTGCCCACGCAAGTGCTAATTCCTGAGTTCATAAATGAGATGTAAAAATTGAGTGTTAGCCTTGACTATGGTCAAAGAACTCAGCCTGGGAGAGAAGTACCACCTCTGAAAACACTTATTGTTGATTCTTTGCTTGTTGAGACTTACAAGAAAAAGTTTAAACAGTGAGAGCTTTAGAGACCCCTTTTGGCTCCAAGTAATTCATTATCTAGAAAGAAAGGACAGGCTTTTTCCATAGAGAGTATCAACCATTCCCATCTATTGCTGCAGACCTCAAATTTGGTGCTAGTTGAGAAAAAGAACTTCTCACTGTTGACACAGATGGACTGCCATCCATGCCACACGCGACATCTGTGGCAGCCAAAGTAACTCCCGTTTACAAGCCAGTGTGCTCAGAAGCTGACTTGAAACAATGAGCTGACATGAGAGGTCAACATGAACTCAGCCCTCTCCTGACAGTAGCCCTGGGTTGACAGTACTCAGTTGACAGTAACCCAGTTTGTCAATAAAGATGTTTTTTGTAAGTAAGCTTTGTGTCACATATATGTTTTCTTATCTAGATTTTTTTTATGCCTAAAAGTTTATTCTGCATTTAAGAAGAAAATTAGAGGTCTTAGGCATGTAGGGCATGATGGTCACCTTCCCTACAAGCACTGCTCAAATCATTAGTCTTCCAGCATCTGTGTTCTCAGTTCACATAGAAAGATTTGGAACAAGAAAGAAAAGGATGATCATTCATAGAAAATATGAGCAGCAGCAAAGGGCTTGTTGCAAACAAAGACAATTTTCTGAGGCTAAGCAGGAAGTCACCAGAATGAATCTGAGTGAACCTTGTTGTAGGTACCGTGGGGAGGAACCAGTGCAGCTTGGCCATGACAAATTCTGTAGAGCTGCACAGAAGACCACTCATCACCCAGCTGGTCTGGTCAAACTGTGGCATCACCCAGTCCCCAGAGCATCTACCTCTTCCAAGGTTATCTTCTCTCAGCATGAATTTACACTTTCTATCACTTCCTGCTGCCAAAAATTTGTCAACTGCAAGTCCACCTCCCTAGTCATACATTTCAGGCTTTCCCTGCCATACTCTCATGGCTGGTGACATCTCTTTCGACTTTTGGCTACAAAATACAATTTTGTCCAGGTTTCTTGACTTTGAAGGCATCTGTTTGTGGTCACACCATTCTCTCACTGCTGAGATCAACAGTTTTTTCACCAATGCACAGGATTTTTGCATGAGATTATCTTGTGGAAATTATCCTTTGTCTCTCAGTTGTTATCACTTGACTGTTAGATTTAGAGCTAGCCACTTTCTGTTCTTGTCAAGACAGTGAAGATTTCTCTTTAGGTCCGCTGCTGTTTCTATCTTAATTTCTGTAAATTCCTCCCTAAAATTCCTCTGCAGTTTTTACTGGCTCCTTTCCTCACAAGTGTGTAGCACCTTGATCTACGATGCCTCCTAGCTAAGAAGTGTATAACTGAGATTACTGACTATCACCATGATCTCTTTCATCTGCAGCTTGAAGTCTGTGTTGTGGCATGTTTAAGGAACCAGTTGATGAAGATCAGTAGTTTGGGGGCATTATGGGAAGGGTAAGTTTTTATCTACTTAAATAAACTTTCCAGCATATTTTGTCATAGGTTATAACATTTTGCAAAAGACAGGTAGCTTTCTGCATGTGTGTGTAAAGACCACAGGCCTGACCATGGCTTGTGTATTACACGCAAGTGTGAGTGCAAAGGTCCTGCTGT
Source organism: Edolisoma coerulescens (assembly GCA_013397115.1). NCBI lineage: Eukaryota > Metazoa > Chordata > Aves > Passeriformes > Campephagidae > Edolisoma > Edolisoma coerulescens. The sequence goes on along the minus strand of VWZW01003882.1, from coordinate 270,805 downwards.
TATGCCAAAGCACATTTGAGGCAAAGCCCAAAACCACTGCTGTGGAGAAAGCTGCCCGTCATCTGATGGAAATGCTTTTGACACACACAGGACAGCTCCTGCAGACCTGTTTCTGTGGAGGCACTTTCGTTTGGTTCAGCGCATCTTCCTGCCCATCCTGCTGCCCCTTCTCCCTGATATCCTTTCGTGATTCCCCTGCCCTTTCTGATTCTTCAGGGTCTTCCTGCACTGGGAAAAGGAAGGGGCCCGCTCCTGGGAAAGGTTTTCACACCTATGGACTTTATTCCTCCCTCTGCTTTGAAAGAGATTCCTCGTGCCAGTAAAAGCCCTTTCGCGCCACTGGAGAAACGAGCATGCTTTCAAGGATTTGTTTAGGCAAACAGAGTCATCCTACAAGCTTACATCCTTCTGCTCTGTGTATCCATAGTGAGTCCAAAAGCTGCTGCCACAGGAAACACATTGTGTTTCCAAAAAATTAAAATGCCTAAAATTTGCTTTCTGTAATCACCAACAGTTCCAATAACAAGGTAATTGGTGTTAACTGGGATTTTTTTTAAGCTTGAGAAAATTCAACATTGGAAAAATGGGAAAGCAGATTAAAACTCATATAGATAATGCAGTTCTCTCAAATTTCATTGGCATCTATATCTTATAACACTAAAAAATTATCAATGTAGTCATAAACTCCGATTTACTGAGAAGAAGGCTGAGAAACCTTGGAAGGGCAAGGAGCAGATTCTCCACTCCTGAGGGGGTTAGAAGTGCAAAATGCTTAAATGAGGCTTCCAAAAGAGGAAAAAATAGTAGCAGTAAGAGAATGGAGTTCCCTTCCAGTCCTTAGCTCAGTGAGTTTGTCAGTGCATTGTCCTCCTCGCCGCAGATTTGGAGCCATCTCTTGCACTGAAGCCAACAGAAAATATTTGATGCATCTCATTTGAAATGCCACTGATCTGCAATCAAAAGAGTGATTTCTAGCTGAAGATTATGAAATACTACGTGAATTTAACCAAGTGGATGAGTCACACAGACAAACCTGCCTGACATACGAGTAAGTCAAGCCACAGCAGTTGCAAGTAATTTGTCCCAAATGTGAGCAGGGCAAAATCTAGAGCGGGAGGCTGAAGGCTGGTTTCCCAGCTCCACGCTCCAACCACCACACTGCATTCTTTGCTGCTTTTTTAACCACAACAGCCTCTGAAAATCACCCTTCAAAGGCATTTCTTGGTAGTAATAAATGAACCATCAAAACCTAAACAAAGAACCCGGCAGCTGAGATGATGCAACTTAACAAACAGAAATGACTAAGATTGCCTTGTCCTCTGCTTATTTCCAAAAGAATAAAGCCCAGGTCATTTATAAAGCCCTCCCCCTTCCCCTCTCCTTTACAGCCCCTTGGGAGCCACCCAGGAGACAGCACCACTTTCTTCTGCTTCCCCATCTTTAAAATATATTCATTCCAGTTTTCAAATTGCTATTTTGTAGTGCTAAATCTCTACCCACACTAATTTCTCCAGGTCAGAATCTGACCCTGATTTGAACAAAATCTGGAGTCAAATATTCACACCAGAATGCTTTTGCCTTGCTGCATGTCAGATGCCATCTCCCTGCAAATGTTTCACACACCTTGGAGTGCAGCTTGTGGAACTGATGAGGTGAAGAGCACTGCAGAGCAGCTCTGTGCTGGTAATCACAGGACTGAAGAAACACATACATCATCTGCCACATAGGTTGGCATTTCAAGTAAAAAACCTTCACAATGTGTAAGATGTTGGACAAATGATGGCCATATGCATGTTTGTCTCTGTGCAGATGTCTTTGCATTCTCAGCTAGGAAAGAGCTGAGGTAGGCTTTTTTTTGCCGACAGTTTAATATTAGTGACACAGTTTATGTCCTCTGCAAAAACAATAATGGAGGATAAGGTGACATAAATTATTTGCAAATCGTTTGACATATGCAGGGCATTGTCCTTGCAATAATCACCATCAGTCTGTCAGTTTAAGATATGAACCGTGCCACTGCCATTTTATATCATTGTGTTAAGCTTTCACATGTTGTAATTTTACAGATTTGTTCTTTGGAGAACACTGCAACACAAATCAAATTGTATTATGTTTAGTTATACGCTGTGTGGAGCACCTCCCTGCAATTAGGGGCGGGGGGAGACGAGGAGCAAGCAAACAGTCCTAGATAAGAGGCAGCTCCTCAAAAGTTCGGATATTTCCTAGATACCATTACTCAACTTTCACGGTCATTATTCAAAGCAAGAAGAATTATTTAAATTCATGCTAACATCAGTTGCTGGCTGCATGAACAAAGTGAGCACTGGAAAGCACCATACTGACAGATTAATTTAAAACACCCTTGTCTGTTTTGTTTTGCTATAACAGTCAGGCAAAACATTTGATTCTTATGAATAATGTGGGCTTTTCTAAAGTAAATAAAATGATTTTGACTCACAAAAGATCCCTTTGAGACACGGTAGGTACCTGTAGTATTAACTCTGCTTTCCACAGACGTGCAGAATGGTTCTGGAATAGCAATGAACTCAGCATTGTCTCTTTTATTCCTGGCAAATTAATTCCTGTGGTATAGTTTTAAAAAAGACCTAAAGCTGACCACTTATTTTTAGTCTTTTGTTTTTTAAATCTGAACCACAGATTACTGTGGGAGTTCACAAGTGTATTCTAAACATATTCATGCCAGACACCTTCGATTAACCATTTGAGAACTGTAAGTGTGCTTAATTGGTAAAGGAGTCAGTAGGAAATACTGTAATATACATTCTGGAGTATCACATTTCAGTGACTTTTTACTGTATTTTGAATAGAGAAATGTGATTTGTTTTCCCCTGGGAAAATTCCCCACATTCAGTTGTCAGCAGAACAGAATCTTTCTGCTTCCAGTGAGCCCTTAAAGCAGAAAGATTTATTGCACTTACACCCTTGAAAGAACATATCTTTTTCTTTGAAGGCAGCCATTATCACCATCCCATTTTATATCTTTTCTGATAAGTGCAGGCAGTAAAGCAGATAAACTCCTTGCATACCAATTAAAGACACATGCACACTAAGACACTGTATACTATCAGAGATGCTCAGAGTAATATTCTTCCTAGCACAGTAGATATATCTAAGGAGTTTGACTTTTATTATTCTCAGCTTTACACCTCTGACATTTCTAGAACCATGGAGGAAATTAATGAATTCTCACTCAAGGCTCCATTGTCTAATCTTGCCCCAGTGCTCATGAATTATGGAAAATGACATATCAACTGATGACGTACAACAGGCTATTTTAAAACTACCCTTTTAAACATAACCTGGACCATGAAAGGTTCATCACTGAATTTCATGCAGTCAACTGACAAAATATTGGTCTCATGTTAATCGATACCTTAATTGATACCTTGCCTCACTTCCTAGCATCCAAAACATTGTGATCAGTTTTATGCACAAAACATACGAAAACCAGACCGCTGAACCTCAGGAACCCTCCTTTTTATTTTTAATAACTCTCAGATAGGATGCTGAACCTGCAGCCTCAACTCTTGGCAACCTGCCTTGGAGTTTTCTGTTTTGAGATCTCCATGGGGAAACAAGGGCTGAGTAACATTTTAAAGTTCTTAAGCACAACCTCCTCCACCCAGCTGTGTAACTGCTGCTTCTTCTGTTGCCTTTTCCCAGGCACAGAAAAAGGCCTCTGCTTCCCCTGAGCAGTGAGACCCAGGGATTTGTGTGAGGAGTCTTTTCCCCCCCAGCTAAGACCACTGAAACCACCAAGCTGTAAGGACTGGGAGCAGCTGCCAGCCCCAGGGCTGACTGGTAACGTTGCACTTGGCAGTCAGAAGCCACCCTGTCAGTGATGCCCTTGGCCAGGACATGTCCCACAGTTCTCTGTCCCAGCTGGGGTAGGACCCACTCTGCTGGGTTTCTTTCCAAGTAACTAAGAGCCCCCAAACGTTTCCACAGGCAGACAATGCCAGCAGTGCCAGTTTGCCTGGAGGAGTGGTCTGGGCAGCCCTGCAGGGTCGGACAGCCCCCCAGCAAGGGACTGCCCCACACTCCTACAGCTGGGACTGCTGTGAGCTCGGGGCTGCTCCCCAAGCACCACACAACCAAAGAGCTCCACACACGCAGCTTCCTTCTCCTTCTGTGCTTCAATTTAAAACTATAGACTTACTCAGGACAGTTTTGTTGGAAAGAAAATTGTCTGTCTGCATTATTACCTGTGAACTTCTTTTTACCTCTCCAGGAATCTCACCCAGGGTTTTCCCTGACGAACAGTGTCTCAGCACATCAATGACTTCCTTGTGCACAGTGGCTGGATACCAGTTTTCTGTCAGGGTTCCCTTTAGATAAGAAACTATGGAAAGCAATACATCTCATTCAGAAGATCTGAAAGAACTGAAGATACAGCAAGCACTAATCAGTAATTAATACAAATAAAAGAAACAATCTTTCATGTAGGTGGTAATAATAACACTCTGGAGTTTGCTCTAATCCATCTTTTTGTCAAATGAAGCACCAGGGAATTTGTCTGCTACAATCAGTATCTTCAGAGCTTCTGCTTTGATTTGCAATATGGGGTTTAAGTCCTGTGTTAACACAGGGCTCAGAATAAAAAATCAAAGAGAACAGTTTTAAAATCAATAATCAAGACTTTATTATGCAGAGGGATTCTGCTATACTTTTATACCCTGCTTACAAGTCAATTTTCCAAATTAAGAAGCCCTCTTTTCACATTATATAGGAATTGCAAAAGTGTGACAATATCCCATTGCACAAATCCTGACAGTGCCCTTTCTTCCATATTAAACCACTGAGAACAGCTGGAATAAAGGGCTTCTACCCTTTCTCTCCAGAGAAACAGTGTCTTCTAGAACATCAGACAGTCTTGAAATTCTTTAAATAGCCCTGTATTCATTATATTTAATGACAATTACACAAGTGACTTCTTGACTGCAAATATGATTCATTACTCTGCAGCAGAAGTAATACCTCTAATAGACTATGCATTGAGCTAACCCAAAATAGCTGCTGAAGAACAGCATGAACCACTCCATGGATAGATTTTTAAAAAATATTATAATTTTATACAAAAAGAACAGATTATCCTGCCATGTAATTATTTAGCACTACCCCTAAATCTTCATGCAAACTAAATTTCAAATGTGGACAGCCATAAGTAATAAGGAGTTTTTAGGAACAATTTGTCTGGAACTTGCCAGGAGTTATAAAGCCCTATTTTAAATAAAACAATTTGTAGTCAATATTTGGTCACCCTTCAGCTCCATTATTGCAATCGCTCTTCAAGTTAAAAACCCAAAAAAAAGAGAGAAAAAGAGAAATTTAAAAGCAATTTTTTCTTCTGGGTAAATTGAGTTGAAATCAGGTATTTTCAACCCTGCTAGACCTGAGGACACAGCTCCAGCTCCCTCCCCAGTCTGGAGTAATGCAGAAAGCTTAACCCCGCTGAGGACAGCACTCACCCAGGGTCTGCAAGCCCATCTTTAACAGAATGGTGCTGCCCTGCTATTGATTCTGATGCCTACACAGTGCCAAACATCGGCTTCACTGCAGGGTCTCCTTCCAGGAAGCCTGGAAAGGATCTCAAAAGATGTGTCTTCCCTACACGAAGACATCCCTATTTCACTTGTGCACCATCACTGTCCTCCCAGGAATGGTTTGCTCACAGGCCTGCACCCAACTTCTTCAGGTCACCCTCGGCATTCCAAGCAGGCGTTCAAAGCAGGATGTTCGGCACAGCCAGATCCACGCCCTTGCTCTCAGGGCAGGCCGGAAGTAAAGACTAGGGAAAAATCTGAGTCTCACTCCCTCCCTGTCACCGGTGCCAACTGTGGTTTATCTGTGAACTCCAGAGAGCCCAAAGTTTCATCTGTATTGTTCAGGATTTCTGCAAGCAAGGCAGCCAGGTACGCTCTAGGGGAAATGCAACCGTACCAGCTTTCAAAAGAAGCCACAGAAATACCCCACTGCCTTCACACAGATGATACTAAACACATGTGCAGTGATCTTTCAGTTTCTCTTTTATTCCTTTTCATAGCAGTTGCTCCTTGCAACCTTCCAGACAACAGCTGCTGCCAAAGAGGAAGGCTGGGATGCCTGAGCTGTGCTCACTATGAAATTATCCAGGTGGGTGCTCTCAGCTCAGCTTTAAAACTTTTATAATTTTTTGAGCTTCCTGTCCAAGCCTTGTTCCTGCTCACTTGATTAGAGCAACAGCAACGTCACAACACACAATGGCTGTTGCCACTGCTGAAAAACCTCACTGAGGCGGTCTCAGAGTAATCCCAGTGCCCCAGCTCACTGTGCATCTCTCTGTTCAAGCTTGTAAAATGGCATTTGACAATACTGGTATGTAATATAAAACCCATCATAAGTAATAATTAAAGATTAAATCAGATTAATTCCAGGCTTGTTTGCCCTTGATAATAATACTATTAATTCTCCAGAGGCAAAAAGAAGATAATTGTAGGAAAACAAGGCACAAGTAAAGTCCATAAAATGCAGAGGAAATATTTCCAATATTAATTTTGTAATATGGAGTATTCCTTTTGCAATATAGTGGTGACATAAAATATGCAGCAGCAACAAATAGAGGAAAGTTGACAGACTGCCAAAGCTGTTTCTCCTTAAAATGCACATTGCTCTGGAGCAGTTGGGCTTGGTGCTGAGATGAGACTGCCTACACAGGCATTTTCAAAGGGCTCTTTCAAGGCTGATGTGCCACTCTCAGCTCTGACATGTGATCAAAATTAAGAAAACCACGAAAACCCAGCCAGGCTGTGAGACAGCCTCAGAGAGGAGGGCTATGAGAGATATGTTTGTGGTCTCATGGGGTGCTGCCATGCCTGCTGCCTTCATGTCAGCTCTGTTTATAGACAGCAATCTGTGGGTGCCAGGCAGGGATGGCCGTGTGATTTGAGGGTAGTGAGGCACTGGAACAGTTTGCTCAGAGGAACTGTGGATACCCCATTCCTGGAAGTGTTCAAGGCCAGGTTGGATGGGGCTTTGAGCAACCTGGCCTAGTGGGAGGGGGCCTGTGGCAGGGGGTTGAAACTGGATTATCTTTAAGGTCCCTTCCGACCCAAACCATTGTGTGATACATGTCTGTTGGCAAAGCGAGCCTGCCCGTGGCTTATCATGGACTCCAAGGAAAGGAAGAAGATGTGCTCCTGAGTCAAGGTGACTTTCAAGGGAGCTGAGAGGACAGCAATCTCCACAAGAGCTGCACAGGAGGACAGATTCATTTGACTGATTGCATGATGTTTGAATTAATGGCCAGGAAAAGAGCTGTTCTGGTGCCCTTGCTCACAGGCTGCTTCAGGGAACTGTGGCTGTGCTATCTGCTCGAGTGGGGAGCGAAAGCAATGCGCTCCTCCACACGCAGCCAGCAAGGCAGGAGCACAGCTGGTGCAGCCAACCTTTCCTGGATCAATTCTACAAGGCTGAGTACCTGATACATAATGAATGTTCAGTAAGCTCAAATACAAATACTTTGCAAGGAGCAGGCTGTTAATCAAACCAACGCTGCTCTAACTTTTGAAACTTATTTTTTTATTTGCAACACAGGCAGCAGAGACAAAGCAAAGCAGGGCACAGTATGAATCTCAGCACCAAGAAACTTTGGCTCCTGTCTTTGTGTCTCCTGGTTTCTGAGGCTGGGAAAAACTCACTAATTAAATCCTTGTAGCTCCTGGGAGGAAAGGGGTGGGGAATGATTGCTATCAAATAGCAATGGTCCGGCATGTGTTTGACACGTGGGAAAACCTGCTTCAAGCCCTTGGTGCTGGGGGGCACTGTTCTGGGGGGGTTGTGTGTGTCAATTCTTGAGAAAACACTGTCATGCTATTCTTGGTGCATGTAAGAAATCTGGCTTCTTTCAGGTTTTCAGTAACCCTACAAAACTGAAGCAAGTTCCAGAGCTAAAATTAAATTCACAAGCTGTAGCAAGCTTGCAGGCTGGAACAAACTTGCAAGCAACAACCTGCTTCCAACATCCCATTTGAATGTAATGCTTACATTTCTAAGCATTTCAGGATCACAATGGACTTCTAGCTAAATGGAACTAGCTCCACACTAGAGTCTGCTCTACATGCCTCACATCATCTCTCTCCAGGTTTGCTTTTGTGGCAAACTTCTCTGCTTTTGAGAGATCTCCACTAGTAAGTGAAAAAAAGCCTCAGAAAAGACAAAATAAAGGCAAGAAAAATGACAAGCCAGCCTGGTCCTGGTTTCCAATTTCTGACCCCAGTGGTCACCTCCTACCAGCAGTTCTGAAGCTGTGACTCTGTTGGTCCTCCTTTGCTTCAGCTATCTGGAAATTCAGGTTGCAAACTCCTTGGTAACGCACCTCTTAAGAAATTCTCCCTAGAGTATAAATGTACTTCCACATTTCCCCATGAAGAAACACAGCTACTTAGCCAACAAAGGAAACTCCTCATTGAGATCTTGTTTCTAGGAGTTCAGTCAATAGTCTTTGTAAGAGGATATGTGAGAGCTGATACCGATACGTACACCAAGGAACCAAATTATGTTATATTTCTGTGTGATCAAGATAACCTGTATTAAACTGTTAGCAGTCATTTAAATATTTAAACTAGTAGTAGATCACACAAAGAAAAAGGAAAGATAAAGTTTAATCAGATGGCTCAGTTGTACTGGATGTATCTGTGGTGTTTCTAATTATATGTGAATGGAAAAGCATTTAGTTACTAAATAATTTCTCACTTACAGTCATCACAGGCTGAGGAGTCAGTGATTTGTATGGCCCAAACCATCAGATAATCTGTTCAGCTGTGAAACACACAGAGAATCTCAACTGCCAAGCAGTTTCTCGAGCCCATGGGAGACATCTTGCTGTTATGGATAATTGCAGAAATGGCACCTCCATATATAATGTTAAAGCAATTGTTTTGCTTGTATTTAAGGGAATGCAAGTGAACTCCACTAAGGTACTCCTTGGATGTCCAGGCAAATTTGGCAAAATGTTCAAAGTACACTTTTTAAAATTACCCTTAAATTCCATGGAAGTTACTTGAAATTAGGCATACCACCGCAGTGCTCTGCTAGTTGAAGGTGATACACATGCACAATTTTGAGTACTATTTATACAGGACTAAACCATAAGCAGTATGATAACATGCTCATCATTTATGAGAATAAAAATTATTAAAGATCCCCATATTATTGTAACAAATACAACTGTTTCTTAAAACATACACTTTTCTAAATAATTTATAGCTTGTATAAAATGCAGCTACACCACGGGGACTGGGTCCCATGGCCACTGTGCAGGAGATGCTCACTTGTGTCCTGGAGATGAGGTTTTTGCCAGGCTCTGTGTGTGACTAGTGGAGTGGCATCTACAGAGATTGCATTACTACAGAGCACTGAAGCTCCAAGCTCAAATAGACTAGTTTATTGGTAAAAAAATGGGTTTTACTGGTTTACTTGGAGTTTGTTTTTACCCTGCTTTTTGGAGGCTTGGCTGATTGTGATAGATCTTTTTCACAAGAATAGGAACAGACGCAGTAGCAGAATAGCAGCACAAGTACCCTCACAACTTCCCTGGGACAATGCATGGAAAAGTTTTTCAGCATCTGTTCAATTTTTTTAAAGAGAAACAAACCAACCCATTTTTCTCTCAACTACTTCTCAGAAATAGATAAACATTTTTATTTGATTAAGAAAATAATTTTGAGCCACACCAAATCCCAGCCAATCTGATTATATTTTAGAAGACTATAAGCAGTTCAAACAATGCTCTCATAATTACAATCAGGGGTGATTTTAACCATTCCAACACCAATATGTGAAAAGTAGAAATATGATGATATATCTTTGTCTATTAGAAACAGTATCAAAATGCTCTGATTTCACTATGCTCATTTCTGAAATGTCCCTTCTTATCAACTTCCTAAAAGAATCCAGAACTATTTAACAACTTAGGAAATACTTCACAAGAAACCTTCTTTGTTTTTATAGTGTGGCTTTACTGAGACTTACTAAGCACTCCTGGCACAGTTATTCATGGGCCCAAGTTACTCAAATCAACTTAAAGAGAGTTTGTGTGTACATGCATATTTGTACACAGACTCAGAGGAATCCACATAGGTGTAATAGACTGGAACAGCAAGAAGAAAACACAATGAACTCTCTTCAGAAGGACGAGGTAAATATAATTGGAAGGAATTGCAAATATGTAATGGGCTACAAAAGGTATTTCCCACTGTGCTGATTCATCTCATTAAATGATAAAATTAGCTTTGATATTACTACTCAAAACCGGTGTGGTATTATAGCTAAATGCTACTTCACCACTAATCTGTTATTATAAAACGAACTTCTACTGGAATATTCAAACAATCTATTGGAATAAGTGCATATTGATTTTGTTTTTCCATGAACACAAATGCCTTCCTAGCAAGTGGGGACATCATGTTACAGTGAAGAAATATTTAAAACTCCTCATTTACAACCCCACATATCTAAACAGCCAGCATTAGGACATGGAAATTATTTTCTCTGTGCCAATTTAAGTTCCCCCCCCCGCTTTTATATGTCATGGCTCCAGGGCTGTTCACAGTAAGGCTGTGCAGAGTCAGAAACAAATCATCGTTTGCAGTCAGCATATTCAGAGGTCTTGTTCCTATTAACTCTGGCTTAAGAGCAAGGTCCAAGTCCAGAGCTGTGTTTTGATCATCTTCCTCTTTCAGCTGGTACTCCAAGACCCTCTGAGAGTCCCTACAATCACCGTACATTCCCTGATTTAGACTGTTAATGTCCGTAACGATACAGAGCTGGTGCTGACCCGCTTTTCATTCCCAGACACCCTTATTACATGCTCCCCTGGCTACAAAAAAATTCCTGCATACTTTAAAGCAATCTAGGGCTGATTTATTCAGTGCACCTGCATGAGACTTGAGGGAACACGCTGCACCGCCCAGTGCCTCCCAGGCGCGCACATTCCCTCTCAGACTTCTTGGTCATGACCCTGATCCTCCTCTCTCAGCTCTGCATTGCATATCTGAAATGCTTCTCAGGGAAACATGTCCAAAGGGTGTTGGCTGAGCAGTGGGGAGATGGGGGCAGGACGCCTGTGCTGGGTCTGGTGACATCTGCTGCCGTTCGCATTGCCTGACCCCTTGGTGTGCTTTCCTGGCCACGGGAAGTGCCTCACGGCTTTCACAGCACACCAGAAGATGGAAATTGTCATGCATATTCAGGGAGAAGGCATGAAACTGGAAGTTTTGGAGAGAAGCAGGAGTATGGCAGGCATTATTTTTTTCTGCAATGAAAGCTGGTCTTTCCATGATGCCTTCAAAAAAGTAGAAGTGTCCTGGAAATCTTCCAGGTCCAGCATCTGGATCTTTCTTTCCTACATTATGAGTTTTGTATGGATGAGTCAGAGAGGAATTCCCCTTGAGTTACACAGAAAACCAGATAAAATGAGAGGCCAGTGATCTCCCTGTACAGACAGCACTTCAGCTAATGCACACACACACAAGGGCATGGCTCCAACAAAGGAAGCAAGAGGATCTGTCAGGCCTTCTTTGGACAACCTAGATTAGTTTGAGGACTAATCATATCAGTGTTTGCTCCACAAGGCTGTGCATATTTCAGGCACTGTTCTCTTCTCCAACTCTTTAAACAAGGAAACACTTATTTCCAAAGATTCCGGGCTCAAGTTTGGTCTCCTCCTGACACTTCAAATCCTCTCAATGTGACTGCTGCTGCTAAGCTAAATGGTGGCATGAGGTAATTTATTTGGGATCAGGGTTAAAGTGTTAACGAGAATACCACATTTTTCTGAAGCTCTGCAGAACTGAGAGCAGCATTCTCAGCTGAGAGAAAGAAAAAAACAAATTCTCAGCACAAAGTGGAGCCAAGAAGCATATGGAGCCATTTTAGTCCATGGTTGCATAGCTTCTTCTCAGGTTTCAGTGGAGTAAATCTGAAGGGCAGCTTGAATCCTAACATATGTGCAGGAAGTCCCTGCATTTAGGATTACTATAAAAGTAGGTTAATTGGAGCCCTTCTCCAGTGAGGTGCTGAGAGCCCTCAGCTCCGCTTGGAGTTTAGGGCACCGGTATGTTTAGCACCTTGAAGGATTAGGCTTCTAAATGTTTCTTCTGCTGATAGCACACTTGCTAGGAGGATTGATTTGACAAGGGTAGCAATGTATGGCCATTAAATTGTTTGCAGATTTGACCTATCTGTCCATAATAAGAAATAATATCTGAAGTGCCATAACTCTGTCAAACATTTCAAAGAAATACTTGTTTAAAGATTGAATGCATTATGTAATCTCATAATGTCAGATTAGGACATAAAACTATGGAACATGACACAGAGCAGCATTACAAGACATACTATGTCAGAAATGGTATAAACAATTTCTTCTGGACTTCTCACATGTTATCAGTTTGAGAAGTGACTATGATGCATTTCAAATTTCTTCTGGCAGCTGGAGACAAAATGGTGTGGCAAAAAAGTGACTGGAAATATCGTCCAGGGGCTCTTGAAAAATAATTTTTCTATAGCAAAACAGTACAGACCTGCAGATTTTGTCCTGATGTGAGAGAACCTATAGGGAAAATGGGAAGAGAGAAAGAAGAGCAGAATGACCAAAATCAAGGAAAAGTAACAGAGCTCAGTCCTGTGTGCCATTAACTGAACCATAGCTCCCAGCTATGGTTCAGCCCCAAAACAATTCATAACAAATTAAATGTAAAAATCTGTTACCTATAGCCAGCACAAGGGCTTAAGAGTTACCTAACACTTACGTCTATGATTTCATAAGCATCACTTTTCTCCATTTGGATTTATTTTTATTATATGCTATTTGCCTGGGTATGAGACTACCTAGGCAAGATAAATATCTTTCACTTTGAAAGATTTATTTGATTTCTTTTAAGTATAAAGCACTTTGGAATTTGGGGAAATAGAAAAGCAAAATAAATTCCCACAAACTAAATCTAAAATCAAGACAGGTATAAAATAACAGAGCTGAGAGGAGAAAAGGAAATAAACCAGCAATGAAATAAACAGTGATCGTTTTTTATGAGAGTCATAATAAAGAAAAATTATTTTAACTTTCCTTAAGTGACAACTAGTAGAAAAATAGGCAGCAGTTACAAAAGTAACACTGAGCATGCCAGGCTGGTGAACACCAGCTGGAGTTGCTTTTTCTGTGATTTTCCTTTTATGTTTAATCTTCACATTTTTTATGACCTTATTCAATTCAAAGTATGTATAAATGTGTATATGTATATAAAAGTATATATGAATGTCATACGCAGCATTTTTGTGAATCAAAATGTAATCAAGCAGAAGCATATGGTGGGCACCTTCAACAACATCTGCCTTGGCCAGTGTGGAATAACAGAGCCCACAAATCAGTAATGTGATTGAAAAAGTCATGATTTTCGCTCTCACATCCCACCTCCAATAACATGCGCCACTGAGAACAGAAGAGGGGTTACAATGAAGCTGTACCAGGGTGCAGATCAGCTTCCACTCAGCTCGTTTTCCCTCTGCAAAACTGTGTGTGGTGAAGGGACTACAGCCCTCCAAAAGACCTCAGAAACCGAGAGTTCAGGCCTGTCAAAGCAGCACTAATGCAGCACTCTCTGGGATGTGACAGAGACTTCTTGAAGGAGACTGGAGTACAGCAGGAAAGTGGCACCCAGACACTGCCTCTCTGGTCCTGCCGCGATGCTGTGCCTTGGGGAAAGGGTGACAGAAGATGGATGCCAAGATACGGCTGTGACGGGGACCAGCTGAGCAGACTCCGGGTTTTTGTCTTGCTTGCCTTGGCACAGCAAGTGCCAAGCTGGTCCTGCACCCCAGGAGCCAGAGTTTTAGTGAGAAATGTGCAAGTGCTGCTCTGCTTGGCACAGCGGATTTTGAATGAGCTTGTCTCCCTCTGTGAGCCACGGGGACACGTGAAGCACGGGCACCCATCCCACGCGTGGGGCAGCTGTGGGCTCTCCGTGCCTCTCTCCTCAGCGCGGGTTCCAGCCCCCGGCTGCCCGTGCCCCAGCAGGCTGTCGAGCCGTGCCCTGGCTCTGCACAGGTGGCATCTCACGGGCTGGGCTTCGCTTCTGCCGCAGGACAAGCTGCCCACAGCGTCACTACGAGCCTGGGGCCCGCACTTCTCTCAAGGGACGGGTGATGCCTTCCACCTTCCCCTGACTGCGTCTCTCCGTGCAGGAGCTGGGCAGAGCAGGGCTGTTGGGAAGCTGGGACCAAGCCATGCTGAGCAGCCTTAGCTGTGCAGGACGTGCTGCTCACCACAAACGGGGGGGTCGGTGACGACTCCCCGTGGATGGCTGCTCTCTGAAAGCTGTCAGCCAGCACCTCCACATTGGCAGATGCTAGCTGGGTCACTATTATGTTGCATTAGATGTAATAACGCTTTGTTCACTCCTTTTTCTTGCTAATAACTAGCTGCTTCCTTAGATCCCTTCTGGTCAGCCCTGTCTGTCAAATGACATGTCTGTCAAAATACACATTATTCAAAAATGGACCTGTTGCCAGCTCTGTGAGGCTGGGGGATGGGTTCCTGTATCATATCACTCTTCCCTTCCATACATCTCAATTTCCTGCTTTCTGCATGATTAATGCACATTTGCTTCCCTCTACATAATGTAGACAGCAAAGAATGAATTATGCTGCTTCATTACATTAACAGGTACCATGTCTTTCCATACCTATATACACTAATCACTGCTTTCTTGTGCCTTATGTTTGTAAATGAACTAGATAGAAGGAGTAAATACAGAATAATGGCATGTTATGCTCCTGTAATGTAATAGAAATCAGAGAGGGACACGAAGGCGTTTCTCCTAAGACAGAGTTAGTTTAGTAAATTTTCATAATTTTAAAGTCACCACTATCCTCATAACACCTACAGTCGACCTTTGATGTTGAGCTTGAGTAGTTTTTACTAAATTCAAGGAAAAGAAGATTTCCTTTGTTGCAGTTGATAGAAAATGGACACAAGGGACTGAAAACAACTAATCTTTACATTAGAAATGTGGACTACAAGGTATTGTTCACATATGGTTAATCTCTGCCAAAACTTAATACTAAATAAATAAGCCAATATTGGCACTCTCAGACAAACTCCAGTATTGTATCTGTAAATATCAATATTATGCAGACTTGAACACATTAGTAGCTTGAAAACAGAGAGCAATAGCATATGCTATAAAATACACAGAATCAATCCTGTTTGGACATTTATTGTATTAATACTATTTTCAATTTATTTAGCAGCAAAGTGCTTTTATTACTGACTACGTATGAATGAGAATGTATGTGGGTGCTGTACACTCAAACATGTGCACATTAGCTGTTCTGCCTGGCTTAAAAATTCCCTAAGAGGACAGCAATATCATGTTTTAACAACACCTAGCAGCAGCATATAACATGCCATACAACACAAGAGCATACTGATGCCACAGATCCAGTCATAATTTAGCTACAAGCATTATTAACCAAACACAATTTGATTGGAAAAATTAACACTATCAGCTGATCCTTGAGAAATGCCTTGGGATCTTTAACTAGAAGTAAGAAACCAGCTCTTGGTAGTTATTTGTCTTTTCTTCCTCTCTTCCTTCACAGAGCCTCCAGAAGCTTACGTAGAAAGAAAATCAATTAAATAAAAATGGACAATGATAAAGAAGTCAAGAGAGCAATTTTAAAATCAATACATTTCTTCAAAAGAAGCTCTCAAGGTGGTTGCAGAATGTGGAACAGAAGCCTGACATACCAAGCAGACACAACGTCAAGAACCAAAGGAAGATCCCAAAATAGTTTCATGTTTATCAGAATGGATGGCATGGAAAGATTTGTAATAACCCAAGGTCAATCAAACCCAATCCTCTATTGCCTACCCTGACTGTTGGAGGACAGGTAATGAAGTTTCAGACACTAGGCCATGTCTTTAAGCGGACAGTGTTCATGTTTGAAGAGCCCTGCACTTCAAAAGCCAGCCAAAAACGAACTTTTGTGGTAGCAAACACCAGCAGAAATATCACCAACTTCTGCTCTAAGTACAAGACATAATTCTTCAGTCTTCAAATAGACATGTCATAGATATAGCCCCCCCACAAACCCTATATTTAAACAATAAAACTCTGCCAAAGCAAAATATTCCATTATGCATGCAATTTTCTCTCCAAGGAGGGGACTGAAGAAAGGACAGACCACATGTGAAATGTTAGTCATTAGTCATCAATGTTAGTTAGTTGTTTGATGCACTTTTAGGTGGTTCTCAGTGAGGCAAGGACAGTACAAGAGCTTATATGGAGTAGTGAAGAAATCAAGGAAAAAAAATCTTCAACAAAAAACTGAACTTCATCTTAGTGCTTGCTTACAAGTTGATGGGCAACTTTATGAAACCATCAGAGATAAAAATCACTTAAATCACCATAAATCATAGTGATGTCAAACTATTTCACATGAAAAATAATTGGCAGAAAAGGGTCTTAAAAATGAATAGTGAATTGATACAGTTAACTGTGTTTTAGTGCTGCTTCTAAATCTGGAAACTGTAAAACTCAGTCCAGAAAATATCTTGACCTCTTTTGCTGTGTCAGATTACGGCAGAATTAAATGTGACTCAAGTCGTCAGGCAGAGTATTTAGGTAAAAAATTCTTAGCCATATTCACTCTTCATTTCAAAACCATTTCTGTTTTATTGCAAATTCATGATTCTGAAAACATAGTCAAAAAGATGACTTTAAAGAAATTACTTTTTTTTTTTGGTGCAAAACATCTGTGTAGTGATATACTAGGACAAGCATGAGGTGTGCAAACAGAGCTCAGAGCAACTGGCACTTCTGGCAGCACTGAAAGCACTGATGTCATTTAGTATTTGTGGTAAGCCCCAAATATTCCTCTTGCAGCACAACATTTGTTGCCTACTTCCTACGGAATTTCTGAGCAGGAATCAGGTCCAGGTATATCGTGTTCTCTTTCTTCCCCTAAACACAGTTTTCTTTTTTGAATTCTTCAGTATCAAATGCTCACAAGTTCACATATGTACTTAAATATTTGGAAGTCCTACTTCTTCCCAAAACCAGACTTGTTGACTTTTCTTTCAGCTATTACTATTTGCAGACTTCTCATGCATGCTCAGGTTGAGGAAACAAAACAATGTTTTAATCTTCCCATCAACCAATACAGTATTTTCCTTATTTTAGTCACAAAAAATTTGTAATGATATTTTTTAAATTAAATTTTTATTTGTGTGTAAGGTGTACCTCTAGATCATTAACACTGAATCTTTAACACAGTCACTATGCTTTTAGAAGTTGATCTCTCACCAACATAAGGTGTTTTTCCATAGGTAGTGGCCAAATTCTGTAGTCATGACAGAAAGAGCATCGGTGATACTGTAACTACAGCTTTCTGAGGCTCAGTCTCTGGGATGTTAGGTAAGTGCTGCTGCATAGGCATCTATAAGCACGGTTATCTGGCAGCAACATTACTAGGAAAACTCAAAACCAGGCCTGACTTCCTCCACAGCAGCCACACTGAACAGTGACTTACTGCTGCTGCTGCCTGTAGGAGCACACAGAGCTCGTGGTCACAGCCAGTGCAGCCACCCTGCTCAGCGCTCCTCTTCTGCCCAGAGATCCACACTGCTCCCTTTGGGGACAGAGCAAAGGATAATCCACCCGCTAATGTGTCACACACTGTCTGTTTTTAAATGAAGATTTTATTGGGGGGGGGCCATGCCAAGTGAAGCCCCAAGCCAGCACCTGCAAAGACTCTCTGCCTTGAAGAAGTAACTGTCTGGGAAAAGAACAGTCTCACAGTCCTGGAGATCAAACAAAATACAAAACTTAACTCACAGCTTAGTTTGTTCTCTATGTCCACATGTCAAACCTGCTTCTAACCCAAATTCACTGGCACCCACCAAAGGCCTTGTTCAGTCAGTGAGCTCTGCAGGCAGATGTGGAGCAAAGCTGAGGCGACTCTTTGGGATAATCCCTTGTCTATAACTTTGACAGTAATTACACATTTGGAAGTATAATGATTATATCAGATGATACCTCATAAGGTACAGGAAGACTTTACTGGCCGTTTGTCAGCTGAAGTCCTATCAGGACTTCAGTTCACAACACTAAATCTCAAAAAATATTTTCCATAAAATATAATGATTTCTGAAGTTAATTTTGGATAAAGTCCTTTCTTTTTTACAGCTGCTGTCTGAATGCCAGATGTTTGTGATCTAGCCATGCCAGCAATGATGTCTGGGATCAGCAAAACTCTAACAAAAATACACAGAACTTAAAAAAAGAAAAAAAAAAAAAAACCAACCCAAAAAAACCCAACCCAAAGACCAAATGAGTGTTATATTTCAGCATTTACGTTTCAACATATACATTGCAGATATTTGAAAGTAATATTCCCTCATCCTTTGCATATACACCTCTGACTTGTATATAAGAAAACTGAAAACCCAACAAAAGGAAACAGAACAAATTAATAATCCTTTCCTTCAGCAAATTAAATTTCACTCTGCTAAATTAGTTGACTTTCAAAGTTTGCCCCAGGGGAATCATGTAAGTTTGGAGGGTTTATCTGAAGAAACAAATATGAAAATGGGGATGAAGAATGCGAGCTGGCTAGGGGAGCGGATGGGCCCAGAAAGGTGTGTCTTGTTACCTTAAAGAAAGTTCATTGAAAGGGGGAAGTACCAGCACCTCCACATAAGACTACTGATTATTTACTCAAAGGGACTTACCAGCGTGTGTGGATAGAAGGAGGAAATATTCTTCACAACCCATTACAAAGAGCGCTGCAGCAGCCTGGATAGGGAGCCCAAAGAGAAGGCAATACAGAAAGATACTGGTTTTTTCAAGGTGCTCCAAGTTAAGGTAGAGTGAGAGCATTGCCCCGCTGACACAAGTGGTCTGTAGAGTGGGCAATATTTCAAACCACCCCAGACACGTGAACTGAGATTACACAGATGTCTAAGAACTGTAGCTTAGCTCCAGAGCATCTTCTCTCTGGTACTTCAAGCACGCAGGGTTTCTGCCACAATGAACTCTCACAGCTGAAGAATACGAAAAGGACCAGATCAAGTAGAAAAGACAAATGATTGTGGGGCTACTTTAAAAATAATTCTTGCGGAGTCAACATGAAGTGTTACCTCCCATGGCTAGGGATCATTTGCTGCTGCAGACTTACAGTCTATTGCCTTACCAGAAGGCATTCAGTGCCCTGCCATACAGACTCTACTGGGACAAACACGCATTTTCCCTCATTTTGTAGGTTTTATTAAAGGTGATTATTGCTACACAAGTTTCTAAAATTTGTGATATGGGCCACCTGTACGATGGTTGATGATTATGATTGAATGAGTAGACAGAGGTACATTAGAAATACTTCCACAGTTTCTCAAATTATGGAAGTATAGAGTTAGTCCCCAGTATGAGGAAGACTCGAACACATCTCGATGCAGATGTAACTTTGCTAGCTGCCACAGGCAGATCCTCACTGGCATGGTTCTTGTGACATGGTGATCTGACTAATATCTGAAGACACTTTACATGCTGGGTCCATTGATAGAGAGCAGGAAGTGTAACCTTTGACCAGAGAGTAATGACAGTGTGAGCTTTTCTGCAAACAAAACCTAGAGGAATTAACGTCCAGTATCAGTCACAAAGTGCATTTAGGACTCTCTATAAATCTAACTGAAGCATTTAATGAAATGATCATCTTCCCATGTAATTTGAAACAGATGTAAGAGTTTTGCCAAAACAAAAAGGATGTTTGAACTCCCAGAGGACTATGGCTAGAACCAAAAGAGTGTACGACACTGCAGGGTAGGGGGCTTTCACAGGCTCTGCTCTAGTACCTCAAATTCATATGTGGAAGTTCAATGTCTGGAAGAGCCACCTCTGGATGGGTCCCCCAGCATCAACATGCTGAGCAGAGGCCACTCACCTCCAATCATTTGGAAGAACTGAGGAGAGCAAGCTTATGATGTCTTTAAAAAAGAAACCACCATAGATTTTCCATTCTGTGCGTCCTTTTGTTTTTACACTCCCCATATAAAACACAGTTCACACATCAGAAGATTTTTCTGGCATACGAAAAGTTTAGATTCAGTTTCCTCTAGCTCTTCCTCATCTGACTGATTAAAAATCTCTCAGCTCCATTTCCTAACAGAGTCTCTCCAAGAAGCATCAGAGCAGGATTCCATCTGAGTACTGTGGTATCCTCAATGGCTACTACTGCAAATAGGAGTGGCTGGTCTTGTTTTTCCACTGTATGTTCTGGTACCAGGCATATCTATAAAAAGTATCTCATAAAAAATCAGCTTGCAGGCTCGAGTACATAAATATTAGTAAATAAGAGGTGGACCAACAAATACATTGTAAATTGTTTTCTATTAACTAATTAAAGATGGCTTATTTTAATGAAGTGTTTGGTGTCAGCTAGGTTGTTTCTTTCTTCATTTAAGGAAGATTAATTTAGCTTATTTTCTACTTAACTTTCATCATAATAGTCAATTTTAATTTTGATTTTCTATTCAATCTGCTTTTATCATGACTTTTAAAATCACCATATCTGAGCTACCCTAACGTGAAGCTTGTTTATGACCTTGCTGAAAATTTCTTTCTGATGTCAGAACCCCTGTGTGAGCAGGTGTTACATGCTTTGGCAGTGATAGAATTATTCTTTCATAGTCTATAGAAGCTCTTAAGCTGCCTTCATCCCCATAGCACCCAAACTCCATTGAGTAGCACATTAACTGACAAGACTAACATCCATCATCTCTGCCTCACTCTCCTCTCTTGAAGAAGTGTGCATGTAGGGACTGTATGGTTTGGGTGGGGTTTGCACTGTGTTTTATTTTTAAATGTCCCTGCCTCTAGCTATGTACCTGGGAAAAATTCTCCCGTCACATACAGCAGAGGCTGCAGAGAAGTTTCTAAAGGTCTTTCACTCCTGCCATTATTTACACCTGTGTCTCCAGTCAGTCTCTAGCTTATCCAGAAATTAAATTTATCATGACAAATGCTCTAGCACAAGTGTTAAAAAAGGGCCCCTTCATTAGAGCATTTTATAATGATGAAGTCTTCTGCATCTACAGTAGAAAGTGCTTTCCAAACTTAAGATTTTTTTGTATGGTGTCCCAAGTATGCATAATACTTGTAGCTAGAACCATTACTCCTTACATACATAGCTCCTGGTAAAAATGGATCCAGTTGAAGCTTCACCAGTGAGTAGAAGTTGCTATTAAAGACTATCCTTAACTTTCTGGCTTACTTGGGGTTTTACTTATTTAGCTTGATATTCCAGGAACATCTTCAAGCAAAGGGGATGTTAATACTGATGATAATGGAGCAGTCCAGTGCGAGGGTATTCAACCTCAGAGAGCTGGACAGCCACTCTGTTATTAAGAGGTGTCGTGAAAACAAAATACGATTGCAGATGAATATCTTGGCAGTGTAACCGTGTTAACTTCAAAAACCCTGTAGAGGTACCACTCCCTTACCACACTCAGGAGATGGATTAGGAAAGCTGTATTGCTATCCATCCATGATATGATTATCCTGTGATTGTATCCCCTTATCTCACTTATGGTCTTAACTTCCGGGGCACTCCTCCTCAGTCTGGGCTCACTGCCACTCTTCCTCGGGGAGAGGAGCTGCCAAGTCCTCTGGCACTGTGCTACCCTTGTGGCAAGGTACAGCATCACATTAAACAGGAAACAGACCCACTTCAGTGTGCCATCAAATCTGCAGATGACAAAATGCTCCTGGACCCCGGGAGTTCTCAGCTAATCTAATATGGTCAGTGTTAATCACAGTCCAGAGAAATACCAACTCAGATGATTTTTTTAACAGTTGTGGTGCATTCATAAACCTGCAGTTCTTAAACTCTGGGGATTTCTTGAGGAACACAGACAAATTTTGACATTATTTTGTAGCCCCATGAAAACAGGATTCAAGTATATAAGGCATCAAAAACACAAGAATGCAAAGAGAATCCAAAACATATTACTTTAAAGAAAATTTCATTATCTGGGAAGGGCTAGAGTTGTGATTTTTGAACTCTTAGTTTTGATATTGCTGATGTTGCCAAGCATAAACTAGTCCTTGCTGACAGATCTAGAAGGAGAACTTGAACTGGAAATTGTCAAATTCCCAGTTTTCCCTGCTTTGTTTGGAGCAGGTCAGTTTTCCTCTTCCTATTTCACAAGAAATCCCCATTAATTATCCCCCTTACTCTTGCCACAAAGACACTTGTACCATTTCCTGTTGGATTTCACCTTCCACCTCCCTGTGCAATTAGCAAAGGAGTTTTTATTCATGCTCCAATTTCTTCCCACTACTGCTGTTCTTCTGCTCTCTCCCCATCTCTCACAGCTCCTTCCCTTTCTTCTGCTGTCTGATTTTTCTCCATCCCCTCACTCCCGATGTTAACCCTCCTCCCACACCTTCTGTGCTCTCCCTCCCCTCCATTTTGTTTCCCTGTCACTCCAGCAGCAGAAATCCAGCTAACATCCCAGTCCCTTGATGGTATTTCAGAGCTCCGGAGCCAGATCAGTTTCGTGGTGCTGCAGGCAGAGGCAGGGGACAGGCGGGACACGGCTGCCCCAGGGGAGGGAGCAGGGAGGCAGCACAAAGGGCACAGCGAGGAGGCTGCACGGGGCTGCTGCGACACGAAAGGATGTTCGGCATTGCAGCTCCACGAAACACAAGCTGCTGCCAGGTCTGGGGAGTGCACAATGGCCGATTCCTTTGTCCATGAACACAGGAGCTGACTCGCTACTTTACAAACACTGGGATTTCCTGAAGATGAAAGGAACAACGCACACTACATTTACAGTCTTGTAATTAGCATTTGGCACCAGAGAAACCGTTAAAAAAGTCATGACTTTCCTGTGGGCAAATACGTACTAAAAGCATAACATTGCCTCTGAATATTATGGACCAAATAATCCAAAGGAAATAAAGAAAGAAGTGCTTTTAACTTCCCACGAGCTGTGATGTGGGAACTCACTGTTACACTCCCGTGTTCTGGGACTCTGAGTCTGTTCACTCTGGCCCAGGAATCTCTGCCACAGGTGCATTTCCAAAACTTCTCCCTTCCTTTTTTTAAAAGAGATCACATTATGGTGAACAGCCTTGGTATGCTGCAGCAAAAATACACGTTCTTGAGAACGTCTTGTGTCCCATGGTGGGGAATACTGACTGGACATTTCACTGGCATGAAGACCCTGTCCTGTAGCTTACCATATCAAAGGCCATGCACCCCACACATCCCACAGGCTGCTGTCAGTTTGTGCAC
This sequence comes from Edolisoma coerulescens, assembly GCA_013397115.1. Lineage (NCBI taxonomy): Eukaryota > Metazoa > Chordata > Aves > Passeriformes > Campephagidae > Edolisoma > Edolisoma coerulescens. Next base: position 247,453 of record VWZW01003882.1, on the reverse strand, counting down.
TGACTCACCTACTCTGTTCTCTCAAGCCCACTCAGTACGATCCTGAGCTGTCATTCCCAATCATACCCAGTCTTCCCATCACCCCAACCAAGTAACCTGCCTACTGACCCACGAGAGCAAAGACACATCAGGAAAAGGGAAAATGAGTCAGACAAAGTAAGCAAATTTTACATTTGTATCTTTGTTCCACTAGGTGTATACAAAACTGAAACAGCCCTAATTAAGGCTCTATTAAGCAGCCTTAATAAAGAAAAGGAGAAATGCCTTCTGGCCAATATCAAATTAATCCGTAACTTTTGCTGTCACACAAGTCACAGAGGATATTCCATGATAATCCTGGGTAGAGGGTGCTGGGAAACTGGCATTCAGTGAATCATGATCTATATCCATTTTACATATAATTTTCTGTGGAATTCTCTGTTCTCATGTAATCTGCAGGGAATCCAACTAGGAAAAATATCAGAATTGATTCTTCGTATAGGCCAATCCCAGTAAACAACTTTAACTCCTCTTAAAGTAGCTTTGAGTTTCAAGGTTGCTTGACCAGATTTTCTGGAGGCCAGCACGCAACCATTATGGCCAAGATCAATCCTGTGTAAGTAATCCTTCAGAACTGAGCCTTGAAATGAGCAAGGCAACTTGTTATGGTGTTTCTGGATCAGTATGAAAAGAAAACTAAAGAACCCTTTAGATAATTCCATAGAGGAGACTCTCCTACCTGGAAAGTCTGTGAGAACGAGGGAAACTCCACAGAGGTCTTGCATTCTCACCATCCTGGGTATTGTCAGTATAAGCAGGTTTTTTTATTTTTGCCAGTTCAGGTCTTTTATATGACCTTCCTATGTTTGGGTGAAAAAAAGTGCCTCAGTTGCTTGGTAAGCCTTGCAGAAATATTAGGCTCTGAATGGCTGTTTTTAACACACTACAAAGGTCTAGATGACATCAGAGGGCTTAAACTTTCCCTTTGTAAAATCCAGTAGACTGTTTATTTTTAGTATAAAATCCAGTAACTTTTTAGGACAGTTATCTTGGTACAGCCACATTACAAAAATGTTACTTTTTTTTTTCTTTTGATATATTTCCTAGATAGATTACAAAGTTTATGTTATAAGGGAAAATTTCCCAACTTTCTTTGAGCATATAGGGGAGTCTGGAAATGTCAATGTGTTTTCTGTCACAGGCTTTTCTCTTTATCAAATCCTATTATGTCCATCTCTTAGGATATCTTAATACTAGGGAGAACTCCATACTCAGCAGCCCGATACACATGGTCATCTGTCTTCAGCCCAGTGCAAGAGATGACAGAGTTTCTTCAGTATCGTGTAGTGATTATACTCCTGCTTTAGCACAAAAGCAGCATGTTGTTACCTCAAGATGCAGAGGAGGCCTGACCACTAACCTACATTCATCATGTATTTCTTTCTCTTTCTTCATTGAAACCTGCAGTGCTGGGGAGGTAAGTCACCTTCTGCAGACAAAAATGCAGCACTGCACTAATTGGAAATTATGTAGTCACAAGTAAACAGCAAATGTGCAAGTGCTGTGATGGATCAACACTGTAATGTCTCTATGGGGATATGGTACAAATGCACAATGGAAGAGATCTCTGACACCATTTAAAGCTCATTCAGAATATCATGTCAACCTACAATACCCACACTTTATCAAATGGATATTTTGAGATGAAGTCTTGAATGCTGATTATGTTTGCAATGTTGATGGGATTGCTCTCACTGTGCAGTCCCGTTCTGCTTTGACTGGAAAAATATTGTAGGCCTAATTCATCCTCACTGCCTCTAGTAAAATTAACATTAAAGCTAGAGCCTATTCTTGGCCTATTTGTTTCCATTCTTGTTTTAAAAAATAGAGTGCATTTTAGAGATAGCTGCTTCCTCTATAAGACATAGTCTGATAATGAAAACATCATTAATCTATAGTATGGAGACAGATAGATCTGTGACAAAACACCTTGTAAATGGCTCTAACAGAGTAATATTGACTGATTCTGTCAATACTTGGTAAGGAATTTGTTGCAATATCACAGAATCATAGAACAGTTCAGGTTGGAGGGGACTTCTGGGACATCATCTGATCCAGCCTCATACTCAAAACAAGTCCAACTAGATGGGTTTGCTCAGGGCCTTGTCTTGTCAAGTTTTGACTGCCTCCAAGGAGACTTTGCCTCTCTGGGCCCCTACTCCAGTGTTTACTACCCTCGTGGTGAATTTTCTTTTTTTACATCTAATAAAATTCTCCCATGACACAACGTGCATTTGTTGCCTTTTGGTCATATCACCGTGTGCCTCTGAGAAGAGCCTGTCTTCTCCACAGCCTCTGATTGTCATAGGCAGCAACAACACCCCCTCTCCTTGTTCTTAAGGCTAAATAAGCCCACTTCCCTCAGCCTCTGCTTGTACATCGGGTGCTCCAGAGGCCACCCTGGTGGGCTCTGCCGGACTCATTCCAACATGCCAACACCCAGAAAACCCAAAACACGAGGCACCCACCCTGATGTGGTGGGAATAATCACTGCTTTTGTGCATGTGGCTAAAATCTTGCTATGAAGGTAACAATATATTGCTGGCCTTATTTATCACAAAAACACACTGCCGTCTGCTTTTCAGCTTCTTGTTGGCTGGGATCTTCAGGCCTTTCTTTTTTGCAACACTGCTTCCACTGTCTGGTCTGTACAGTTTCATGGGATTATTTTGTTCTACTTGCAAGAAGTTGCTCTTGCCTACACTGAAACCCTGAGGTCCCTGCCAGCCCGTTACTTCAGCCTGTCAAGGTCCCTCAGGAGAGCACCCCTGTGCTCCAGCACAGTTGTGCTCCCCACAACTTTGTGTTGTGCACAAGCTCGCAGATCATGCCCTCCCTGCCGTTGTCTGGGCTGTTACAGATGTTGAATCTCCTTGCCCCAGTGCCAACTCCTGCTAGCTGGATTTTGCACCTCTGAACACAGCCCTCTGAGCCTTTGGTGGGCCAGCCAATTTTTCTCTTGCCTTAACATCCATTTATTCAGGGCAAATCTACCATTTCCCCTACAAGACTGGAGAATACTATAGGAGACTTTGACTCAGGCCAAAGCGAAAGCAGAGCACATCCACTGCTCTCCCCACACTCACATAGTCATTCATCTTGCCAGGTCAGACTTCTGCAGGTCAGAATGGCTGTTCTTGTGCTTCGAAGAGCTTGTCCTTGAAGATATAATATTAATGTAAATTAAATATATATGTGTGTATTTTGAACACTGCTTAGGAGCGTACACTTTATCATATTTAAATAATTAAAATTTGGAAGACTTACTCTAAGGAAGGTTTTTCTTTGGTGTGCCCTGGTGCTGTCTACTGGTTTCTCATTCAGAAAACAGAGAAACAGCACAAACAAAATCAATGCAAGCTTGTCACCGAAAACTGCAGATTCATACTGTCTTGGGCAAAGGCAGTTTCTTTTGGGGACATTTCAGCAACATTGCAGGTGCTGACAGCCACCTGGACAAGAAAATTATTGTATAAGCTTTGAGCAGTATGAATTGCAACAGGAACGAATTGCAACAAGAATGAATTGCAAATCATCAGGTCTTCCCCTGAGAAGAAGGAGAGACTACAGAGATAAGATTAGTTGAATGACAGGCACAATACACTACATCCAAATGCAGGTGGAATGTACATTTTTTTCTTTTTAATCGCTCATCTCTCAAGTCTGGCTTTTCACTTGTGTTGAGATTTCATAATTACAAAGCAGATATTGGCCTGAATGTAAGATTTTAGGGAATAATTTTTACACAAAATTGATTATATGACGCTACAAAGAAACTCCCATGAAACAAAGATGTGTTTAGGAAGTGATTCACAATCAGTGTGAAAATGCAGTTAATACATTCGGGCTACTCTGTCCCACCCAGGGAGCACCTGTTGCTTTATTAGAATACAGGGCACTTAAAAGAAGTTGTTATTTCTGTTGTGAACTACATTATTTTTGATGGTGATAAAAATCATAGTCAGCTTCAAAAACGCCTCTGTGAATTTTGCCACTATCTACACTGAACAAGTTGCCTTTTGGGCAGAACCATGACTTTGACAAGCTCCTGGCCACCTGGGCAGAGCTACTCTCCTGCTGCACATCCCTCTGATCCGTGGGTTAGAGTGGGAGAGCCAAGAGGGCCTCTGTCTGAAAGCTGGACTTGGGGATCCTAACGGAGCACAGCTCCTTTGGAGCACTTCACACATGTACTGCGAGAATGAATAAAACATGAAGTGCACCACAGTAGCTCCAATTAGGAGCAGCAGCACACTGTGTGAGATGGAACTACATTGCCATATAAACCACGCAAATTTTCAGAAGTATCCGAGAGACACTTTTCCAAATATTTGCAGATATACCAAAGGGGAGACTGAAGAACATGGGGTGAAAGTAGTAAAATTATTTCCCTCCTTTTTTGCTGAGGAAAGTTTCAGAAGGAGCTGCAGCTGTGATTACATGCAGAGGAAAATTCCAACAGTGTGGTAAATTATTTATTAGTATTGATGCACTATCAATCAGCATAGTGCATTTATGGAGTATTCAAAGTTGGAGAGAGGCTAATTAGCAGTCTAGAGTGAAGGCCATTTGAGAAAGCACAGCAGACTTTGGCTTAGATTTACAGTGGTGTTTATGTAGAGGTTTTATGGGTGCATTGAATCTGTACCTTCAGTGGTTTCATAAAGTTAGTTACTCGCTACTTCATAGAGAAAAAGTAAACCTGACCAGACAGAAGTTTTTCCAGGTCAGCTGTGATGGAAGTGCACACACCGGGCAGGAAGAGGAGTTCCTTCAGACCGACCCATCACATCACTTCCAGAATTGCTCATTTGAGGTAAGAAAAATGATAGTTAGGTTATTTAGCCAAGTAAATACTGAATTTCCATTCACCCCTCTAAAGCACATTTCTCTGTCTGGGCAATATAAAAATATACCTACTACAACAGTTAAAGACTGTTAAAGATTTTGGATATTATGTGAACAGACCCACATGCATACTTATTTTCTCCTGACATAATATCTATTGTACAGCAACACAGATTAATTACAATGGTTTCAGGAGATTTTCTGCAACGTTTACAGCATTTAGATTCATCTGTGGGCTTATTGAAAGCTATGACTTTTGAGAATATTTAGAATGGCAATGCCTGAGTTTCAAAATTACATTTTTGAAGTGAGAAGACTTGTCCATAGATGAAATTTTACTTATGATAACCTAATTTCAAGCAATAAATCAACCATTTGTTTTTCTTGCTAAAACGATGCCTGATGACAGCCACTTTACTGAAGTGATTTGATTCATATTGCTTTAAAGCCAGTTGTCAAAATCAACTGTCCTCCTTTTCTTTAACATTCCTGTAAGGGTTAATGCCTGCCTTGTGCAGGTTCATTCACATTTCCTATTCAATTTCATTGAGAAGTGAAAAAAAAAAGTAGATTTGAAATTGTAATTCAGATTTCATTTTAAACTGCTTATCTCTGTTCGTCTTCTGATTAAACATAATTTTTTTGGAACCAAAATGTCACGTTATCTTTATGACCACACGCTCAAAGCAGTAAAAGCTTGAAGGTTTACTGCAAAAAGGGTTCCCCTTACTGGTGTCTCAGTGTACTACAGCACTCAGATCCCCTTTATGGTTTTAAACCACTAAAATCATTTAACCAGAAGCAGCTGCTGGTTGTGTCTTGATCTGGGGACCCCTCCGGCAGTCTTTGTTCAAGGCTTATGCGTGTGTTTAACAAACATATGCCAAATCATCAATAAATGCTGGCTACTGGTTGCTGGATTTGCAAGTGTCTTTATGACATTTGATGCTTTTCCATCGGAGGGACATATTTGTGTGTATGTCAGCAAACACTTTGTGCTAATATCCCAATCACAGTATTTACAGCTATAATACAGACACATTATAGTTATATAGGATGGCTGAAAGATTTTATTGGCGTTTACATAGAGTGGCTACAAAAATGACTGAGTGACAATTATTTAAGTCATCCCATAAGTGCTGCTGAAACCATTATCCCCTGACAGTCTGCACAGAGGATTCCAAAACCTCATGGCTGCAGAGAGAGGGTGCTTTCCAGAGCAGAGAAGGTCAACTTCAGCAATGCATTTTCACACTGTCACACAAAGAACCCCACAGGGCAGAGCTCAGCAAATGGAGCTGTACAGCTAATCCTTGAAGAGAGGATCCATTGCTTAAAACAGCTCTACCAAAAATGAGTGGAGTAAGTTTTTAAGTCCTGAAAGCTCAGTATTTCCCACAGCTAGTCCCAGTCTACCTTGCCAGAATAAGGAATACCCTACTTCTGTTTTCATTTTAAAAAGGCCAGAAGAAACACACTTCTGCTTTCCATTTGGAATGCTGGAAGAAATCTTCCTCCATTTCCCATGGCATGCAACTAGGCATGGGAATGCCATGGGAAATTTTTTCTACTGGTATGGGTACACCTATAATACACAGAGAGCACAAGGTGGGAATGTCTGTAGATGCTCCCCTTCACACTGAAGGCAAATGAGTGACCTTAATCTGGAAGGCTGAATAAATACGGCTGCTGCAGTCAGGTCAGGGGCTTAGAAAACTCTCACGTGCCCAGGCTAACCAGGCTCCTCAGCTGGGCAGTTCTACCTTCACATGGTTGGGCTCACCTCTGGCAGTGACTGGGACTGTGCTGGAGTGGGAGCTGAAGGATGCACACTGCCCACCAGCATTGGGGGCAGAGCTACAGCCTCTCCACACACTTCCTCTCACTTACATTGTTTGCAAATGCTCCCACACTTATTCCCAGCTGCACAGGCAGATGTACTTTCATTGGCTGTCAGAAAGTTGGCTTGACAGAGAAAGCTCCTTCCCTGACAAGTGCTCTCCTGTGGCTGGGGTACAAACAGCTCATCTTGTGGTCTCCTAAATGACTGCTGGATTGCACAAAAATAGTAAAAAAATCCAGAACATAGCCCTTTCCTATCTCCTCCCCACAGTTCACACACAGGTATGTGCCCCAGTGCAGGCACAAGTCAACTCCCAAACCTCTTTCCAAGACAAGCAGCTCCCAGTATGCCAAAGAAGGAAAAAGTGAGGGTAGCAGGGCTGAACATGCTACGAACCACCAGCAGCACAGCCAGGCCTGGCTCTTGCTAAGCAGAGCGTGGCTGTTTCTGTCCTGACTACAGCCCATGCCAGAGCCCCAACGAGGCCAGAAGGCTTCCTGGGACTCCACTGTCACTTCAGGCAAAGGCAGACAGATCCAGGAAATCTTTGCTGCCCAGATATCTCTCGATCAATAATCACAGGGCTCATTTTGTAACACCTCTCGCTGTGGTGGGATTCTCCCTTTTAAGTCCCACCTGCAGGTTTTTAAGACTCTCAGCTGTGAGGTTTGGCTTTGGAGGCTGTGTTTTTTAACCATTTCCAGTCTGAATGGAGAAAAGACATTGCGCAATGCCTATATTTGAAGTATTTTTTATTGTCAGGCACCAGAGGAAAATTCAGTGAATATAGTACCCCATTAACTACCAGGCTGGGATTCAGAAAATGCATGGAAACCGTATTCAGAAAATACATGTAACTTCTCAGTTCCACAACATCCCAAAATCACATTCTTATGCGAAGTTATTAAACTGTAAATTCCTGACCATTTTTGAGGATTTCCTCTCCACTGTATGAGGCAGTAATGGCACTGGAAATCCATACTGGGCTTCTGACTGCTTCTCAGGCTAAATGCCGTGGAAGCAAGTCATAATGCTAGAATGCTGCTACAAACTAAACCAAAGCACAACAGTCTGATGCTTCCTTTCCAGTAATTATTACTGTTATCACTTTTTTCCCCCCTGTATTTTCAGGCAAAAAGATGAAACTTCTCATACCCTCTACTCCAAGCACTAATCCAAATGAGAGTATTGTCAGGAGATTCCCATGTCAGCTTTCAAGAGAATCAAGCTTCACTGAAGTAACATTTAATTTAAGGTTGAAAAGTCCATAATTGTGGTTGGTAGAAAAACGTAAAGTGTTACTGTGCCCTGGCTTGCTTTCAAAGGAAGGAGAATCTGTCCTACAAGTGGCCAAGAGTCTGAAGCATCTGTCTGGCCAGGATGTACCTTGTAACTGATTTAGGCATCTGCTTTTTGATGATGCCTTTTTGGGCTGTTGTGGGAAGCATCCTGCACTAATAATCATGTATGCCATTTTTGGCAGCAGGCCTGTTTCCTTAATTAAAGTAATTTCATTCATACAATCAATAAACACACATTTCCTTCCTAAATATATCTTGAAAAAATGTTAATTTAGATAGAGTAATAGAGTATTTGGCCATGCTATAATAATATTAAATCAATATTTGAAGGAGATTAGGGAACATCATTGAGAATATCAATATCTTCACTAATGGATTAATAGTTTGTCACATACTTAACAATAGCTTAAAAAAAAAATCCATATTTAAGCCACATAGACCAACTAACAAGGAAAGTCTGGATAAAGGCTGCTTTTTGGTGCCAAATCTAAAACTCCCCCAAATATATAAAAGCAGAATGATAAATTAAGTTTACTTTGGTACTTAGGATTTTCTAAATCAGCTTCTTAACATTGTTTGAAGTATATTTTATGCTCTGGAGCACTTTTAAAAATGGCATGCTTTATTTCTAAGAAGTTAACTAAGAAGTTTAACTGCAGGCTTGAACACCATTGAGAATTCCTTTTGAGAACTGTAGAATTTCAGGTTAGATGCCCACCAATCTACTCCAAAAAGCACCTTTCTCCAAGCAGAGGCAAAGGAGTACAATCAGGTAGTTCCTGTTTATCTTTTCCTGGCACATGGCCTCTCCACCATGTGATGCAGCAATGAAGGTGTGCGTGCTTGGGGCAGCGGGAGCTCCCAGAGCACCCACTGTGCGGTCTCAGGATGGGCAGGTGCGTAGAGCTGCCCTTCAAACCACCCCACTTCCATTCTACCAGCATCTCTATCAGAGCTGATTTCCTGCCTCCCCACCCAGGAAAGTCCTCTCTCTCTCTTGACATCAGATTTGAAGCCATAGAACCCTGACTGTTGATGCTGTGCTTTGCCTGCAGCTCTGCCTTTCATTCCCCCAGAGAAGCTCAGAAATCTTTCACCGTAGCAGCCATGGTGGTGGAGTCAGGCTTTCCAGGACTGGAAGGAAAGGGTAAGAGAAGGGTCCCTGAATGGAAGGAAAAAACCCTGTAGTCCCCAGCTGCCAAGAGGTGATGAGAGGTACCAGTGCAGAACCCCATTTTGCATAATGAAATCTCTTCCTGCCTTCTCTGCTCTCACTGCGCGGACGCAGCAAGGCCTGATGTCAAGTGGGCATCACACTGGATCCTTGCCTGGTCCTTGCTCTCTCCTTCACTCCTCCCTGCACACTTGGGAGCTCCCTGCTCCTCTAGCTTGGTGTTTGCACAGCTTCAAACCCCGTGGGGGTGGCAGCTGTAAGACTGGATCAGGAGGAACTTCTCAAAGTAAACTGCAAGGATTACAAAATACCCAGCCAGGCTGAGTGATGCTTGGGTGCTCTCACCTGAAAAGTGAAAGTGGAAGTAGTTACATGGATGGGGCTGCCCAAAAGAGCTGTGCTGGAGCAGGAGATAATGTAATGAATGACTCAGGGCAGCAAAAGCACAATAGGTGCCCAAGGCTTTATCTGTAGGTAAAAGCTGAAGTTCACTGTGCAACTGTGCCCGAATTCTGTGATAACTGAGAGGTGTGAATGGAGAGTTCCTAACAAACACCTTCAGTGTGTTCCTGCACTCAAGGGATGTTTTCAAAGCACACTGCTGTGTTAAGGAAGAGGAATAAAGCGTGCTCAGCATTCGAGAGTCTCAAGTACCCATATCTCTTTTTTGAAATGTAGTGTGGTTTTAGTATTTTTGTGTGTTTTCTTAAATTAGCGTTGGAAGGTAAAAAGCATTACATGGCTGGGCACCTTGTTCTTGCCTTGACTGGAGGGATCAATTCACAGAATAAGACTCCAGACTTATTGGCTTCACCCAGTGTGAACAGTCAGTCTCCTTTTGAGATTCATGCAGCAGCAGTTCCATAAACAGAAAAGTAGTTAGTGAATGGCCTGGGATAAGCAGCAGTTCTTGTCCTGTCCTGTATTTTTGGCTGACTATAGAAAATAGTCTACTTTAGAGTGTTTATAGGAAGCTACCAGAATTTCTTGTTGTGTATAATTTTCATTTATTTGGAAATTAATACAATCTAAGTGTATATAAATTTCACAAACTTAAAGCTGGCAAATACATAGCACATGCTCTTGAGAAATACTGCAAAAGTCTCCCAAGGCTTGTTTTTTCCCCCATCTAAACTCTGCATTGAAGGAAGCATCTGGTTGTCACTCTTAAATCTCTGCAAAATGGTTCAGAAATAACCCATTTCTCATTTCCAAAAAGATGACTTAATTCTGTCTGAGTGTTACTGCAAAGTGAGCATAAATTCCCCAATCTCTTCCTACTTATATTATTGTAAGTCAAGTGACTTCAGTGCAACTAATCCTGATTTACATCAGTGTAAGCCAAGAGAGACATAAGGGCTCTAAATTTCCTCACTGTTTTTTTTTCCTACAGTATTTTCTCCTTCTGATAGTTATCCATTAGCCTATAAATCTCAGTAGTCCTAAACTCATACTGCTCATTAATTTTTGAAGTGCTTTGGCCTATTTTTAGCAATATACTTGAGCCAACTCTGGCAGTCGTATCTCCTGATCCCATGAGAAGATGCCAGTCTGAGGAATTTAGGCTCAGCTTCATGGCCTTGCAGGACCATCCCTGTAAACTGCTCTGATGTCTTTCTGCCCATGTCTCAGGGTGCTTGAGCACTTGCTCAGTAGTGTAGTATTTGAACAGGTACATTCACAGCTTCTGTAAGTTCTGTCACTAATAAAAGTTACCAACTCAAACCCCCAGTCTTCAGCATGGTACCTCTTAATATTCCCAAGGGAAAGGAGGAACCCCCATAGGTTTCTAAGGAACTTGCCCCCTTCCTTGCTGCTCTCCAGATAACATTGTGACACCTCCTAAGGGGAACAGGTATCAGACTGAAGCTGGAGCAACAATGTTAATCAATTCAGTATCAGTTAAGAGATTGTTCAATACACTACAGGGAGGAAAGGGAGTTTTAGGACTTTTCATCCACACTGTAGCTTAGGAATCAAATGACATACTCATGGAACAAAACGTTAGAAGCATGGTACCACCAGAATGGTTTGCCCTGCCTCATCAAGCCTTTAAGTTAGGACTTTAAGTTAGGTTCAAGGGTTTTAGAAAGCTGATAACCCTCTCTTCAACTGTTACAAGGCTCTGTATTTGCATCTAATAGTTGTTCATTAAAGAGTGATATCACTAAAGATCTAATGGTTTAAAAAGCCCCTTTCAGCCTCTCCGTGCATACAAACCTCGCTAAGGTGTCAGTTGTGGGAAGTGATGTTATTTTTGTACAGGAAACTGAAATTATTGCATAGCAAAACATCAGCCTTACATCCCTCCGCTTATAAATTTCTAAATTATGTAGTAATTTGTATTTACACAGTTTACATGCTTTCTACCACTCGAATGATTTAAAATAATATATCAGAGCATTCTTAGAGCTGTAATACTTCAACCTTCCCAAATGCTGAGATACAATTCCTTTAAGAAGGAATACACTTTATCATTCTTTTGCCATCAGCACACCACCACTGAATTTAGACAGCATTACTCCCTTTCTGTAGTGAAGCATAAGAAATTAAGTGATTTGTCTCAAATCGTACACCAAGTAGTGTATGTACACCCAGGAATTGAGTCTGGAATTCTTCATTCCCCATTCTTCAAACGCAAGTGGCAGAGTATGACAAGGACACATTTTAGCAGTGTAACCTTTCCGTGCCATTTTGCTTAAAAATAATTGTTCATTTTGTCTTTGCATAGGGTTGCTATTGAATGATGTCGGCTACATTTCTACTCCTGAGACATTTGCCTATCACCTGCCATGATAAGAAATTAAAACTGTATTTATAATTTGCAATATGCTTCAGGGCTTCTGTGGATCAAAGGTACATTGGAAATGGAAAGTATTTCATAATTTTAACCGAACAGCTTCGCTTCAGAGTTGTTTCTCTGCAAGTAATAAATTAGCATTTCCTCTTCTAGTTGCTGTCTTTTGGTCTCTGCTATCTTTAATGTGAATTTGCAACTGTCAAAATGAAAAATATGCAGCATCAATTTAAACCCTGCTTTTCGATAAGTTCAGCATAATAGTTTCACTTTGTCTCGATTCTTTTGATTGCTATTAAATTCTGGATTGTTTTAAATTCCTTGAGAACATCTTGGAAGTATCAATTATAAACTGTAGGCATTTATTAGAATTCAGCTTGAGGTAGAACACTCATTTGGCTGGAAAACTTTACTTTCTGTCCTTTGCACTTAATACAGAAGAGGTCAAGGAAATATAATTTGCTATTTAAGAAAGTAGAATGTTTAAAGAGGACATGTTATAAATTATTGTAGAGATTAGAAAAGAGAGAAAGGAACCTTCAAAAAGAGCATAAATGGAGATGAAGAACCACACAGAGCTTGCTTTATGGCCATCTACACAGTTTATGACTGGTCAAAGACATTGGAAGAAGAGTGATTTGAATACATGAAGCTCAGAAGTAATAACAGCTCTCCCCACTCACTAAACCAACTTCCCTCTGAGTAGGAAATGGAAAATGAAGTCATCAATTCTTGCAGGTCAAAAGATTTCTATAATAATATGGCTTAGAACACACTCCCTGAGAAACTTGTTGTTTCTGCACGTCTGGATGTTCTAGTGGGCCAGAGCTGGGAGTGCTGTTTGACAGTAAAACCCTGCGTAAGTCCTCCCCCCTTTTTCTTTTAAGTATTTGTTATTTGAAATGTTTATTGACACTCAGAACAAACAGCAGCATCCATAGTTTTTCTCCACTGACACAGACACTTTTCACAGCCTCAGCTATTTATACAGTATTGTATAAAAAATATCCTTATCTCTCTGCTTTGCAAAAAATGAAATGCTTGTTATCACTGAGATCAATATCAGGAACAGACTGAGAAAACAATGCCTAGAAAGAGAATAGTTGGTCTAGAACTAAAAAACTGGAATTACAGTTCAGACTGGATGATATTGAAATCTTGCCGGCTGTTCATTCAAGAGTATGGATGATCCCATAAGATCATCTGGAGAGCATTTATAGCATGCTTGATATATATTCACATTTTTTACATCTCAATTGTTAATTCATATATTCTGTCTCTACAAACCATTCAATATGTGAATTTCTGAGTTGTATGCAAAGATTAAGCAACCATTATTTAGGCCAGATGAAGATATTAATTCTTTTTAATCTACATCCTACTCTTAAATCCTTATTTGACTTCTTGCACTTCAATCTAAACATCATATCTTCTATTAAGTTCCAACTGAAGTCACCACTAATGTTGATAAACTAAGTCTTCTTGATTAAAGCTCAAATGGGAACCAAAGAGCTACCAAATGTGTACTGGTTTCCATTTTTAATTTTTGTTTCAAGGATGCTGACAATTTCAACCAGAAAGATTCTGTAGTGCTAATAGGAGTCTCAAGTTTCTTACTGCTCTGGAGCAATACCCTGTTATTTCCTCCAGACCTATAAAAGAGAAGGGTACAGTCTTGGCTTCTGGCCAGCTTCATCTTGGCCTTGATTCTAGTCTTGCAGGTGAAACTTCATTATATACCTGGACAGTTATTTGTCTAAGTTATCTGGTAGAATCACTGATGTAACCTTTGGCACAGGTGAAATCCCAGCATGAATCAGTCATCTTCAATATGATTAAAATGCATGTACCTGAACATCAATTCTTAATACATGGTAATATTTCCAAATAAACAATGCACTCAGTTGGGAAAGAGAATAGGAAATTTTCACGCCAATGATGTATGTCAACTTAAGGAAGTGCATAGACATGAGATTTAATCAAACTGGGAAAAAAGTGGCAAAATACAATTACACTTTCAGAACCTCAAAGCCCATAGATCAAAAGGATAATATATAAATAATATGTAATTATAGGTTTAAATGAAGAGAGATGGAGAGCAGAATGATAAAGAAACTAAAGGTACATGGTAGAATATAATCTTTTGCCCAAAGTATTATATAAACATCTCAGTTCCAGTTTTAATTGCTCTTCCGGTTATCCACAGTCTTAGTTGTTTTTCCTATCATTTATTTATTTCATCTCAGTTTGCCATTTATCCCCCTTCTTTCCATTCATATGTTTTTAACCTTTAGTCCTTGACTACAGCACAGTAAGTCTAGCATGGCATCTATCTCATCTTTTCTATTTTAAAAAGTCCTTCTGAAAACTAGCATTGAGACTCCCTTTTTTTTTTTTTCAGAACAATAAGTTGATCTGGCAGAGGACTTCTGGAGAGGCCATTTCATTATTAAACGGAGCCAACTACCTTAGATGGAAGTGGCTAAGTAAAAATGGATGATTTGTAAATAGCTGTGCATCCACACAATTCAAATCTGGGGCTTCCTGCAGTGATGGTATTTATTGTTTTCAAATCTAAGCATTCCTGAAATGAATAGTGAAGCCAGGAAACTGAGCTTAAAATGTCATTTTAGTTTTTTCCACTTTTTTGCCAGACAAGTTTGAATTCTGTTTGGGGGCTTTATGCATAAGTTGCAACTGCCTTCCCTTTTGCTTTTCATCTCTCTCCTGTCACGCCATCACAGGAAGCGATCAAGTGACTGGGGAGAAATGAACTAGAGCGGACAGAGTCAGAGGCTTTCCTGGAGAGACAGGGAAGACAGAGGTTGTGGTTTTACTTCCCTTCCTAGGAAATTACTTTCCAAACCGACTGTGGAATCTCACCTATGTGTGAAGTGGGAAACTTCACTGGTCCTCAGACTCAGCCCAAACTCAGTACCTTTAAGATGGAGTCTACTCTTGTTCTTGAGCTTATCCAGGACTGTTGACTTCCCCTCACCAGGAACTGAACGGAGCCCATGCCTGGTTACAATAAATATCAGAACACTCATGCTGCTTATGTTCGCCACAACGCTGACGGGAAAAGAGGAAAAATGGCATGGCATCAGCACCATTCAGCCACAGAACAAGTCTCCTGCTTTATTCAGTGCCCAGAAATCCAGATTTACGCTGACGTCAGAGCTGCAGTGAATCCCAGCATGTACTGGAAGCTGTGAGGGCTTGTAAAGCCTCCTGACTCACGAGAGCCAGGCTGTTCCCCCGGACTCTGCGGGGCCCAAACACAACCAGGGAAGCAGAACAGAAGCCTCCTTGCAGGCTCCCTGACATCTGCACCCCACTGCCAGGTCAGATAAAGCTTTGTGCCACTGAGAACACTTTGTGGGTAAAAGCTGGGTTTATTGGGTTGACATGACACAGGCCACTCTGTTTTCCATAGAAAAGACAGCAACTGGAAACTGAGCAGAGAATTACACAGAGCTGTAATGACTGTGTACACCACACAACATTCATCATTGTTATTGAAGACTGACTGGGACCATAATAAATACGTGACTATTTGATATATGTCCTTAAAAAGGTCATCCAGAAGCATATCCTGGGAAGCCCCTCCTGGCATGGTGTGTAAGACCAGCCAAATTGTTTTAAGTCACAAGTATATTTTTAGAGTTCATTTAAAGCGTTTTGTCATGTATGTTCCCTTTTGCAGAGTGATACATCACCTCTGACAGTCAGTGCATACTGTTTTCATAGCCTAACTTTCATAAATATTATGAACAAATATCACAGTGGTATTGTTATAATGAATTACAGTGATGTGTTTCTTGAGAGAGTGCCAATGACTGGTTTATATCCTCTCTGAAGTTACTGTCATAAGAAACGTGGCACAAATCTTTTCCCAAGGTTCAGCAGTATGTTTAGGGCAATAATGCTACACATTTTTTCTTCTTGAAACAGTTCTCTGAGCCTTGATGTACAGCCTTTTAAAATTTTATTTTAATACGGTCAATGATCTAACAACACTTATTATGTTTGAAGTTGCTTTATTGTAATCTGGAAATAATTTTCGTCTGACTCTCACCAACAGCCAACCATAATAAAAGATGTATTAGCCAAGTAATGTTACACAGAGGCTCTCAGGACTACATGAGGTTCTCATGCAGTTGTATGGTCCTGCAGTATCACAGTGCAGCAGCACAAGTGGAAAAGGAAGCACTGGGCTCTCCCCATGTGCTGGTAGCTTATCTGGGAGGGAAAGAACATTTGGCAGTGCTGCAGAGAACCCTCACCAGGTTTCTGTCCTCACACCTGTCCATTAGAGGCTGGGTACAAGCTGAGCTTTCCCTGGGGGCGTTTTGCTCCCAGTTCCTGGGCACTGCCTATGCACTAGGACTGGTGCCTTCCCAGCCCCCCAGCAACCTTCCCAGATGAACCACTTCCTTCAGGAATGATGTGCCAGCAGGCACCCTTAGAAAGACAAGGCTGGGTGAACACGAAATTCATTTTTAGAAGCTCTGTAGCAGGGAAAAAATGTCATATGTTTGCCAGCTGCTTGTCTCGATACAGGCTTGTAGTTGGAGCTATTAAAAACACAGGATTTTTAACTTTTTCTTTTTCGTGGTTTTTAATCTAGCCTACCCTGTGAGAACAATAGTTCATTTAACTCCAGCTGTGTTCCACCACATTCATTTCAATAATGTTTGCTCTACTGAACATACAGAATTAAGCACCTGTGTGTTCTGAAGTGGCATAGATACTTTGTCTTAGGTCCTCAAAGGTAGTTCTGCACAAAAATATACTAAGGGAGAATTATATGCAAATATATATGTGCCCATGGCTGAAATGGCATTATTTGCTAACAGATACACTGCACAGTATGGTACACATTTTTAAACATACAGAATAAGATATAAAAGCAATTACCTTTGCAACTTTGTGACTCTACCGAACACATTTAATGCTGCCTTCACAGTAGTAACCCATCCATAAGAAATTCTAAATGCCCTCTTTAAGCATCCTGAGGCGTTCTGGATCTCACAGTGCTTCCCACACAGAGATATTTCTCTCATTAAAAAAAATCAAAAACCCAACCCCCCCCCAAATGAAATGCAAGCAAGAGTATTTCCAGAATAAGGAGATCAAAAGTAGTGAGTGAAAACAAAAAACTCTTTGCCTAAAAGAATGAAATACCCTAAGGGGCCCAGAGCCACATTTTTTTAATGTGACAGGTACTTAGAAGTGTAATTGATGGGGCAGTTAACATGGCATTTGACCAAAACAGTTCATATGCAATATCGTTGTCACATTTGTAACATCCCAAAAATCATGGTAATATGTATTGCATGAAAACACAGCTACTTCATAAAATAGAAAAAAGATGCTGATGTTAGCAAATATATTCAAAGTTTAAGTTTGAAGTGGTATATTGTTATTTGAGATTCTTTCTACAAATAGACAAGGAATAAACCTTCAAAAGCTCCCTCTTTGCTGTTGCATTAGGCTGTGCTACCTTTGCAACAAACACGATGAAGGAAATTGTCTGTAGTCCAGGTTTACAGTGGAAACCAATTGCCTCCCACACCAGGGAGAGGGACAACCAGGCCATTTATCAAAAATCACTCATGCCTAAAGCCATGGGTCACTTTTCAAGCCAAAGGATAATAGTTTTTCCTTTCAACTGCAAATTCCAGTCTAGACATGCTTCAGGATGCCTTTTGAAATGTCTTTTTGGCTAAAGTGTGCTCCAGTGTCAGTTACTCTTGTCTGAGGCTTCTTTACATGAGCCCAGAGCCACCTGCCTTCCACAGGCAGTAGGAAAGCCTGAAGCAGACAGGCACAGGAGCTCCTCAGTGTGTGATTTTTCTTGCAGGCTGGTATTCACTGACTCCCTGACACCTACAGCACTTATAATTTATATATATCTATCGATATTACATAGACATCCATATATGCATGAATTGGTACTGTCTTACCCTGTAAGTATGGTTTACTACACAGGTTTGATACACAATGAAGCAGAGGAACAAAGGGACACAGACTCACAATGAGGGTGTGACTCTACAGGTATTCTGTTTGCTCTCATAGGGTGTGGTAAGCTCCAGAAAAACGTATGGAAAGACAGTTGCTGCCACAAGGTACTTAGAACCTGGCTCTATCATCAACTACACATGCTGCAACTTGATAGTCTCCTGACAACGTTAACTGGTTGCCTTATATCATATAGGAACTTTGGGCACACCATAGTGAAAATTAATCTTAGTAACTATCTGCAGCCCTCTGAGACAGCTTGCTACTAATTACAAAGCTTACGTTTATTACAGGTACATGGGGTCACTGTTGACATTTCAGCTCTTAATGGCCTTTCTTCAAGTACACACCAGAGCACAGCATGTCTCTGTCGTTTAGTGCCATGCAGACCTCACGCTGCCAGTGGAGCCAGCAGCAGCCTGCAGTGACAAATCCACTAGCTGTGATCAAAGTTCCTACTGTATCTTAACAGCTGCTACAGAGAAAAGCATCAGGAGCAAGGACTCAGCTGTTCTTTACCAATTGACTTCAAAGAGTTACAAACTGCAGCACAATACCGGCTGCCTGCAGGCAGTTTGAGGTGGCAAAGTGTGAGTCACCTGAAGAAAATGCATTTCCCTCAACCCTGAAAAGCAGAGCCAAGGTACACTAAGACACTGCAAGCTCCCTCTGCCACACTCTTCTTCCCTCTCTCCTACAGACTATAATTGCCAGAAGCTGTCAGTCCTACTATTTGTGTGAACATTAACTTCATGGAATGATAGCAATTGTCCCTTAGAGCAGCTCATCTCTCCAGGCTACATCCCAGTTAAACGAAATGTCTATTAAAAAAAAAAACCAAAACCCCAAGCTCTCAGATACCAGCACATGGTAGTCGTAAATATCTATTTATGAATCATGACTAGCTTGGAAAATATGAATAAAGATGAAAGTAGTGAAAAGAGTGACTGAAATCTTTATGAGTGAACATGCTGAATTTGACCGGTTATGATTAATGGGGGTCACATTTTGTCCCTTGTAAATAGCTGAGTAATTGCTGTAAATCCATGAAAATATTCTCAGAGAGTGAAAGGTTTTAGCACAAACATCAACCCATACAGGAAATGTGCAATGTGTTACTACAGAGCTGTTCAAAACCCAAATTCTTTACAGCCTGTGGTATGACAACAACACTTTCCCTTCAGTTCCTGGCATCGTCTTCCACTTCTTCACCCAAATGTGATCACAAAACATGGCAAATACAACTCCAACTTTGTAGGAGTTATTATTAAAAAAACCATGCACACATTATTGGCTATTCTGACTTTTTACTTTTTAAAAAAATGTAATCACTATGTTTACAGATCTAATAACATCACTAACGTATCAGCTACTAACTGCTGGGGCTGAAATGAAGACGTGAAAATGGCTTTCAGTGTCTGAACAGCAATACAGACGTCTGCACTGAGTTTCATTTGGTTAGAGAAAGCATGAGACAACTTAGATTTCTCTGTCACAAAGGGGGTCTCTGTGATGTCACACTCAAAAGATGATCAAACTGTCCACAGTGGAGAGAAATGAAAAATTCCATTTGATGTGTCCTTAGAGCTTGGAGACCACTTCTGTGCCTTGCCACCCACCAAGCTGTCCCCCAGTCTGCTGGCCCTCAATCAGGAAAACTCCTTGCATGGCTTGTCATAGATTAGTACCCATGGAAACAATCTGCTTAGGCTGAAAAAGCCTTTCCCTTTCTAAACCAGAAAAGCTTCTGAATTTGAATCTCCTCCCACCTTACCTAGAGAGCCCTCATGGACTTTTCAGGTAGACTTCATGGTTAAAGTATTTTAGCTTCACCTCAGGAACTGACTGCTTATCCAGAGCCTCAGTGGTGATTTAACATTCTCCCAGAAGTCCACACACAAGTTCTTCCAACTTAAAATCTTGCTGCTAAAAACTGAAGATGCAGCAAGGTGTATTTATCAAAGTCATTTCCGTATTTGATGAATTCCACCAAGCTGTGCAAGCTACATTATCGAACTGTATCTGCCTTAAGTTAAAAATATCAACCAGCAAATGCCAGACAGGGTATAAGAATGTTCCTTGTTGCTGCATATTTACTCAATCAACTCTGCAGACAGAAGCATAAATGACCCACAGGGAATATCTTTCAGTTGTCAAGCAAAACTCAGTTTGGTTTACTGAAGCACCAAAGGTTTTTATGTTCTGAAACCCCTTGTCTGCAGAGACTCTCCTCTAATGAAAATCTGAAAATGTTTGCATTGCTTTTAGATCTCTTCAGAGATTTTGTGCTCTATGCTTCCAGTATGGATAGGAAACATAAGTTTTCAAAGTAAATAAAAAAATTCCTATGTTAGCAATGAAAATACAATGTCACTTGCAATGAAAATGTATTTTTTTTACTCAAAGAAGAATGTCCAATTTTATCTCTTGACTTGTTTTCTTCATCTGCCTTGAATAGACTTGCCAAAATTTTACCAAGATAGTGCCTTTTCCTACTGAAAACAAAGACAATTCTCCCCTTTTTTTGTTCTTTGAAAAGTTTTTAAGAAAAGGACACTTTCCTCCTCAGTATCCTCTGACAGTGGTAAATCTGAATTTCTGCAGGGATCCTTTGAATGTGTCTTTCCCTCAAGCCTGCTACTCACATCAGGTAAGGGAGGCTGGTCAGTAACTAGCTCAACATCCCTGAGTCAGTGACTCCTGTACAACACTGCACATACACTACAGCTTAAAACTAGAAAAACAGAGAAGGCTAAATACATCTACTTTGTGACTATTCAATTTCTAGAAAAAAAAAAGGCTTTTTAAAAATTAGCAATTATAAAAAAGTAAAACCCAATATCCCCTTTCCCTTCCAAAAAAATCAAAGGGTTATTTCAAAAGCCAAGAAGTCTTCATAAAGCCTACAGAATGAAATACACTGTACTAGAAGTTTAGGTAATGTGTGTGACACAGAACAAGAAGAAAACAAAGCAGTCCAAACCCCCTCTGCACAGATGGCTCAATTGGAAAGCAAAGGAATCTCTCAAAGGTAGAAGACCAGCATTAAAAAAAACCCAAACAAAACAACAAAATCACCAGAAAGCTTTCTGAAGTGAGCACAGAAAAATCCCATAAAATAAATCAGCTCAAATGTAAACAGGAAATACAGAGGGCTAAAAAGAACTTGAAGTGCAACTTGCAAATGACGCTCAAACTGATAGTAAAACATTCTTTGAACACATCAAAAGCAGGAAGCTATCTTGTGATTAGAGGGACCAGTTGATGACAAAGGCATAAAAAGGATGATAATACCACTGCAGACACTTAGTGAACTATTTGTTTCCACCTTTATTGCTGAGGTTGTTCAGGAGATTCTTATGCTTGACATACTAGTTGTGGCACAAAGGTAAGAATTTTCTTTTAAATTTGTAATGAAGTTCAAGACTATTCAGAGAAGACCAATTAAAACCATCAGGGGGACAGAGAAGCTATCTCCTACACTACATAGTCTAGGACCCTTCTGCTGAAGAGGGAGAGCTAAAAAGGAGATATCACCACACTTTACCTTATCAGAAAAAAGGGAAGAGCTGAATGCAAGAAGGACCAAACAGAATAAAAATCCTGCAATACTTGAAAAAGTAGTAGAGAACACTATATGAAACTAATACTAATAGTATACTGATTGAATCAGAGTGAAAGTACTTTCCACAGTGAGCAGTGAACCTCTGAAACTTGCTGCCACAGGAGGCTGTTAGCATCAACAGACAGTATCAACAATTTCACGTGAGAGTGAGGTAAGTTAATGGGAAATGTGTCCATAAACACTAATAAGACTATGCAGGTATATGGTCCCTAACATCTCTAATACACCAGCTGTGATGCTGACAGAATATGAGAAGAGACCACAGAAATGGCCAAGTTTGCATGTTATCTCTAAAAACCTCTCCTACTGCCTCTGCTGGACGCAGAAGAAGGCTGGACTCATCACTGGTTTCCTGCAGTCAGGCATTTCTGTTTTAGGAACTTTTGCCCAGCTTCTGCCTCTCAGCTGGTGTTGTGTTGTTTTTAATTTCTCAGCCAAACAGTCCATCCTATAACAGGCTGTGTCATTTCCATCCTTTGCAATACACTGCCATTGCTCCAACCACTCGGGTACAGGTGTTCTGTGGCTGAGGTATGAGAGACGTACGAACGATTCATGAGGGAATATTCCAAACCAAAATGGTATATACCATTCCACAGCAGCAGTTAAGAGAGGAAAAAACCCCTTGGTGCGCTGTGGATTTAATTCTCAACATCAAATACTTCTGTTTTAAATAAAGGGGCCAGAAACATGGGAAACATGTCCAGAAAATTGTAGGAGCATTGATTAACCAGAGCGTTGCAGAAGTTAGTAACCTAGTGAGACCGATTCTAAGAATAGTAAGTAAAAACATAAAGGAAAAGCTGGGGAACACTGGATCACTGTTAAAAAGGAAATGTAGTCTTCTGAAGAGTAATTTCTGCAGCTTCTAATCTGCAGTGTTGCGAAGTCTTCAACAGCAGCCAAAACTACCAAAAAGATGAATAACTGTATCCTAAAGGGATTGTAAATTACAGCACATTAACAGAAGTCACTTGGATATGGTCATTAGTACAAAAAATAATGCAACAAGCAGCAGCACCCCCACTGTCCTTCACTAACAATCAGAGGAAACAAAGAGATTCCTCAGTGCACATGCACCAGACTCCCATCTGGAATATCCTGTATTTCCTTTCTCCTCTGAGTCTGATGGAAGGTGATAACAGACACTACAAATCATCAGCACAAGCTCACTTATTGGCTCGATGGAAATTCTGTGCAAAAAGATGCTGACAACAGTATTCCAACCATCTCTTTTTCTGATTTGTTGGTGCAGTACAACAATCATCAGAGAGTTTTACAACCATTGCAATTGTGTTTTCTATTTATAACTACTGGAATGTGAATTTATGGTCTGCGAAAGGCTTTAGAGTTCTGACTGACAGACTGAGAGTCTTTTTTATTTCATTAACACAACATGATTTAATAAGCAAGAAACCAGGAAGCTGATTCTAAGAAATGAACCTCCAGAAAGTATTTTTCAACCCAAAGACAACCATGCTAATAAGCCTGAGGTTATCCTCTTTGTGTTGTTATGCAGATACATGTGTTGCTGTACAGAAACACAGCAAGTTGCAGGGTTTATACAAAGTCCTAGAAGGGAGAAAGTGTTGGAACAGCATTCTGGAAGGCAGCTGAATCAGAAACCCACCGTAAGAAATAAATGACTTTTCAAAGGAAGCATAATACATGCTTTTACTAAGGACCATTTATTAGGGACTAACACATCGTTTATTTTGAGTGCAGCTTTGGAAAAAAAAATTTGCAAGGGCCACTACGGTTAAATCTGAAGATTAAATTACTAGCTTGGAATTTTTAAAACATACTGTGCTAGTTTAACCTTGCTCCTCTTATAGCCAAGAACAGATTTTTCCAATGATTTTAATAGGAAAGGAACTGAAGCAAGCAGAGCTATTCCAGAAGTTCTGCCATGGAGGTACTCCAGCTTTCCTCTTTACAGGAGTATCAGTTACATTTTTATGGGGATATCTAGACAATCTGGGCTGTAAGAGCAGGCTGAAGAAAAAGTTCTTATTAGCCCAATGGGTCTGGGAGTTCAATCAGACTTCTAAATATTTTCCTGACTGAGCTTCATGTAAGAATTTAGTGATGGGTCACAACTTTCTAAATGCAAAAGCTGTTGACAGAATTACACTGTTCAACTTCAGAAGCTCTCAATAAATGCTATAACAGTGTCAAGGTTTATACCTGCACAGGCTTTCCAAGAGCCTTACAACATTAATACTTCTAGTCTAAAACACCTCTAAACTGGGCTATATACATGATCCACCCCCACTTTTTTAATATAGATGAGGGAGACAAAAATATAGAGGCTGTAGCAAGGAACCTACACAGCCAATACAGTCACACCACATGGAAATCTGGGGCCATTCAAGCCATCCTCCTGCAGAGAAAGGGAGAAATAAGGGAATTGCTGGTCAGGAAAACATTGACCAGTGCAGTTCACTGCTAGAAGATACCTTCCTATCTGAAAATCCTGGGGTTCCAGGCTGGAAGCTGCACAGTAAGCCAGCCAAGCAATCATTAGTGAGTGAGGAAAGGAATTAGTCCTTGGAGGCAGGAAGGGTCTGAAACAACCTGGACACTGAAAAAAAAAAGGGTGGGCATGAAATAATAACTGGAGTCTGGTCCCCCACCTATGCAGGGTGAGGTTCACCTAATTCCAGCTGTCTGACAGTTAGGGGAGTGCCAGCTGGGCTGGCTATCCATCTTTCCTTTAGCATTAATGGAAGGATCAAGGCACTGCCAGGGTGCTCCAAGTTCATCCCTCAATTTCAGAACATCTTCAGGGACAACAAACTGCAGGAAGCTGATAACATGAAACCCACCGTGGGACTGTGACCTAACAATTATTTTAAGATGGGGCAAATTTTCAGGGAATAAGAGACCTCCAGCTAGCTCAACCCAGGTCTGCCTGTGGTCCCAGACAGCAGAGAGCTGTTCCACCTGCAGCTGCACTGCACTTGCATGAGTGCAATCCCTCGTTTCGTGCCATCTGCACAGAACCCAATGCAGTGCACACCTAAGCAGTGTCCCAGTCTCATTTGGGCTCACGTGCGCCACCGAAGTCAATAAAACAATGCTATGTTTTATAAAGTGCATACAGATCCAGGGTTTGAAATGACTACAGGAATTTTAAAGGCTGCATTTTTACAGTCAGATTTAGCTGCTTAAGTGAATGGCTGAAAAAGTTCAGCACTTAGTGTCACCAGATGCAACCTGTCCTTGAATTTGTACAAACTCTGCTTCATACCTTCAAATTTCTTCTTGTATATGCCCTTAGAATATGAATGTCCACCACTATTCACAATCAATTGGACATACTGTGGCTTCCATACTGCTTGAGTTGCAAAGTCAGTTAACTGCAATGACATCTTTAAGTGGTCTACTTGTTTTCCCAGAGGAAAATATTGCTATGATTTGAAATGAAAAACAACTTGGAACATTTTCCAAAATAGCAAACAAAAATTGCATCTTTCAGCAGTGGGAATAGTCCTTACACTTACTTATTAGGCACAGCTTCCTTTGGATATTATGGAGATGGAAGGGCTTGTTTTCTCAGAAGCAACTTAGAAATGTCATCTAGAAGTTTCAAAAAGGTAATGATTAAAGGCACTATCATATCCCACCCCTTAGAAAGAAATCAGTTTTAAAATTCATCCCTGACCTACACTTCTCCCTCTGGGCACATTACACACCAGGCTAGCATCTGCACATCTGTTCTTCAAACCTGTGTCTGTCAAATGAAGAAATACAGAAAATAAGCTACTGTCTAAATCAACAAGATATTGTATTACACTTTGTGGTTCCCATTAACTCAAAGCAATCAAACTCTTGAAAATGAAACCCTATCATTAATCATTTGTAATTTTACATGAAGAAAGATAAATTTCAATTAAGATCTACCTAAATAGAAAAATCCGAACATCTATTCAGATTGTGATTCATTCAAGTCTTGTGTGAAAAATGCTCAAGAAAGTGATATTCAAAATGTCACAGGCTGTCTCTGAACTTCTTTGTCCTACTAAGTTCCCTTATCTTCTGCAATCCTGATTCCCTGGATGACCCTTCTAACTGACTATCTTGAAAACACATCTGCTCATTAGCCATGCCTGGCTAGATGCATGCTTCACTGTTAGCATTTCAGGGGGAAAAAAACCCCTGAAATAGTGTTATCTGTAACAAGGTCCCAAAAGTTTCTGCAAAAACAACCCAACAATATTAAGAGATGAGATTTGACACAAGCATAATTGACAGGGTCAATAAGCAATACTGGTGTTCTTTCTAGCTGTTGCTAGATGTAATCTCCACTACAATAGGAAAGAAAGAAGCAGAGGCAGAATTCTAGTAAACAATCCAGAATAAATAATACTTCATGAAGGAACTAAATGCATGGCAAGCACTGGAGGCTTCTGAGCCGAACCTACTCACATTTAGTAGTGGGTCATTGTTCCTATCTCTCAGTGAGGTCAATACATTCTTCTCTGGCCACACAAGCATCACTTTAAATTGGGAGAGGCAATGGACTTTCATGGCCTCTCAAAACCCTGTCTGGAAGCAGAGGTTTGATGAAATTCTGTGTCTGGTGCCATCTCGCTTGTTGAAGAGAGAGAAGATAAGCACTTTGTCTAAGTCAATACTGTAAAACACGAAATGATTCCAAAATATTCCACACTAAAATCACGCATCTCCTTCAGACTCCTTAAACATCCTAGGCATCCAAGTGCTGTTCACATATCCCCATACAGTTCTGCTTGCAAAGCAAATGTTTGGTACCTACTGATACTAGCACATGGACAGCATAAATACTGTCAGCTACTGAGGTCTGCCCTAAAATTAACAAGTAACAGCAAGAAATGGAACTATTAGGACATACTGTGGAAATTTGTCAAGAGTCAAAGGACAGAAAGAACAGCCATCACAATCCATATGTGAACTATTCACACAGTACCTGTGGAAAATTGGCATTGAAATGTTTCCATGTGAAGACCTGATTTCAAAGCACACACTTCAGTATTTAGCTGAATTGAATCCTGGACAAAAAGGGATATTTACTTATCACCAAGAATGAAAGTTTTTTCAGAATCTCTCACATTCCAGTTCCCAGAAGTTTGCAGTTGCAACACATAACCATATCAACTCTGTTGCAAAAGAATTTACATTAGAGAGTAATGGAACAGACTCATCTTAATTCAAATTAGAACTATTGCTCCTGAAAAACACAAGACACACACAACAGCTAATACTGCCTCTCTCACTCATGCTAATTGGGATCTTCTTCAGTGTCTACAAATGCACAGGAATTCAAGCTCACCATTTAGCTCTGCTTTCACAATTCAATTCCTATAATTTCCTGGGACTGTCCACCATAAAATCGTTACATGAAGCATTTCTGCTTGATGTTGTCTAGTTCTAGAAGTGGCTCACATAAAATGAAACATTTAAGATTAATTTTTCAGAATTTTTAACAATGCTGTTTCTATCACTTGCTCACACAGATAGAAGTACAGTGGGTGTTTTCCAGCACAACATTCTTTCCACAGACAGATTAAATAAGATGGCTTTACTGCTCTGCACACGTTTGGCGTGCTCCTAGCAGCCAGAGGCACAGGAGGAGACAAGTCCTGCAGGCACCACTACGCACATCCTGGAGCAGCATGAATACTCCTACGCTTCCCTTCAGTCTGAACATTTGTCCAAACTACCTATGGCTTGCACACAGATGAACAGTGGAACAACACAAAAGGACAGCAAACAAGAGGAGGAGGAAGTGTCCTCTCCAGTCAAGCCAAACATATAAATTCATCAGCCAACACTACACTAAATACCTTAAAAAAAAAAAAAATCAATTAAACTTTGACTTCCTTTCACCACACTTAATGATGCTGTTTACAGTATTTTAGCATCTTAGCAGGTTTTAGTACAGTAAGTGTGCTCAGCTACTGTCACTCAGTGTTTAACCCTACGTCACCCCTGGCCCAGCACATGTGACTGCTGCCAACAGAACACACACTCGGGGAGTTTAAATCTCAGCACTGAACAACGCCTGAACGTTTCCTCTCTCAGTACTACAAATGCTTGCAATAAATTACTTACAAAATATAGGCCTGATTCACCACTGCATTACACCATTTGTACACAGCTGACTTCAACAGAATTACACGAGTGTAAAAGAAGTAGGGGAGGGGTGAAGCAAGCCCTGTGTGCAGATAATTAACCATCTTTTTCATTGAACCATAATATACTTTCTCCATAAACTGGCAACAGAACCAATCAGTGTACACATTTCATTTCAAACACAAAGTAATTTTAGGAGCTAGCATTATTGTACCGTTTGAAATATTCTCTGTTCTCATCAAATGATTCCCCCTGTAATTGATGTCATAAAGAATATCTGTGTTAAGCTGTCTTCATTTCCACAGTTTTCAATCCTTATGATGATCAATTATTTATATACGGACTAGATGAAAGGCAAGATTGTAATGACTCCAAGAGATTTAAGAGTGATATAATAAATCTTGAAAGCAGAACTCAAGTGGGCGATGGTAACAAAAGCCAGTCCTGGACGATCATATTTTACTATTTTTAGAAGTTTCCCTTCGTCTGCTCGCCTAAAAAGATTGCCAAAGCAGCATCTCCTCCTGAAGCCCTCCTCCCTCTGTGCTAGCAATAAACCTTTTTGCCCATGAGACCCTTGCCACCCTCATCCCTTTCAGCTTATTCTTCCTTAAGGACAGCAACAAATATGTGCTTTTTCCTTTTCATCAGCCCAATCATTTTGGTTGCCAGGAGGACCTCATTAAGTTCCATGGGAAATTCCTTGATCTAATTTTTTAAGAAGACCTTCTTGTACAAAGTACATTAACACACCTTTATCCCACCTCATGATGACTCAGGGCTTCAAGGTTTACGTTTGTATCCAAACTTTCCCCAACCATCTTTGGCTTTGGTTCATGGCCACAATAAATAAGCCTTGTCACCAGTCATATGTACATCATATGTAAATAAAAAAGGACATAAACTTCATATGATTTTCATCAGATATGAAAAAGAAAGCAGGAAAAAAAATACCAATCAATTAAATAAATAAAAGATTTGAACCATACTTCCATCTGCCTCCTTTTTCCCCACAATTCTCTAAAAATATTCAACAGCTAAGGGTCACCAGTCTATTATCTATGATCCAGTGAACCCTCAGAGAAGAAGAAATTAACTCTACCCTAGATGAAACCAGGACACATGTCTAAGCACGTGGGTTCAGGCCTGCTTCCAAGTTTAGCTTCCAGCCATGTTTAGGGACATACAGCCCTATTAATTGTTCAAACAAACCAACCCACACCACAGGATATTCTTTGGATTTCATAAAGACATTGTCCCTGTCTTATGAATCTTCCTCATGCTTGCGGTAATTCTTTTTTTACAAAAATTCTGATTTTTGTAGTATCCTAGACACATCCATCAGGTTTTAAAATATATTTATAAACATATGTTGGAACTCTAACCAATGATTTGGGTAACCAGTTTTGGAGAACTGTAAGTAACTTAATTTCCTTATTTGTTCTTCATTGCATGAACTCAGTTGAATGGCCAACTTGGACAACAAAAACAAAGGATCAGTAATTTTGCAGAGTTAAGGTCAAAATCTATGAGTAAATATAGGGCAAATTCCAAAGCTTTTAAATAATACAAAACTCACTAGCATTTTGTTTCAACAAGCACTTCAGAATTTTATTATTTATATTAAAAAGATGTACAGCAGGTATGCCTTGCAACATGATCTTACACTTTCAGAGTATACTAAAAGAAATGTTTCCCACTCTAGACAAATGATGTGATTAAAAAATTACGCATTCGAGGATCAAGTTTTGCAGGAAAAAATTGGCAGTTTTCCTCAATTAAAATTCACAAAATATGGTCCTAATTGATTTGTGTAACAATAAACATAGCCATGGCTACAATTAGTGCCAAAGTCTTTTGCCAATTTGTTTCTTTCTCTCCTTTGGGATTTCTCCTTTTCATAATACACTTGCAAGAAAGAATAACTCTTCAAAACGTCTGCATGGAGTTAATTCTAAACAATAAAGCAATCCAGTCCAGAAAGCAGCTAAGATTGAGCTCATGTCAACAGGTAGAATTTACAGTCCCACAAAAAGAAATGTTTAACAGTCAACTATTTAGCTGCAATAAATTAAGACTTTCACTGTGTTCTTCTTATCACCACAATCTATAGATGAAAAGCAGTATACAGGAGTTAATTTTTAATTTTATTTATTACCACAGGCAGGATTTTCTAGTAGTATTCTGTTCCTTAATGTGAAACTAGGGATCAAAACTTTATGATGACCTGAAGCTGATTTCTTAACAGTTTTGATTTCCTGCTCTTCATAGTCACCATAAATCTTGTTTTCCTCCTCAAAACTTCAGATGTTTCTAAGTTCTTATCTATCAGCCTCTAAAGTGCTTCCAGACTCCCACAAATGTTTTAGCAGACTCCACAGGCTTGCTTGCCACCCTGCTAAATGTCAGGCCATACATCTCTTTGTGGGGAGTTCCCCACTGAAGAAGCCATACCCTGGGAAAAACATGTAAGTAGGGAGGACTCAGAGGCACCCCAGTCCTGGCTGTATTTAAAGTCTGAACCCATGCTGTCATCCTTGCCTAGCATACAAACTGATTGGAGAAGCCTGTGCCTAAATTCCCCAGGTTAAAGAAGGACATGGGCTTCAGCAATTCCCCGTGTCTGCAACCCCACGGTCCCAAGGCTGTGGCCCGCATCCTGCAGGAGCCATTCCCTAAACGCTCTGCAGCGGCACTGTACGACTGATCTCCGCAGGAACACGTGAATCCCAGGTCATGGACCACGTCGTGCTTTATCCAACACCTTGACAGCCAAGACACCATCATGTAAGTCTCCAGCCCGCAAACTGGTTGTCTTAAAATAGGAGGGGTGGGGACTGAGGAAGAAAAGCACAGACACTGGAGAGCACGGTGGTGAGGAAGGATTAAGCATCTGAGGACTAGAAGAGTAACAAAATATTTCGGATATGCCCCATCTTTGCTTTTTAAAGATCACAGCCACCAGAACAGGCCGATAGAACAGACACTCTTCTGTTCTTGATACTTGGTTGAATGACTTTCAAGTGTTTTCAAACCCAGCAAAACCAGGATTTTTTTCCCAGCTTCACTATGAAGTGTCAGGAATTGTCACATTTCTAGGGAAACCACTGGGCAAAGTCAGAAGAGGACTGGGAATTTAAATTTTGTACATAGTTGTAAGAGCTGCTTCTGTAATACAAAATGCTAACAGCAGCAGAGCTCAGCAAAGACATTCATTTACCCAAAAGTAATCTTAAAAAAAAAACCAACCCAAAAGCCATATAATAAAGAATATCCTGATACTGAAAAACAAGCAGTGTAACATGAAAAGACAGTATGGTATGGAATAAGAAATCTTCCGTGACACACTGGCTCCTCATGTGAAAAATGGTCTAAGATGCCATTCATTACTTTGGTCTGCAGTTCTTAAAGAATACAAAGTGAATATACAAAAGGCTTCTCTCCTTCGACAGCAGTATCCTTTCCAGGGTGGCTGTATGTTTGATTAATATCCAGCAACCTAAGGGATAAGGTGCCACTTTTGTGTTGCATGAAATGACACTGGACTCACTGTCATGGCTCCTGATGGTGTTTTCATGTTCAATTATTTTGGTTTTTAAGCTGTTTTGCTTCTGCTGTTTGCACGGGCTTATGTGAATAGTTTTTGGGTCATGTGGCTTTTGTCACATGTGGCAGAGCTTACAGTATTTTATACCTACATAAGTAGGTACAGAGAATATCCTGCCTTATACTGCACTTGACTCCTAGATGCAGCATTCACAGAACAAATTCTCTTGTGTGAAGAAGAGTTGAATGTCTACAGATGCGTCTGACAGAATGAGCTTTTCTACTTAAAACTCCTTCCAAATAATGTTTCTCTTACTAAAATGAGGGAGAAGTCATAAAATGGGAACCCATGTTTGGTGGGAAACACAATGCTAAGAAATACCATCATGTTGTGAAAACAAAAAAAAAGGGAAGAAAAGTTATGTGATGTCATTGGAGACCATTATTTACCTTTACAAAATTAGAGAGGAAAAAAGAAAATCAGCTGCAATCCTGTTTATTTAGCTTTTCCCACACCTAGGGCATCCTGTCTCTGTTGGATGTTCCACTAGGTGCAAAAAAACCAGATGCTCTTTCAAGGGCTTTTTTAAAAAAAAAAAACCAAACAATTTTAAGTGACCATTTGGTTCCACCTTCTGCCTTGTCTGCAGCTGCCAGGGCTTCCTACTCTTGTCTCTGCCCCATTTTCAACCTCAGGCAATGGGAGTCTGCTGAGAAGCACAGGAATGTATCACTGTTCTCGGGATTTCTTCTCTCCCCACACACCCTAATGTGGCTCTTCCTGCTGATGGAAAGAGTTGCAATGACAGTTATAGAATTACCCTTCTGATTCCAATTATTTTTCTAGGCAGATGCTGCTAGGTTACATTCTTACATTCTGTTTGGATGCATTCTTATTATTTACTCAATCACATTTCTCGAGGGCAGGACCTGCCTAGTATTAGCAAAGGGCAGACAACTCTACATCTGTTCTCAAGCACCTCCCTCCACTGCTGCATGCTCCTTCCCCCTCTCCTAGATCTTCTGTGCCTCAACGTTTTTGTCCACTTTGCCAAGTCCTTCAAACATCTGTTTCCTCCACCCCTGCTCCTGTGCTCAAGAATGTATCTGGCAAAAACCTGGAGTGACTTTCCCCATCAGAAACCTATTCTTCTCTCTTTTGGTCTCACCCCAGCAGAACACCTCTCCCAGCACAAATAAGTCTCTGGACTGCAGTTTCAGATACCAATCTCCATTGCCTTTCTTTGCTTTCCTTTTCGCTGCACATGGCTGCAGCAATCTCTCAAAAGCAGCTTAACAGAGCATGACTTGGTCTCCCATCAGTTTACCTTTGCCTTCAGCGATTACCCCCAAGTCTCTTCCATATGGTCTCTACTGCAGGTGCACAGATTTCTCATCTTTTTTCCTCCAGCCAGTCCATGACCACCTCCTGAACCTCCCCCTCAGGCTCCGGCTGCTTTCTTTTTTACTCTTTTCTTTTAAAATGGAAATATAGAACAAATTCTTCCTCCTGAAACGCATACAAAAAACCCAACCACACAAAAACACAGCAACTGACTTCTTTCATCTTTGGTTCATCCTGTGATGTCAATACCATTCCACAGTTTTTTCTTTCACACCGCTTCCAGCCAAGAGCCTCTTTATTGTGACTTTCCTCCTCACATTTCAATAAATGTCATTAGAGTTTTGAGAGATTGTTCCCTAGACAAATCTCACAATCAGGTACTCAATTTTCATTCCCTCCATGTATTATTATTTTTAACACTCTCCAATGCATAGGTTCAAATAAATATCTACATCTTCACACCCTCTTAATTTAAATGACAACATCATATCCCAAGCGCCTTCTTTCTTCTACTGATCCTTTAGAAGGACTCTCCCCTTCTTTCCTCCAGTTCCTGTGGAACTTCTGCTTTGTACCACACAAAATGTTATTCTTTATTTTGGCCTAATTCCAAGACTAAAGACTTGGTTGTTAACTCTCCAGGTTCACAGCAGCAAGCTCTATCAGCAACACTGAAACCTAATGGATACACAGCCATCAGCTAAAGCCTAGCATAACTTCAGGATATTCTTCCTCCTTCCTCTGTTTTAAGCACATCCCACCCATCTCTTGATCTCAATCACAATGAACCACACCACATGATTACTAGCCTACTTGTGTCATAAATCTGAGAAAACTGTCTTTGCCTTGAACTCTCTAGTCTTTGCATTCAGACCAGGTCTAATTTTCTCAGCTGAAACTCCCCATAGCTCTCATCCTTTTGCAGCTTGGCTGAAAATCCTTCTTTCTTCATCTAACTGAAGTAGCTTTACCTCACTCAAAAATAAAGCACAAAAATCCTTCTTCTAGATTTAGCTCTGGGCCTTCTCTGTAAGCATCTTTTGAGTTGCTGCTCCTTCCTTACTGCATTTTCTTTTCCAATTTTCTAATGGAACAACTACAGTACTCCTTTGATTTCTCAGGGCTTAGAAACATAGAGATTAAAACAAACATGAAAAACCAGACCAAAATTACTCACCATTCTCCTCTTCCCCCAAACTGAGAAGAGCTTGTGCACCAGACAGGAAAGGGTAAAATAACTTTGGAGACCAAGGCAGCTGGTCTCATCAGACAACCGCACCCAGCTGTTTTATATACGGGACAGGAAAAGGAAATCAGAAGCTAGAGTGGGAGGATAATTCCCTGTTCAGAACCTTAATGTGAAAAGACTGTTGTACTAAGGGCTGTATTTGTCTGTACTACATGAAGATTTGAACAAATAGGAAGTATTGTCACTGTTGTATGGAAAAAAGAGGAAAGCATTTTTATTTACTTTTCCTATGGCTTGTGCCTTTTTTTCCTTAATATGAAAGTTTTGCTTTCAATATGTTTTACCAGGATACTGAAAATTGAAACTGATTTTGTTGGATTTACCTTTCCAATTTTCTGCCAAGTTTGTACGTGTTTTCCTTTAAGCAGTCATTTGTCATAAACTACAAACTATGAAAATTAATATATTTTATCATTTCTATGAAGGTTTTAGCCTTGACTTTGTGCCAATTTAAACAGATCTCCCACTATAAAGTTTACCCCCAGGATGCATGTTTGGTGTCCAAAATACTCGAATTAAATTCCTACAGCCTATCAAACAGCTGGTTTGGACTATTAAAGGTCACTGGAGCAAGCAGGGATTTCTTTCTTTCAGTTTGTGAAACACTTTGGGAAAAGACTGTAACTAAATTTAACTTGGAACACACATAATATCAGAAGAAGCAAAAAGAATGAAATACCTGTTCTTCCCCTGCTCTTACTCTCTGAATAATATATCCATTTCTCTATTATAGTGGTAACGTCTTCCTTTTAATACCTAAGTTAATTCATTAGTTTATGACAAGAAGCCCTGCTCGTAAGGATAGAGAGGAATACTGAGTCTCAAAAATACAGCTTTTGATTACATCATTTTTTTCATTAGGCATGGTTTGTATTACAAGCAACACACAACACAGACTTGCCAATCTTGTAATGATTTGCATCAGAACTACTATAAGATGAAGCAAACACATTTCTGAACCTCATCACAATCTATATCTTCATTCTTATTTTTCCTTTCATTAATAAAAAGACACAGTCCATATCACACTTCCATGAATCAGTGAAGACTAATGAAATCATACTTTACACACTTGAAATGAGAACTAAGTCAAAAATAAATATGGAAATTAGCACAATGAATTTAGAAATTTACCATTACTGCAGTAAAAACTCCAGCAACATAATAAAAAAGACCCATAATGACTGCAGATCTATTTCATGGACTCATAGTTTCCCTTTTCATCACAGACTATAACTTTTAAAAATAAAAAGTTTAAT
The DNA here is from genome assembly GCA_013397115.1 of Edolisoma coerulescens. Classification (NCBI taxonomy): domain Eukaryota; kingdom Metazoa; phylum Chordata; class Aves; order Passeriformes; family Campephagidae; genus Edolisoma; species Edolisoma coerulescens. The sequence continues at coordinate 212,286 of VWZW01003882.1, read as the reverse complement.
TTCTTGGGTTTAGTTACTAAACTCTTGCATAATGTGTTTATTGCATAATGACAAAGTTTTAATACCAAGACCATTTGGCTTACGTGAGCAACAAACATTACTATTTTTACCTGGTTCTCATAATAATTTAGTTCAGTGGGTGTAAATGACTGTATTTTTATCTCTTAATTAATTGTGATCCTTAAAGAACACAGTGTGAGAAAAAAAGGTATTGCTGTTGATAGCGGATATGGCTAGAATGTTTTCAGTTCCACAGCATTTGTGGAATGGGGTTTTCTTCAGCTGCATGTGCCATCTGTAGTGATGATGTTTCTTTCAAGTTTGGGACTATCAAACAGAAGATTAAGTGGCTCTGGCTATCCAGAGAAGTCACCTGCTGCAAACACCTCACAGTGGCTCCACACCAGCTGGGTTTTGATGGCATTCCACCTTCTACAGGAAGACGTACGCATATGGTAGATTCCCTGATTTAATCTCAACTTGTCTCAAAGTAAAACAAGCCCTGTGCTTGGAATCCTAGTATTTTCCTGTTAGTGTTAGATATCGTTGTTTAAACCTATGCCAGTGGTTTTTTTATACTACAACATCACTACAATGCCAATGCATTGCTTCCAAGTGTTTGGCATCCCTGGAATATAAATGGAGTATGTGAGCTGCAAATGAGGTTTTTTTCACATAAAGGATTGACTTCTGTGAGTAATCCCGCTGAAACCTCTTGAATGACTTGCTTTCTAAGAATTCTGGAGGCTCACATACAGAGTAGAATCTTACATGAAATATTCTTCAGATTATTGATCTCTGATGAATACATATTGAATATGGCAGGAGGAAGAAAAATTACTGCAGTCACTTTAGCCATTGATGACTATTATGATATTAAAATAGATACTTGGACTGATTTGTGCATGCAAAAATACAAAGGCTTAAAACCCGAACCAATGTTCTTACACGTGCCTTTTTGGAGCAGCCAGCACACCAGCAGCTTTCTGCAACAGCACCTCTGCAGTGTTACACACTTTGCTCTGGGAACGAGTGTGAATCCACATGGGCGTATAAAGGGGACGGGAAGAAATGCATTCCATTACACCTTCGTTGCAAACTTCTAATTCTTTTGGCAAACAGCAGTAGAAAAAAAAATTTCTTTGCCCAAATAGATACATTACAAAAATTAGTATGTTGAATTTGCTATGCTGCTTTTTCTGCCTTTTTTTTTTTTTAACATAGAAAAAGACTGGAACAGATGGGCTATTTAATGAAAAATGTAGGAAACTGTTATTCTTCTAGATATATGTGTGTAAAATTCAGTAAAAACCCCTGGTTAGCTCTAACAGAACCTACATTCCATGCAACCATGTGTTGTATCTTCAATCTACAAACCAGAATTAAGTTGTAAAGTGGAAGCAAACAGAATCTATATTAAAAACTAATGATGTAAAAAATGTCTTCAGTAATAAGAATCTAAAATGTGAGTAACCTCAGACATGCTGCCTTCCTCCATTATGGAAATTTAAAAATATATTTTCTCAATTCAACTGTATTCCACACAGTTAGCAATACCTCCTCACCCTATTACATAAAGCAAACCTTGTCATGTCAGTGTGGAGCGACTGCCTATGCAATAAAGATATATTTGTTTGTCTTTATAACAGAATTTTCTCAATTTATCTTCATTCTGATTTGTTAAATATTCATTTATTCATTGCAGAATATTGCGTATTTCCTTATTCTGCACTCAGTCAAAGTGTTAATAAGGGACCTTAACTACAAACCATATTTTCTGTCATTCAGTTGTTTCTAAATATACCAGGAAGCACTTGAATATACACTAAATATACCAGGAAGCACAGCTTGATGGAGGCATTTTCTCCTCTTGTCCTTTCTATCACTGACACAAAACAGTGTATTTCATAAAAATGGGTCTGATGCTTTGTGTTACTTACTCTGCTCTTTCAGATTCTGGAAATAAGGCCATTACTGAGCAGCAGGAATGGAAATTCATTTTTATGTAGCTTTTTCTATGGCATTAAATGGTTATTTCTCATTACTCCTTATAAAATGAAGCCTTCCTATCTCAGGGACCCTCTCTATACCCTTTATATGGTTCAGGGCCAAACAGTTCAGGGAATATGGTGTTACGCAAATTTATACAGACCAAGTTATTTCTGTGAAACGTTCTACTGCTGGAGAAGCAGACGACAGAGAGAAAAAAATGCCCATCATGTTTGAAGGTGGAGTCCTTGTGTGAGTGGAAAACACATGCTTTAGCAGCTGCCTCTTTGTAGAAGCTGAAGCAGGACAGTTCTGGCTGGCAGGCAACTTAGAATTTGGACTTATTTGCTAATGTAAGAAAAAGCTCTCAAAAATTTAATGTGAGTGGGGGTAGGGTCAGAACTGAGCCACAAGCATGCATCTCATCAGACTTTAGATATGGTAACGATTCATATTTAAATCCTAGTACTCCTCTGCTGCCTCACACATGGCCTCAGTTCTCCAAGGAGGCCTGTCTCCTTTGGTCTGAGCGCTGTTCTCATCTTGGGGTTACTCCACATAACCAGGACTCATCAGTTACTGATTAATCTGAACCCTCTGTAATGGGAGGGAGAGAGGGAATGGCCCAGCCTATCTGAGCCCTATTGAGTGGGCTGGTAGGAAATCCAGGACCTCTTGTCATGTGCCACTTGTAAACCTCTTCATGAGGTCCTCACCCCTGCTTCGCAGTCTTGGTTCAGTGAAGATTTGTGTAGATGGTTCCAAGGGTAAGAGAGGTTGGACTGCTGCATTCCTACACAGTGGATTTTACCTGTGGATTTAGAAAAGGATATGTCATGCCCTAAATTTTGGAAAAAATCTTCTATTCAAAACAACACATAGAATTCCTCCCCACTCACCTGAAACACAGAGCTAGTAGATGGGAACCAGAAATGAAAACAATTGTAAATATCCCAGAATAGCTGGGATACAAATGTTATAAAATGGAAAAAAAAAACAAGCAACACAGCTCATTTGAAGTCTCCTTGATCCTGTAAGGGTTTCTGTATGAATGAACTGCAATTGCTTCAGGAATACCAGTGATGCCAAGATCTTTGCTATCCTTAAGTAACATATATGAAATTAATGGGAAGGGATTGTAAAGTTGGGAGTAGTTTGAAAAATTTCCCTGGCGCCCAGACTCTGAGTTATTTTGAAGCCACTGGTAAGTCTGCTGAGCCATTGAAGTTGTTCAGAGGGCTGTCTAAACTGCTCAAGCCCCCACTCCCCTGGGTCATTGTGGGGGCCAGGACACTGCTTGGACTCCCTCCACGGCACCTCCATCTAGAACCCCTGCTTCTCAGCACACATACCATGCACTGGAATTTGCAAGATCTCTACAAAGCTTATTCCACATTCTCTACATCAAAGAAATCCTTTTGCTGCAGAACTGGGACTTTTACAACTCCATCCACTACATTAAAGGGACTGGATTGAGGATCTTCGCCATTTGTGCAAGACTTCCTTCTTGTGTGCTTACTTGGGGTTAAGCAAACAACTTATTTTTATATGGCACTCAAAACCAGCTTGAAAGCACCAGAAAATCAGCTGCAGCGAGCTGTGTTCTGCTACCAGCAGCAAAACAGAGGGAGACTTCAACATCTGTGACTTTATTTAGAACAACTGTGCTTAGGACAATTACTACAACTGCTGGTTGACAGGCACAGAAATCTCATTTGCCTGTACAAATTCAGTTCAGCAGTCCAAAAACAATCATCTGTGATGATCATCTGATGGTCACCCACATAAAAGAGGTGTGCAGCTCTAACAGAGACTCTCCACCCCGGAGACTGCTGTCACCAGCACATCCTACTGGGTGTATGAGTAGCAGAGAGCATCCCTGCCACAGCTGTGGGTTTTTTTTCCTTTGGGATGGACACATCTTGGGTGATTAATTCACAACATTGCTGTTCACGTTTTATTTATTCTATGGATAAATTCACAAACAAGGTTGGAATTAATACTTGTAAGAAATAAAACAACTCCCTGATGAACTCCAATCTCATCTGTCTAGTAGAGAAACACATGTTCTTGGGACGGGGATTGGCTTCAATCTGTCCCCCTTTGCAGTAGTAGCAAGATCTCTTTTGTTCTTTATGTCTTTATTGGTGGCAGGCTATGATACAAACTACATACAGCAGGTTTTGGGACCCAACACCTTTCCTATAGCAGGATTTAGAATGTCCATAAAACATGGGATTGCTCATTCCTAAAATCAAGCAAAATAGTGGAGCTGTTAAATGTGGAAGATTAGCCAAAACATAAAAAAGAAAGAAAAACCTTGTATTCATTAATTCCTTCTGGTGCTTGTTTGATGTCTTTCCCAAGACCTGTTCTGGGAATCTGCGCTTTCTGATTCATGTTAAGCAGCAAAGACACTCAGTCTAGATGCCAAAGGTTAGCATGCTGGTGGCCACCAACTCCAGCTTAACAGGCCGTTTTCCTGCTTTTCTAAAGACATTTTTGAGTTGCAGATATTCCAGCTGAATTCTAGCTGGAACTGGCAAATTCCCTACTTGGGTTGAGAAGTGCATGGGTAAAGCCATGAGAATGATTTAAGCCTGTCTAGAAATGATTGCTGTTACACACTTGTCAGCAATCTGCTGCCAGAGCAGACAGGACTGAGTGTGTGTGCCTCGCTGTGTGTATGAGGGGGGAAAACCCCACAAAACACAACTGGCTCCCAGTGCGTCCCTGCTGCTACTCTCATGGCCTGCCGAAGGGTCTTGCATCAGCGCTGCCAGTACTGATGTACGCAGACTTGTCACTTGAACTGCAACATTTTTAAAGCTGAATTTACACAGCACTTTGCTGCGATGAGGAGAGTTCCAAAGGTCCCCTCAGCCCAAAGGGGATTTGCAGTGCTCTTGAAACACCTTGTTTTATTAGAGAGATACAAGATATTTCTCCCTGTAAACTCAGGCAAAGTGCCATAATCAGCTCTTTAAGAGAGTTCATGGACTAAGGTGCAAAGGAGATGGGCACAAAAGGAACATGTTCTTGTTTATGTTGTAGTAACAAACTGCCACTAGTTCCTTTTACAACTTGTTAAGGCATCACAGACCAGCAGCCCTGCAGTGTCTGGCTGGTGACAGCTGTGGCTGTGTAATGACCTTCCGGGCATGAATGAGAGGCCGCATTTTGCTCCTCTCCACCTCAGTTTTGGAAGAAGGAAGGGTGTTAAATCCAAAGATCTCTCCCATCTCTGCCCTTTAATGGTGGCAGCACCCCCAGAGAAAAAAAAATCCTTCATAGCAAAGGTGGGAACCTGCCTCAAAATGCTGCTTGAGCTGAAATATGTGGATTTGCTGTGGGCGTTCAGTAATTTTCACAAAATCACAGAACGTCAGAAAAAGACAGTATCTTATTCTTCCGCAAATCCTCCTTCAGACTGAGTAATTTTCCAGTAACTGCCAAAAAGCTTGATTCTCTGCTGTTTCGCATTGAGTCTGCCTTTCAAAATCAACAGCTTGTGTCAGGGTATTACTGGGCCCTTTAGTTGCCTAAGGCGTTGAGCAACTTTCACCTCTGCACACAGCTGTCATGACAAATAATTTCTATTACAAGCTTCTCATGTCCTAATTTGCATTCTTCTCCTCCTTCTTTTATTAAGTGTTCAGACTACTCCGGCACACGGGAGTGGTTTCAAGTGGCGGTGCCGGAGGGATCCATCTGAGCAGGGCCTGTTGCTGAATAGTGGCCCCAACCAGACAGGCTCCTTGCACTGTGACCCTGGCATATTCCAGAAGAAGAATCACCAAGTTTGACACGAGGTGCTGTGACGGACCTAGCCTGGGCTCCTCATCCCTCCCTGTTCCCCTTTCAGTGGAGCGTCCCTGGCACTGGAGTGTTACCCTGTCACTTGGGACTACCCTGGGCATGGGAAACACCTCCCGTTTGGAACCAGGCAATGCCATCAAACATGTACATGGACACCACAGCCTAAACCAATCTCCAGGGACCAAATTCAGGGATCAAGTGGAGTAAGGCATAAGTTGCATGATGAAAAACATCCCTCAATGCGACCTTCTCTAAGAAGGGACCAGGAACTGGTGTTGACTTCCCTGATCTGAGTTCCCGATAACTCTGACTCCAGGTTTAAGGGAGAGATAAAACTCAAATGCACCTGTGCTGGGCATTTATGCCTCACACCACCTCCCCACATCCTCCCTGAATGTCACGCAGCTTGTCAGGCCCTTTCTACAGCTGAGAATCTGTCTTCATCCGCTATTTATAGGACAAAACCTTGTTCAGCATTCTTATCACTTTTCTGTCCCTGATTTGATTTTCTCTTTGCCCCCAAATTCAATTTTCCAGCAAATTATCCCAGCTGCTCGCAAGCCTCCCCCGAGCGAAGGCAGCGGGGTGCATTCCTTTGTGGCACACGCCGCTCATCGCGACCACCGCCGCCCACCGAAGAGCGACGGGCACACGGCGGCCGCGCCGCCCTCTCTGCGAGGGAGCTGCCACGCCGGACCCGGCAACAACAGACCAGGGGCTGCCCGAGGGCGGCAGCGCCGGGGCCCCTCCGGCTCAGGAGGGTGCGAGCTCCGTTCGGCAGCGCCGCGCCCGAAGGGGCCGCGGGGCCGGGCGGAGCCGCGCAAGATGGCGGCGGAGCCCCACACCGCCCCGGCTTTGTATCGGCGCCGCGGCCCCGCGCGCCGCCGCCCGGCAACAGCGACACCCAGCGGCGCCTCGGCTCCGCCGCCGCCTGCTGCCGCTCCGTCACCCCGCGCTTCCCTTCCGCGCGTGACGTCACAGCGCCGCCGCCTGCTGCCGCTCCGTCACCCCGCGCTTCCCTTCCGCGCGTGACGTCCCGGCCCGGGCCCGCCGCCGAGGCTCAGCCCGGCGCTGCGGTGTGGCGTGGGCCGGGCCCTGGAGCGCTTTGTTCGCAGCAGCCATCCATGAGAGCCCGGGTGCGCCGCTCCTGTCACCGGGGGGCAGCGGATCCGTCACTGGGCACGGGAGAAGGGCTCATCCCCTGCGAGGGTCTGTAATCACCGAGGCACTGAGTGGTTTGCCTTGGAAGGGAACTTTAAAGCCCCTCTCGTCCAACCCCCGTGCACCGTCCACTAGACCAACATGACCACCCTGAACGTTTCCCGGGATGGGACATTCTCCGCGTCTCTGGCCAACCTGCTGCAGTGTTTTACCACCACCACCATAAAAACTTCCTTGTATCTAATGTAAATCCACCCTCTTTTAGTTTAAAACCATTATTCTTTGTTCCATTACAACAGGCCCTGCTAAAAAGTTTGGCGCCATCACAATCAGCTGTTCTGAAGTGTAGTATGTCGTGAGCCATGACAATGTGGCAAGCAAGTGATTCTTTTCTGTGCTTTTTACAATTCCGTACTTTCAGCTGACAGTTTCAGTATTCTCTGGTACAGGTTGTGAAAGCCTATGACCTTTGATATGAGGACTATTTTCCTTTATCTGTTTAGGTATTTGTGTATTTTGCCCAACAAAAATGTTTACAGTTGCATATTTCTAACAACGAAAATGTGACTAGACAAAATCACAGTATTTGCTTAACCACCTGATTAGCTGTTTTATTTATATAACAATTAAAAACTCTGAAATTGTACTTGAAAAAATAATAAGAGCTGCTGTATTTAAATTGAACACTGAATACATACCAAGTTTCATATTCCAAATAGATGGTTTTGCATAAATGCAATACCTGAAAGGGCCCTGAAGCTCTGCACATTTCAGGTTATCATTAAATGTGTGCCTGACCCTATTTGTGTAATATAAAATAAAGACCAGTGCTGTAATACAAGTGGACCTAATGGATCAGGTCACGGATAAAAACCATGTGGCCTGATGAGTCTGCAGAGGGTATGAAGAGGATGTATGGAAGAAAATTAAAGGATCACTTATATAGCAATTACTGTAAAAAACACACATTGCAATTTCTAGGAAGCTCAGAATCCCCATGAAGTTCAGTACCAGCTCTCACTCTTATTCCAGGATGAGATGGATCTGACAGCACTGAGTTTGACTGAGGAGTTTGCTTTGCTGTCTCAGCCTCCATCTTTACAAGTCCCCAGTGTCTAATAATGCAGCTAGCCTTGATTTCTGTTTTCTGTCGGAAAAAGTGTCCCCAGGTGACAGCTCCATGCATACTCTGAAACTCGGCTGCTCCAAATACAGATCAAGCTCCCGATTCCGTGTGCTTTTCAATAAGCTCTTTATTTGTACGTTTTCCTACTGAAATATTAGTGTGGGAACTTTATTGTCACCAGCTGCAATACTGCCTACTGTTATGCCAGAGTGTTCACTTGGATTTTTAGGTTTTATCTTCCCATGCGTGTCCTGCCAATGGCTCCACACACATTTTCCTGGGCTGGCACCTCCCTTACTGCCTGCTGCTCGTCTCAGAGTAATCACTCCTGTAAAATTGCCTTTGGATGAAATACTCTCTTTTTCTTCATGACAAATTATAATTTAAAAAATTTAAATAATTCTTGTACTGTTCCACTGAGGTTTTTGTTCCAACTCACAATCTTGAAGTCTTACCAGTGGCTCACCCCAAATGGTTCTCTGAACCAATTGTCACAAACTTTTGCAACAAACTTTTGTCATTCCCCTCAGAAGTATGCCCAGTCCAAAGGGAGCAAGCTTGCCCTCCCAGCCTGTGCTAGGTTCCATGTTACACAGGCAGGTCTCCAGCATATGTTTGCTTTCTGCAGCACCCAGCTTCCTCCAACCAGCACCCTGACTTGAGGAACTAAAGAGGACCCACGGCATGGCAGCAATGAATGAGCTTCCATAACTACAGCACAGGGATGCAGGATAGGGATTAATGGAGGGAGTGATGGAGGCCATCGCTTCACATGGTGAATCCATGACTGATTTTTATAACACTTTCTTCTTATAATGTCATTGTGAAAAACCGTAGCCTGTATCTTGGTCACTCGGTGGGGTGTGCAGTCTTCACTGTCTGTCTGTGTGGTTCATAATCAGCCGCCTTCACCTAGAGTTAAAGGAAAGCTCTTAAGAGTATAGGAAACCAGACCCAGAAATAAAGCCAGCTTGTCTTCCTTTTACTTGCAGGGAGAATTTGCTCTATTTCAGTAAATTTGCATGTGTGGGGAGATGCTCATTGCTCCAGTACTTCAGGCTGACCACTCTTCTTAATTCCCTTTTACTCGTGTAACCATGGCTATTTAAGCCCAATTAACAATGGTCTTTACACCCCTTATTTCATGGGGGATAAGGCCCCCAGCTCTGTTGGAAGGTCTGAGGTGTGACCCTGCAGGTGGCTTGCTGCAGCCCCGCTCCCTTCAGTGCCGGGTGCCCACCGCAGTGGTGGGGAATTACCGGGATCACAGGCTCGGGGGAGCTCACTCTGCGCAGGGGCTCTCACCCTGTACCCCTCAGTGCTCATCACCCCTCTGCACAGCTCCTGCTCCAGCCTTGCTGCCGATGCTGAGAGGGAGGGATAACAATGTCTAGTTCTGGTAACTGGTGCTAGCCTTCTAAAAACTATTTTAGTACTATGGGACTTGAGCATCTAGATGCTACTGCAGCTTGATAGTAATAGAAACCAATGACACATGCGAGTGCTTGAATTATAGGAATTATTTCAGAACAGTAGGACAGAAATGGCCCTTTTCTCAGCCCCTCCAGCTTATTGAAAGTGGTTATCTTTTCTGGCTTTTCTTAGTACACCATAACCGCTATTTACATCTAATTTATTATAAGCACATGTTGAGTAATAGACCGTCAAGCTTTTGGAGCTTCTATTTTCAGTTACATTGTACCACTGCTGAATAAAAAATGCAACTGCTGAAATTTGTTTTCAGTGGTATGTTGATTAAAAGCTGCTTGAGTTTAAAATTTCCAACCATTTAAAATGAAAACCCTTCACATGCTTCATGTCCCTGGCCAGCCAGAGAGTTTATTTCCTACAGTGAATAAATAATGGATTTTGCTGTTTATATGTATCCATCATCAAACTAGGTTAAATTCTCAATTGGCAGTGTGAATTGTCTTGCAGTGAAGCTAACTAGCTGGAACTAATTTTGAAATGGGTATGGTGCATAATTATGGTAACCTAGTGTACAGGGACTGATCTACCTGAATCAGTCATATCTGATGAAGAAAAACATGAATAAAAATTACATTGAAAACATAGCTGCCTGCTTATAAACTAAATCAATTTTTTTTTAGGGATTTAAATTCCTTAGCAGAAAACAAGTGTCAAAGTTGAATATATTTCATACTAGGTTCTTCAGCGAACGCTTTAAGCATAACCATTGGCAACAGTTTATGGATAATTTTGCCTCTGGAGAGGGGGAAAAGATGTCCATGGAAAAAGTGAAAACATTCAAACAAACTTCATGGTTTTAAAATTGAATTTGCCTTTAAATAGTTTAGATTTCCATTATCAGGGAAACATGTAGTAGGAAAAAAAAGAAAGTAGCAATGTTGATTTCCATAATGGGGAAGTTTTTGGTAGAAAGGAGGTTGCCAACAGAAGGATTCAGCAAGGATGAACTTAGCAGTGAAGCATTGGAAGGAAATTGGTGAAAGACACGGAAGGCGGTATGAAGGGGAAGATAATTTAAGGGGATTAAATTCAGAGAGATTTGCCAGTTGTGCTGGAGTTTGAGGATATCTGAACTAGAGAGGGACTGGGGGAAGGGATGAAGCCTTTGAACACAGAGAAATTTATGGACCTTTGAAAGCAGATAAAGATAAGGCCTTTCAGAGATGGCTGAAGATGAAAGATACACAATTAATCTAACTTTGGGAGATATATCTAGCTAAGGGAGCTGCAAGATTTAAAACTTCTCTTCTGCATGACACGTGTTATGGCATTGTGTCTCCCTGGGTAACACCCTGTGGCCGGATGAAGAAGGATTCCAGTTACCTTCCAGCTCCATCCCTTGCCAGATTCATTGTTTTTCCAGTGTTATTGGCCAACCATGAGCTTTCTGACAAACTGGAGTAGTAAGGCTTTGCTATACAGTTATTTTTTCATCTTAAAAAAAAGGAAGAAGCACTTGCATCTCATATTTACCTTGAATGTAGCTCATCAAGAACCCAGTCAATGAAAGGCTCTGTAGGTGTCTGACTGCTGGTTTGTTATTTGCATGCAGTGGTAAGACAGGTGCTGAGACTTTCACTGGCCCTCAGGTAACAAAAGTACTTCTCTAACAGCAGCTTAACTGTTGTTTATTTTAGTTTGATGAATGCCAGGGTAGCAAACAGCATGGGAAGAAACACAAATAAGAATGTAACATCTTTACAAATATGCCCAAATCATCTTGGGGAAGAGGGAATTGTGGACTGCATCCAGCTTGGCTAAGCTGGAATGGATCAGAGGTCAGAGTTCAAACTTTTGCAGTTGTGGGTACATAGGTTTCTTAAAGAATTCTTCAAGTCTGTGTTTAAAAGGTACAAGTAAAAGCTCCATTCCTCTCCTACTGAGGAAATTATTTTTCAGATTATCATAATTCAAGACCAGTAAGCATTTCTTGATACTCAGTATATGTTTTTGCTACTCAGTCACTCTCTGGATTTTGATGTTCCATGAGAGCCTTGCTGAAAAATGCCTTTCCTTCACCGGTGGTCTTCTTCAAATATTAGTAGGCTGTTATCATGTCCCACATTAATCATTTCTTAGCCAAGCAATTTATATTTTTAAGTCTTCTAATGTCTCCTCATAAATCAATTCTCTTAGTCTTTGGATCATGTTTGGTGCTCTTCTCTGAACTCTCAAATTTGTCAATATCCAGAAATGTGTATAATATTCCAGATGGAGCTGTACCAGCAGCATGCAGGCAGTGGTATTTGTTCCTTTCTCAGTGAAGTGACACCATTTGCCCTGTCCAATATTGTACTGGCCTTTTCACGCCATTGCACATTACCAATCCACGTCATTTAGCACGAGCTGTCTGCCTACATCTCTTTAATCATTATTGCATCTGAGATTTCTCCTTCCTATTTTTCCTTCTGAGATGCTCTCCCAGGATGCATTATTTTCCAAGTTGAATCTCCTTTAGTTATTTGGTTTCCATGGTTCTATCTTCTCTAGGAAATTCTCTATTATTTTCTTTGTACACTGTCTTGCTGTCTTTCATACTCGTATCTGTGAGTTTCATCAAAGTGCTGTGCACTCCCTTTTCCAGATCATTAATAAAGAAGTCCAACAGACTGTTCCTAGCAGTCATCCACATGGCAGCCAGGAGACAGTTCCCACCACCTTGCTACATTGCAGCTTATTTCCTGTAATTTCATTACCTCAGCATGAAAGCCACATGGAAATGGCTGAGCCAATGTGAATTACTTTTTCAGCTAAGGTCCTGTGAGATACATCGTGCCCCTGTTAAAGCTCATCTACACTTGGATAGTCTCCTGCCGTTGCTCAAGGCCCTGCACCCAAGGCTCACTGAAGACAGAGTGACTATTAGGAACAGAAACTGGATTTACGAGAGTCTGTCTGCAGTACCCTTGCAGTTGTTTAAGGTGGTAATGTTAATATTTTTCTCTGCTCTATTTTTTCAGTTATTGGCTTGCGCACAGTGAACATAAAGGAGTTTAGCTAATTCTTTTAAGTCCTGTAGAATGCATGTTGTCTAGGTTTTAAAAAATTTGTTCATATTTCCCTAATGTGTTTCCCTATATGTCCTTTATCAGTTGTTGCAGTTTCTTTCACAGGATCTTCATCCCACTCTCCCTCAGTGCTCCCAGCATTTCTTCTGTTATTTTCCCACTGAGGAAATACTTGAAAAGGAACTTAATGTCAGAGCCATTTCTGAATCTTTCATTTACTCTTCTTATGTATGAAAGGATCTGTTCTCACTAGCATTTCTTTTCTTCAAAGAATACTTAGTAAAGCCTTTGAAAGAATGAAGGTCATTCTCCTTGAACTCTTTGCTTAACATGAAATTTTGCAATATGTTTTTTTAAATTGGTTTGGGAGGGCTGAAGGTTTTGGGGAGGGGTGTCTTTTGGGTTTGGGATTGGGATTAAGTTGTGTTTATATTTGACTTGCAATTCTTGATTGACCAAACAGTCAGAAGAGAATAATTTTTCTTTTTATTTAGCTCCATTATTTCTGTGAGGAAAATGAAATCTTTGTTGTGAACAAACTTTAGCTCCATAACTTGATACCAGTCTTATTTTTCTGAAGCACTGGTGAACTTACACTGTTTGAAATTAGCATAACTGACCTGGATTTCTTATGCTAGACCCTGAAAACGGATTAGAGTATATCTAGTTTTTCTTCATCATTTCCATGTATAATTACAGTTAGTGATCTCCAGAATAAGATGAAATTGAATGATTTTGCACTCTTTAAATTACACAACTAAAAAAATCATTAGAAACATAGCCTTGGATGACAGTAACTTCTTCAAATAATTGATGAGAGAAGGAGTAGAACATGATAGCTATCAGAAATGAGTCTTGGCTCTCAACACAAAAAGGAAGTAAGAAACACAGTGAAAGACAAATTTACGTCTCATATTGCCTCTGTGACACTTCTTTCAGTTTGAAAGATTTTGGTAAGTGATAAGTAATCAGCATAAATTTCTTACAGAACAGACAGGTATTACTATCTCTCCTATTAAAGGTGGGAAAGCAAAGGGATGACAGTGAGGCAAATTGACCATGTGGCATGAACAAGACCTATAGTGAGGTAATAAAACCCTCTTTCTTATTTTGTTTACCCAGCATTTTTTGCCACTTGGTGTGGTATACTTAAAAAAATAACAAGCACACAAAAGCACTAGGAAATAATGTTGCAGAAGATTTCTGCTGTTGTTAGGAGAAAGGCATGAGGCTGATCTAATAATTCACATTTCTAATACTTAACATTCTGAGTTATATTCCTGGATAGAGCAGGTTTTTGGAGATGGTGTCTGGTTCTATCAACATCTAAGTTTAAGTTATTAGGGATATTCTTACAGTGACTAATTTGATTACAGGTAGGGCTCACTCTTTCAGAAGTTCCTTGGAATATGCTACAATGATTGCCTGTAGTCCTCTCGGATATGGTAGCAGTGCACTGTAGCCGGGTTAATTGACAGAACCATTGTTTCACCCCACTGCATATTGTCCTTTTTCCATACTGCTGGATGCAGCTAAAGTTCAATACTGTCTATGCAAGGTCTGCTATTGATTTCAATGTGCTATGAATCCATTGTGCTTAGGCAGAATGGACTCAGAGCAGTATTTTTTTTCTGCATGTGTCATCTGATGTTCTGCTACAACCTTGTGCCTTAAATGTGAATCCTATCAAAGAAATTGATAAAAATTGTGAAAAGCACTGCACTTAGCAAGTCAGGTTTCTGGCTTTCATTTGATTTCTTTTAAACAGAGGAATGTCTGATTTTATATGGAATGCAGTAAATATCAACGTTGAGTAAGAAATGCAATAAAAAAAAGTATTCTTGGCTTACTCAGAGATGAGAAGGAAAGAGATGTCAATTAATAGTAGTTAAGAGCCTACATGTAATGAATGGCTAATTTCAGTCATGTTGTTAGAAAATAGGTAACTTCCTTATAAAACTTTATCATAGTTGGCACTCTTTCTCTTATTGAAAAGAAACAAAAGAATGGTCTGGCATGAAGCCTATGCTACCTTTTACCTTTAATGGAGTTCTCTTCAGATCTAAGTTTTAGGCAGACTCATGAGTTACATTGCAGCAAACTTCCATTTTTATTGCTTGTTATGAATGTGAGTTTTATGGAAAACAGGACTCTCAAGCTAACAGCTCTGTGCTCTTATAAAAATTCAAAGTTGGTTTTTTTCTTACCTAGGACTAGCAGAGTATTATTTTCTCACAGTGTGCAAGCTTGAGAAATGAAAGCACCTGAAGAACAGCCTGCATTTAGGTGACTAACAGCAAATGTGTGTGGTCTGAAGATGGAGCAGGCAACATTTAGGTGTTGGCTATTTTGCTGGCTGCCTTCACTCAGAATAGGTGTCGTGGGGGGCTCCTCCGCCTTTCCTCTGCACAGCTGCTCAGGAGATGCCATTGGTGTGTACACAGCCGTAAAGGTTTAATGCCTCCCAATTGTGGACTGCTTGAACCTCATGGCTGGTTGGTGCCAGCAGCAATATTTCAGCCTTGTTCTCTGCTGGGTCAGGGTTGGTGGTGACTGTGGGCACTGGGACCGGCTGGGGGCAGAGCAAGGGGGTCCTGCCTGGCCCCAGCCCAGCAGCACAGCTCTCATGGAGGTGTGCCAAGCTGATTTTGTAGGTCTGCAGTGGCTCTTCTCTTCTAGTCTTCATACAGTTGCATATGAGTTATCTGAATTTATAGTTAGAAAAACCCCTCTGTTACTTGAAACATGTTCTTCGTGCTTTCTGATGTTTTTTCATTACCCTGGAAAGGAATGTGGTTATATTAACGTTTGATTATCTCTGGTGGTTTGCCTCTGCCGTTGCATTTCTGTAGCCGATGTTTTCCTTTTTTGGGCTGAAACGCTTTTCCCCTTGTTGTGCGGCCCCTGTCCCTCACTGTGTGCACAGTAACCCCTGGCAACACCCGGGACCTCGGCACAAACACGATGGATGGAGCTCCCCGCGCTCGAGCGCACGTCTCCGGCGCCCACCCGGCTGGGGACACCATGCTGGGGGCTGTGTGGCCCGACACGCTCCCTCGTGAGCTGCCAGAAGCCCTTGTCCCTGGCTGGGCTTTGTTTGTTAGCAGCAATGCAGCAAATGAAGGTGCTGTGAACCTCTTCGTGGTTTACAGCATGTGAGGTTTTCAGACTCGTCCATCATTGGGCTTATTTTGTTTCAGCAGGTTTCGCTGACATCAGTAATGACACAATGAGGTCAGCACTGAATTCTTCTGCAAATCTGTCCTCTAAGGAATTTGTTTTTCCCCAGTAAACCAGTAAATAAATAAATCTGGTACTCCATAGTGATTTAGCTTCTTGAGACGCTTCAGTTCAGCAGTGGTGTGTGACTTTCAGAGAAGACCTGGTTTTGCCTGGTTGGGTGGCTGGGTTGGCAGAGGAGAAGCAAGGTCAGGTCATCTGTCCAAGGGCTTCACCAGGAGAAGGATGGATTTGGGCTGGACCCAGGCATGTCCTGGATCTGCGAATCCAATTCAGTGAGAAGTTATTTTGCTTTTCCCCTTATGCTTATGCATCCAGAATGCACTGAACAGCAATGCTGGTTTCAAATAATGCTTCTGATAGTGAAGCAAGGAAAAATGTGGTGATCTTAAGGAAGGGTGGGTAGCGATTTCTGTTGTTGTCTATGTCTGCGCAGAGACTACTCAAATTAATGGAAACCCCTGGGAGCGTCTGAACACAAAAGTTGACCCACTGAATATTTTGCCATCTGCTTTCTTTTGGAAAAAATATTCCAGAGAAAGTTGGGAAAAAGTCATGAGTGCTTTAGAGCTAGCATTGTGATATTATTTCCTGAAGATTTATTGCCTTTTGATGGCAGTCTTTCAGCAGAAACTCATGAGTAGTTATGTTGTGAAGGAATTAGGAACTTTTGTGGCTTGTCTTTAATTTACAAATCAGCAAGAGTATATCTCTCTGAGGTGACATGTGATCTTGAGTAATTTACATTATATGACACGGCAACTTTCTCCTGTTTGCAAATTGCCCTCCAGGAACGTGACAAAATGGCAGTCACTCACATTTAAGTGCTGGCTTGAAACACAAAATTTAGAGCCAACTCAAAAGTTTTTTGGACTTGTGAGTGGTCCCATTAGAAAAGAAGAGATCCAGAAACTGAATTTGAATCAAATTGGAGTATCGTCTGTAATTTCAATTTGTTTGCTCATCTTGTCTTTCAGTACAACTTACATTTTGAAAGGCCTTTTTGTGTTTGGTATTTCTTTGCTTAGAAACACCCTTTTGCATATTTAAATCCTTCCATATGTCTGTGCACATTTAATTTTTGTTACATTTTTTGTCTTATTTTATTTTCCTTCAGGATCTGAACAATATGTTAAATATGCATATTTGTGCTGTTTCTCTCTACCCTTATTGCCTAATTAGGAGAATATTTTCCTATTTGTGCCTGGTAATAGAAGATTTCTAAAACAATTCCACAGCCTTATTGTTAGGTTCTTTTTTGGAAGGAGTTATTCTCCTGATGAAAATACAACCATTGTATCAATTTAATATTCAGTCTAACTCCCTGAATCCTATGTTTATGGTAAAGGATCAAGTCAATCAAGGCTTTATGACTTTGTGACAGTAGAGTCCTTTCCTCATTCAAGGAATAAATCCCAGGCCACACAGAAACCCATCATGTATTCTTGATCTGTAAACCATTCCAGAATAAAATTTAATAACAGTAATGAAACTAAATCAATGTGACAAATTTCAAATAATGCAGTGGAACATTTTTTTTATCCTCCAGCTGCTAAGACTAACTGAAATGGCAGAATCATGATGTGCAGAGTCCTGCAGAAAAACGCTATGGATTTTGCTGCTGCTTCTGCAACAAGAAACAACCTTTATCAAGAAAACATCTGCTGAGTTCCTGTTGCAATCACTGGCAGCTGCAACCAGTGCACAGTAAATTACTCTCCCCATCCCATCAGCTCTGTTCTTTATTCCTCTGATAGAGCGTGCAGTGCACCACCAGTAGTTGTTAGAATATTTGTGCTGCATATTTGCTTGCTCCTATAAATAAAGAGGTAAACAACAACAGGCAAAAGTCCACATGCATAGCGTTTCTGTTTCCTACCCCTTGCATATGTTTAAAAGGAGATAAAAACTAGATTTAAGGGGCGTCAATCTCATTTTAATTGCGAAGATAACCTGCCTCAGATTCTATGGCAAGGAAGATCATCTGGATAGTAAATAAATAAATATTTTTGGCTACATTTTTGGTTGATTCAAATCAGTGCATAGTTTGGACTTGGCCTAGTTTTTGGTAAGTCCCTTGTCTATTGTTGGCAGTTTTTTGAAAGCTGTAGATCTCCATCGGTGTCTGCTACTGGCGAGTGAGCTAACAAAGGCTGTGCTAACTAACAAATCATGCTCCCAGAGCTGTGGAGGTTGCTGACATGATGGATGGTGCTGCAATGTCAGGTAGGGCCCTGCTTAGCCCCCCTTCAGTGGCTCTTGAGACTTCGGAAGGCCTTGTACATTGGCTGCATGTCAGGACTTCCTATCAAGTCAAGTCAATCCCAGTATGAAAGGCCCAAGAAAAAGAGCCAATTAAACCACAGCTTTCCCCTGTGCGGTCAGAGAGCAGCTTCACATCAGACGTGGCTGCTGTTGCAGAGGGTTACTACACATGGCTGGGTTTGCTCCACCTGTGGAAACCATGGGACTGCGGAGAAACCAGATCCTCTGAAAATAAAACAGTCATGGTATAGGTAATGGTCTAATAAGTAAATAAATAAATATATAAGGGGGTTGTGGTGGGGACTCCATCCACATGTCCACCCTATGCCCATCACTCTGGCAGCTCTTGGTCCTCTGGAGAGGGACTGGAGGAGGCAAGAGCTGCCTGGGACTGGATGGCTTAGGCACATGGTGCTGGTGGATCTGCAGCTGTAGGGAGAGGACACATGGCTTACGTGCTCTTAGAAAGGTGACAAAAGTCTGTTCCTTCCTTGAGGGGAAGTGGGGAAGGTGGACCTGCCTCAGGGAGAGTTCTGCATGTAGACCAGACTGTTCCCCTTGTGCATTTACCCTTCCTGTTTATGCATTACTGCCATTGGCATGACAGTTAAAAACAACTCAGATCCTGGTAGTGTTTTCAATATATATGTCATGCAACTGTAAAGGGATATTCCCTCCTAATATGATTCAGTGCTTTTTAATTACTTGATGTACTTGCGCCTCTGTGGAGCCTTCAGCTTGTTGTGCTTGCAGAGCTATTTATATTCTGTCTTGCCTTGGGACTACTTTCAGAACAGTTGGTATTCAACCTTTCTGAAGAAAAGTCTTTAAGCTCTGGAAGCAGGCAATAAAAAACTAGAAGGCACACAACAACAAATAATACTAGTTGCACCAAATCCTATTAATTATTTTTAAATGTCCTTCAGCTCAATTACAGAGGAAACTATTGGCATCTTGGCTTAGAATAAAAGCAGGGAAGCTGCATGATGAGCTGTTGTAACCCTTACCCTGTGCTCTGATGGGAATGGAGAACAGGCTTGTATTCACTGCCCTCACTGTGTACAGAAGGTCAATGTATCAGAAAATAGTCTGTCGAGCTGCTAGTTTCAAGAGCTGTCATGCCCTGATTATGAATTTTTTATTATTGTTAATTTTCCTTGTAAGATTGACATTAATCTCATTGCATTATGCACACAACGCATTTTTGTAGGTTTTTTTTTTTTTATACATAAAGGAAGAATTAGAATACTCCCGAACTGTCTAACCACTTCACAGAAATGTTAGGCAGTGGACCCAAATGTGACCCAAACGACAGGATGGGAATCTGCTCTCTCTGGGATTTCACAAGGGGATAGGGAGTCACGTGTAGTCACAGTGGTATGTTTTCTCATAGAACTAGTGAGTCATTGCAACCAAAATGATTTCAAGGAAGGGTCATAGTTTCAAAATTCTTTGATTTAGAAAGTAGTGGGAAAATTTTTTAATTTTTGAAGGACCTGTATCAACATTTTCTTAATAGAAAACAAAAATTGTTTGAAGTTACATTTTCCTTTGAAACTCAGGCTAACTCAATACAAGCTTAAGTGTTCAAAAAGGAAATATTAATATTTTGAAATAAAGACATGTTTGATTCCCTGTCACATTTTATTTTCAATTTTGTGAATTTTGATATCTTGTATTTTTTTAACACAAGGAAGCCTTTCTTGACTTTTTCATAGTTATACAGAATCTGAAACAAATTAATTTGGAGTAAACATTCAAAATATTATTAACCGGACTGTATTTTGAGTGAGGTCCTATGACTGACCAGAAAGTAACAGACATTTGTTATTCATGTTGTCTGCCTCTTTCCTGGGTTGGCTCTGAGATAGCCCATGTCTCAAGCATGCATGTTACCCATCCCTGAATGACATTTTGGAAAAAATGAATTCTCAATGTTTTGGAGAGTTATGAACATCCTGGACTTGTTATATCATCTCTTGGTTAGCAGAGGCTGAGGAGATGCTGTCCAGCTCACTAGATAAGCATCTGTTTTGGGAGATGAAACCAGTAGCAGTAGCTGGTGTAATGTATATCAGGTAGTAGGTAGTCTAAAAAAGGTTGGGTTTAGCTGTCTTGAAACACATATAAATCTTAAAAAATGTGTTTAAAATGAGAAAAAAATTGCACCTATTGTGTGTCAGTGTTCTCACACTCTTACGTGGCAAATTTTAAAATTCTACTTCCCTCCTTGCTGGTAACTGGTATTCACTCAAACGTGTATTGCAGTGCCAGTATAATGCAAAATAAGCTGTGTGCAGGTACAGTGACCTCACTGGTAACTGGTGTTGTGGCTGAAGTGTAACACGCTCTCGTGAGCTGGGCAATATCAAATTTCACTGTATATTTTGCAATCCTTTTTATAGCCCATCACTTTGGTTTTACTAATCTTATTTCAATTTCCATGCCATAAATCCACAGGAAGGTGGGGCTGTGTTTCCAGGAGGTAATCCGGGAGCTTTCTCATGCAACAGGAACCACCAAACCTCTGACCCAGTCACAGCATACTTGTGGTGGGGGCTGTCTGTGACTGTGGTTTGTGACCAGGACAAAACTTGCCCTAAGTCCTACAGACAGTTTAAACTGTAGGGTATTAAATTCCATTTTGGACAAGCCTCATTTAAATTTTGATTTCCAAAGATGTAGGACGACAAAAGTGTGTTGGGTGCAAGAGGGCATGAAATCCCTGCCCGATAGTCCATCACAAGAAGGACCATGCCCAGAAGTAAATGTACTCAAGCATTCCTCTAGCTATGAGGCCGGCAAAGCCAGGCATTGATTCCTGGACTAATCCATCGTTGTTCTATAGAATGTCTAGATTTGACTTTAAAATTAACTCACTGAATAGCAAGAGGTGTTTTATAATTTGCAGTTAAAAGTTGTGACAGCTAGAACTTTCATTTATTTACCTTTTACATAACACTGAGGCCATGTGAATAATAAAGGTTAAGAAAATCTTCAGGATAGGAGTTATTTGTATAGCTCATTCTATCAATTTCTCCACAAGTATAAGGTAAGAATCACCCTCTTGTGACAGCTATGACTAAGAGGACTGATTTGTTGCAATATCTGAGCTGCTTTACAGGTATCATAGCAAATCAGAATAATTTAGCAGGCTCTGGTAATATTCAGCCTTTTCTTCAATGACCTTCTCTAGAGAAAATCAGGATTTCTGACTACACGTTCTCATGTTTGAAAAATCCAGACTATTAGATTTTAAAATCCCCAAATGTTGTTATTTTTATAATATTCATTAAAGAATGGCTTGAGGTTTTTTGATAATTATGCTGTTATTAATCTTCAAACTTTTATGTGGCTTTATTGTTCTCTAACCAACTGAGCTTATAATTCTATTGCTATATTTGTGGTTGGCCAGGCATGACACATTGTACCACACTAACTTAAATTTTTTTTTCATTCTGTTATTAACGGTCTAGTGATTTTTCTTTTTTTTTTAATAGCAGGAATCCTACAACATCTTGTAATTGACTCTTAAAGTACAGAGGAGAATTAGTATGTGGTGGTAAAGTTCCAGTCTCTTGCAAAAACAGGAATATGAAATAATGAAGGAAAACTAGTGTTCCTTACTGACAGCCTTCTAAAACAAGAAGTTAAATAATTGTTAAAAACATAAAGGAAAGTGAATAAATTTGTGGTTGGCATTTAAATACAGTTGCCTGAGGAATGAATATATGCATTTAATGTAATTATATTAATTATAACTAATGTTTTTTTATTGCCATGATGACAGTACACATTGTGAAGTGGGCTGAAGTTCTCAAGAACTTTCTTTTGTGATTTTCACTTTAGAGGACACTGGAGCTAGTGTAGCAGTCAAATTTGCAGCAGTGACAATGCAGCAAGACATTTTCAACATCAGTGTAAATGCCTGTATCTCTGATAACCTGTTTTTAGGTGCTCATAAAACTGCAGGGTTCTGCAGTCGCACAGAACCCCCTAGAGGCTGCTGAACAAATTATCACGGGTGGTGGTGGGTGCTTAAAAAATCAGTTGCTTCCAATTGTTGTAAGAATTTAACATCCTGTTTTTGTCTTTCTACAGCCTGGGTTCTCTCAGTAGTTCCAAAGCTGCATTCCTGCATGTTTTTAACAGGATGCAACTGCCATTTCCTTATTTTGTATGGCTATTTTTATTAGATTACAATTACTTTACATTATGATTGATTGAAGGCTAAAACTCAGCTATTCATTTGATGTTCATATCATCAAAAATATTTCTTTGAAGTTAGAATTCTTCTAAAAAAATATTTCCCCTCAATTTTGAACACAGTTTGCTAAATTAATGAACAGCCGTTGTAGTAGAGAAGAGTGTTGTGTTCTGTTTATGCACAATCTGTATTGCTTTGCATGAATTGAGCTCATGTTAGAAAGGGATGAAATCACTTGAAATTGTGTAAAAAAACCTTGCTTTGTTAAAAAGACATGCTTGCTTTAAAGACTATATAATGCATTGTATGCACACCTGATTTATTACTCCATGCTTTTCTGCTGCTGTAAAACTGCTGTCAAAACAGATCATGCTAGCAAAAATTTTCTCAGTTTCTTGGTAAAACTAAATGAAATCAAATATAAAGTTTGTGATACATTAAATCACAAATATAAATATATTCTTTACAGCCAGTTGTTATGTCTAAATGTGCACATTTTAAAATGGAAACATTTATCCAACATGCTGATTAGCAATTTCAGTTCTGAAAAGCCTGATTACATTTAAGATGCAAAAGATTAAAATGACTAAACATATAATGTTAATAGTTCATCTTCCTTGATGGGTTTATATGTTTAAAATCACAAAAGTTACACCAGAACTTCTTGCATAGTAAACTCACCAGAAATAGCGTGGTTGTAATGTCTCTCACTGCAAGTTGTAATCTTTTATGGGCACTGTTTGAAGGAAAGCTTCTGGCTGAGAATGCCTGTCTGTGTTTCTTTTATGATATTTACACACACACACACACACACACACACACATATCTAATTTAAGCTACAAAACTACATAATAGATGGTTGTACTAAAACTGCCTGAAAAGAATAATGAACAGTTATCTTAATTACTAGTAGAACTCTAACTCCTGTAGAAGTTCATATTTGCTGTTAATAATTCATTTTTCAACTATTCTTCTACTCTGTGAATACAATTAATTAAAAGAAAAAAAAAAGTCTGGGTTTACATTTTGTCTAATCCAATCCTGGTTACAGTTTAATTCTCCCATTTTGTTATCTATTTCTTACACATTTGAACATGCAAATGCAGAGGTAAAAACATTGTTAGCCTTTTTGATACATTGGCAATCAGTGGTTCAAAAGTTCATGCAATACCATATATCCTAAGAATATTTATCTAAATCTAAAATAATATGGAACTGTCAAATAGGATCCTACATGGTAACAAATGATGGAATGCAGGGGAACCCTTAGATTTAGCCTTTTCTTTTTTGTCCAACAAGCTAATGCAATAAGACCAATGATAAAAGGTTGTGTAGTAGGCCAAAAGTCTGTGACAGATAAAAAAGAAATGTTGGAAACCGATGAAGCTTTTGCACAATTAGATTTTTTGAGGCAGTGCTGTAAGGATTGTCCAGGGCCTGTTCAGTTCTGATTGATGGTAAAATCATAACTACATCATATTAGCTGTAGAGTTCACTGACAGGTTACTGCAGATTAATATTGCTACTGCTGCTCACTTAGCATCAAACGGGTGGAAATATGAATTGAGCTGCTCCTACAACAAACCCTGCATATTAAGAGGTAGGGTGTTTTACTGAACCATCTCCCTTCTGTTGTTAGGGAAGGGGATGCAAACAACATTTATCTCCCAGGTATGCAGATATATAGTAACATACTAATTAGTTTTTCCAGGGGACTTTGATGATGCTGACCACTTAGCAATTATGCACACTTAGTGTTGCTTTGAGGTTTAGTTTATGATTAAAATGATAGTTGCAAATGATAATGAATGGTATTTTTCAGTGATTGAAATATTTAATCTCAAGCAAAAAATAATATCATGTAGTAGATACACGCTTGTTGTGGAAGATGAAATAAGAGATATTTTTAGGGCCCAGGCTGAGGGAGATGCTGCACCTGTTCGGTCCTGGCTGAAGACACGGGGCTGGGGTGAACTGGAAGTCAGCCCAAGGTGCCTAGCTCTGGTTGTGACGTGAAGCCCAGGACTATGTGTCCCCAATTGCCATGGTAGAGGCAATATTCTGTGGGTTTGAAGTCACGAACAGCCCTCTGGTTTATGTTTCTTTCTCTGTTGATATTGGGACTTTATTCTGCAGGACCTCCTCTGACCTGGCACTTCTGTCACCCTCCAAATACCGACTGATATTTACTCTCTGCCCCACAGGCCTTGAGAGATGAACTCTTTTTCTTTGGGGGAAAACCCAGCTCTGGCCATTTCCCCTGCATACCCTGTAGGTATTTTCTTCCCTTTCCCATTGCCAATGATTGTGACAAGTACTGTTTCTCACCATTTCTAAATGCGACAAAAGCATACTGACATCCCATGGTAGGCACCTCTCACCTGCTCCTATCCCAGCTGCTCCACATATTTAATAAAAATCTGCCTAAACCCTTCTGTTTCTTTCCTCACAGGCCAACACCCTATCAGAATGCCTTTGGCTAGGGAAAAAGATGCATTTCCATAACAAACAAAAAGTTTAAAAAGTCCACTTGGTTCTGCAAAAGGGCAGCTAGAGGAAAGGTACTGCTGGTGGGTAGTCGAAGAGGAAGCAAGGTCCCTACTGCTGAAGCTGGCAACCATGGAAAACATTGGGCACCAGTTGCCCAAAGCAGCATTACTTCTGCCCTCTGCTTTGAGCTTTGAACTGTGCTTCTCCCCTGATCACCTTAGTGAGCTCCTCTGCCTCAGTTTTGCCATCTGCAAACTGAGAATAAGCCTGCCAGGAACATGGCGAGAAGCAATTCGTTAGTGCTTTCTGGGACTTGGAACAGGAAATGTACCACCAAAGTGCACAGGTTTACAAAAACAGTTCCCTAAGTGTAACGTAATAGCATTTGTGATTTTAAAAATGTCGGCATGAATCTTAACTGCAAATCTCAGCTGAGTTAAATGTATTTTTTGTCAAGGAGACATTGTTTTTTTTATGATAGCTACCCTGTGATTCATGAGTCAACATGCTATACAAATACCAGAAGGCATAAGTGAATTATAGACATTTCTCAGGAGTGGCACAGCAGTTCTCCATTACCCAATTCAGTTAAAATATCCTATTTATCATACTTTTTTTTTTTTAATGGATGAATCCTGCAGTTTTTAGTTAAGTGAAAAATCTGTGTGAGGGAACATGCTCTTTGGCTGGAAATGAGTTTGGATAGGAATTGCAGCTTATGTTATAAAAACAATTTAAGAAAATGATATATAATAGTCTCACTGTAAATTATACATCTTCAGTGGCATTTAATAGCCTTTCATTTCTATCAGTTGCACATTTATTTTATAAGACACCTAGATTCTTGTATGTATGTGGTTTTGGATATTATTTCCCCTTGACACAAATAACATTTAAAATAAAGGGTACCAGTCTTTTAGAAAAGTTTTGAATATGTTTGTCTGAGGATATAGGAGGTTGGCAAATTTGTGGTGAGGCGCTTTTCATTGAAAAATACCTATCTGTCAATATGAAAAATGCTTTGTGATATGTAAAATCTTTCAGTGAAAAAAGCCAGGTTCAGAGCAGAATTGCTATTTCAGTCCAAAAAAAAGCCAATGTGAGACCAGCAGCTGGCATATCTGCCTGTCACATGTGGAAGACCCAGGTTCAAGTCCCTCCAGGAATTTGAACCTGGGCTTTCTGCATTCAGGTGGGTGCCCTGGCAACGGGGCAGGGTTAGACCATGTGTCACTGGGTTTTAAAAAAAGTCAGACTATTTTGCTTTTCTTTCCGGAGCAACATGAGCATTCTCTGGGGACTTTGCAATTTTCTAGGACAGATAAAACTGTTTTTTTGCCATCACTTCTTTGCAGTCCATGTTTTAGAAAATTTTTAGGACAATGGATAAGCATAGAGTCTCTTACAAGTTAAATGCATCACAGGGGCAAATTTATCCATGACATAAACTTGTTGATTTCCAAGTTGGTCTTATTACCAGCAGGATTGAATTTGGCCAGTAGACAGTATTTATGCAATAAAGAGCAACATATTTAATAAGGAGAGGATCAAATGTTCATGTGGGGACAGGGGGGAGGAGGACATATGGGGGTGAGCTGTAGAGAAGCAAGGGGAAGGCAGAAAGGAAAAGGTCATAGCGTGAAAGGGTGCCGTGAATTCCAAAAGTGTCTAATTAGGTTTCTGGCTGTGGAATTTGCCTTTGCCCCAAGCCAAGAAGCCCAGCTGTTTTACAACAGGGCTTTTGCCTCCTAGCAATGACTGCAGACAATGTGTGACCTAAACTGCAAGTGTATTTATAAGGACAACTTCCTTCACTCTTCTCAACAGATTCCATAAAATATGTTCAAATGTTATTTAGAAGGTCACATAACTGTTTCAGTTTTTCATGCACTTTTCTTGCTTTTGTTGGGCATCTAAACACAATTTGGAAAAGTCCTAAAAAGAGGGGAATGACTTTCATTAAAGGCACTCTTCTGAACTTGGAGTCTATTGCATTATTTTAAAAAAGTGTCAGTCTTCAAAATTAAATGTTTGATGGAATATTAAATTTGATGAATCATTGCCAGTTTCCATGTTTGTTAGCTTTTATATACCACATTAAAGCATTCATTAATGTCACACAACACTGCTTTGATTGAGTCCTAAAAGGTTAATGACTTGATACAGGCTGGTATTCTGAGCTTTACTGTTTGCAGGCGGTTTGTGGTGAATGCAAAGTGCTTTGAAATTCTAACAAAGAGAAATCTTTCATTTTTCTCTGTTTCAAGTCCAGAAAGTGTTCTCAACTGATCTGGATGTGCTAGACAAACTAGACTTAACCACCATTAAACTACAATAATTTTTTGCTTGCTTGGTTTTTTGGGGTTTTTTTTTGTCCTTACAGAACTTACTCAAATTTAACAGTAAAAAGCTTCATATTCATACGACTCCTCAGAGAAGAGTAGAGTAAGATACTTGAAAACCCCATGCTTGCTGTCCATCTACTCCTGTTGGTATCTTTAAGCTGCCTTGTTAGTCGATGTGGGAGGCTGCAGCTACATTTTCCCCACTTTGAAAGTGATGACCCAGTCCAGAATTATTCCCTTCTCTTAGATATGCCAAACATTTTACAAATTATCAGAAGCTTTAAAAAAAAATGTTATTTTAGTGTAGCTGCTGTGGACACATCCTTGAGGTTAGGCTTTGAACAAGTCGAAGGGCAGGTTGGAGATACAACTAATATTTTGCCCAGTGCCCTCTTGGCAATGGCCGATCTGAGTAGCCTGTTCAAGTACAGGCATTTTTATACTCTTAAGAAAGCGTAGCATTTATGTCACCTGAAAAATCCTTGGGTGAATGGGCAGTATGGGCAGCACAACGAAGAAATAACATTTCCAAAGTCTGTCCTTCGAACTACACTGTGTCCAGATTTCATGAAATTTGAACTCTCCTGAGATGGAAATAAGCTTCTTGACAAAGTCATGTGTGAAGTTAATTTTGCTTTAAGATGGTATTGAGGTTCTGCTCTGAGGGGAGTTGTTAGTAAAACAAATGACTCTAACTGTTTTAGTATGGAAGACAAATCAAAGCATTTCCATGAAGTAACAGGGGTGACCAGCTGTAACTTAACCATTTCCTGAGCAAATACAAGCTGCTCTATTGGATGGGGGATAGTTCCCATGTTAGCCATTGTACAGAGAAAAATAAAAGTTCATATAAAAGAGCCCACCAAGGGTTATATGGCTGCAATTGTTTCCAAACTGAAACAACTTAGTATCTGTTTATGATTGTCAGTATCATGTTATATTGTTCTTGTAGAATCCATAAAACCTAAAAGTCTGCAGTATTGCCTCTAAACACCCAGCGGCTGCAGCCAGGAGACTTCAGAGCCAATGCATTTAAACAGAAGGAGGATCAAAAGCAAAAGTTAATAAAAAGTGGACCTTGATTTTATTTATTATTGTAATGTAATTTTGATGAGGTGCTTCATTTGAACATAGAAGAGCAAAAAGCCAAGCCCAAGCTGATGAGATTAAGATACTTAAACTTGCATCCTTTAAATGTTTCTTTCTTTTATTCAAGCATGGAAGATGAGAAGGAAGAAGCAATAAATCTGAATTCCAACTTTTTCACCATGACTCATGTTTCCACAGTTCAGAATGGTGTCCATTAGTTTTCTGAGCCATTCAGATGTACAGCATACTATCATATTAGCACTACTTACATGAGAATATTCATTTGCATTTTCACAGTTACTTCCTTTACGTTGTGTATGGCAAGTGACGCAGAAAACAAGTGGGCAAAGATCTGATTCTGCACACAACAAAACTATCCTTTGGAAGAAGCTACAAAACAATTCAATGTCTTAGAGACAGGGATTTTGTCACTCAATACAAATATAAACTATTCTCCTTTTTTCAGATAATGCCAAAGTGTTCTTGCTAATGAGATCATGTTTAAAAAACAATGCATACTTGGACTTGAAAGCAAGCTGATGGAAAGGTAGAACATTCATTTGTTGGTAAATCCGATGCATTTTCAAGCACTGTCATACTGGCTAAGTACAGTGGCTTTTTATTTTCTGATTTTAGTAGTTCCACATTTCCCTGTGTTATTTCTAGCAGTCCAAACATTTAGGTTTAAACACACTTAGTGTAAGATACAGACAATCTGCTCACAACATATACAGATATTACATGGGTATCTGCAGTCCACAAACCTTTCTGTAGGAACAGGACCATGATGACGATGACAGCACCACCACCACCACCACCAAGAGAGACAGAGGGAAAAAGGGAAAGAAAAAAAAGAATACATCGTCTGGTTAATCCTATCTTAAAGATACTTCAAAGCAAATTATGCAGAGTAGCTCTTATCAACTGCAGCTGCTTAGTAGGAATGTCATGTGAGCAACACAGTTTGTAGGATAATGGATTTATGTCTAGCAGGAAGTCAAATGTTTGACGACTTCATGCAGATTCTGTTAGGAATCATGTTGCAAATATTTCTTCCCATCCTGAAAATGTCATAGAAAAACAATGAAAATTTTATATTTGAAGCCCATATCAGATGACATGGGGAATGCAGATGAGAGGAAGCTTTATTTCAAGGGCAGATTGCATTAGGAATGATTCCTTTTAGAGTTGTCCTTGCCAGAAGCAAAGCTCTTAGCTTTCCTGATTCAAAAAGAAGGGGTACATCTTCACATGGAGTAACTGTCATTGTTCTCTAAAAGCCAACAGTGAGATGGTAATTTATGATTTGGCCTACGTACTGATGAGTCTGATAGATGAGTTTATATCGCTTGCTCATAAACAAACCCAGTTTGTTCCAGTTCTCAAATTAGAACTCTATATACTCACAGGCGCTCAGAAAATGAAAGAGAAAAATAATCATACTTGCTGAACTTGAAAAACTCAGCACTTCCTATTTTAAACCAGTTGTTATGTCTCTCATAATAATTTCATATTTTATTATCCTTGCCTACAGCAGTCTTTTACCATGTCTATATAAACTTCATTTCTAATGGTCTCGAAGGACATACTTGGTATTTCCAGAACAAAACAAAAATTAAACATACACCCAGAAACCACACACATGCACACAGTGTCCCAAAGTACTGTAAATGCTTAAGGCTTGATTCAAAGCCCATGGAGATTTCTGTGTGGGATCTGGGCTGTGCTGACTGTCAGATTGGTGCTGTGACATGCTGAACAGCAGCTGAGCCTCTTGTCTTCCCCCTGGCTCCTCTAGCCAGCAGCACTTGTGGGGTAATTCAGAGATGTTCAGCCTCTGTGGAGATGGTATTTTGTGTCAGCCTGAAACAGCCTCATCTGGCGACCATCACTGGTGAAATGCAGACCCCAGGGGGTAAAAATGCTGCTCAGTCCAACAGCAGGCTTTAGAAAAACGAAGACTAAAAATGACTTGTGTGGGGAGAAAAGCCATAGAAATTTTCTTAACTAATTGTTTGTTTTTATAAGTTTATGGAAAGAGAAGAAGTGATCCAACAATGTAAATGGCAAAATATGTGAAATGGCTAATGAATTTAAAGACTTGACAGTAAGAACTGTACTGAATTGTTGCAACTGATTCTTACTTGTACTGCAGCAGGTTTTCCAGGAATAGTACAGGCATGAAGCACTTTCTCCAGAGAGGTCCCAGTTTTAATTGGGAATCTGTCCTATTGCAGCGGGGGATGGGGTGCAGATGCGGCACGCACGCCCACAGAGCGCGCGCACACGCAGCTGTGCCGCTGTGTGCCTTGGCATGCGGATAATAAATTAGCAGGTATATCCCTATGCATTTTCATTTCCTTCTGCGCCGTCTTGAGCCGTGCTACATGTATTACGTATGCTTAGGTAACAGAAGGGTTAGGGACATAACTACTGGATCCCAAAGGACAGGTGGAGCAAAGCCAGCATAATCTCTGCATCAGCTCTTTACTATTATTCTCTGATCATGAAAAGCCCAGTGAACTTGGAACATACACTTTAATCCAACAGCTGTTTGCATATCAGAGGCTAAAATCATAAATAAAATCTCAGAGAAAGACTTTTCGTGCATGGTCAAAGCAGGCAGGAAACCAGAGTCCTTTCTCTGTCATGGCAGCAATTCTGAAAGATCAGCTCAAGTTTTCTGCGCAGGCTGCTGGAGGCTTTAGGCTGCAGTGCTCTTCCCATGCATGGATTGTCTCCTCCTTCCCCTTTTCTTTTCTGTTTGGGCAGCTCCCAGCACAAAGAAGTTCCTATCAAAGTAGAGCACTAAAATGATATAAATGTTTAGTGCTATTAACTATAACAAGTAGCAAATATCCTCACATACTCCTGTCCCTCCTCGTGGGAGCTCTGACCATAAACTTAGGTGGTCTGAACTCAGAAGTATAGCCCTGGAATTGCACCCTATCTGTTTGCTCTTTTTGACATAAGAGCTGTATTCTCTCCTGCAGGCTGGTATCTTCCTTTTTTCTCTGTAGGAAACTCAGAGTGCTTCTGTTTCACAGATATCTTTCAGGCATGAGGCATCACCTCAAAGGAATGGGATTTAACTGAAAGAAGGCCAGTTTTTTAACCATGCCCAAGAATCCATGCTTCAATAAATAACAACTGGTGAGCCCATCACCGTGTGCAGTCAGAATGCCACCAGATGAACTTCAAGGAAAAAGCGTGTCTTTTTCACACGGTTTAAAGGACAGAATACATATATTTCAGAAAGAATACCTTTTTCCTTTCCCCTCTCTGCTTCTTTTCCACAAATTTGTTCTTGTAAACAGCTGTGTGAATTTCAGTGACAAAGGCACAGGAATCTGTTATGCTGCCCTATAACATCCCTTATTTGTCTTTATTTTTCCATGGAGCCGTTTTTTCTTTAATTTAATATATTTTAAAGGTTTTCACCTCAATCCTTGCACAATTCAGTTTCTGCATCAGATGCAGATTTTCTGTTTGAGAGAAGGAATTTCTTTTGTAAAGATGCAGTCCTGATTTAAAGACTTCAAATGATCTACCACATCCTGTGGTAGGTTGTTCCAATGATTAATGGCCCATGCTAGAGAAAGTACGACAGCTTCCAACCATTGGATCTTATTGTGCCTTTTTCTGTTAGACTAAATAGCTATTTGTTATCAGAAATCTCTTCCTTATGTAGATACTTGCAGACTTTGATTAAGTCAATTTTTAACTCCTTCTTGGATAACCTCAACAGATTAAGGCATGTTTTCCTGACTCTTATTTCTTTGAATGTTGGGGGTTTTTTAAACATTTTTTTTTTAGTTTCATAATGCACTTCTAGAACCAACCCAATATTCCCACGAGCATTTTCACTAATGCTATTTCCAGGTATGATAGCACTTCTGAAATGTTTTTTAAACATTTTTTTTTTAGTTTCATAATGCACTTCTAGAACCAACCCAATATTCCCACGAGCATTTTCACTAATGCTATTTTCAGGTATGGTAGCCCATTCTGAAATCCAGTTAAAGCTGTGTATCTTCTTGCCTTCACATCCTCCTCTGTATATTGTATTAAAAGTCTGTGTTCCTTTGTTTAGCTGCCATTATTCCCAAATCCCAGCGGAGGCCCTGAGCTGCTCTGCAGGCTCTTCTCCTCAGCCCTGCCATGGCTTTCACTGCTGCACTCCAGAATTGTTCTAATGCCGTGCAGTTGTGGAGCCCTGGATCGAGCAGCTATGAAAGCAGCCAAGCTGTGAGAAAGAGCTGCATGAGAAAGATCTGGAGAAAGCCTTGTTGTGCGGCTTTTGTCCAGTGGCTTCTAAGCTGCATTTAAGGTCAGGCTTTTGCCCCTGGTCCTTGCTGAAGTTACATTGTAGGTGTGTCTGTGCCTGCCTTTTACTGTGCCAAGTCCCACCTGGCCTTGCTGACCTGGCTTCCTTGCTTGACCCCCAACCAGTCTTGGCTCTATGGACTTGTCTGGGATGTGTGGATTTTGGCTGACTCTGGTTACTGTTCCTGTATGGGCACTGTGTCCCTGCCCCTGCCTTCCTGTTACCATCAGCTGTAGAACAGGAGAGGAACAAGGCCTGTGAGGCCTTAACAGAGCATGGTGACTTTCAGTTCCCAGTTACTCAATATCATCTCTTTGTTTGGTTTAGTCCATTCAGTGGGACTATCTAGCTTTGCTGGGGTTCTTAACTTTATCACTAGAACTTGCTATTTCATCAAAAAAACTAAGACCATGCTTGTCTGACAAGACTTAACTTCCCTGAAAATGTGCCAAGATGAATGTTCTGCTGCCGTCATTTAATTATGTACTGACTGTCTCCAATGTTAAGCTTCCAAGACTGGGATGATGCCTCTTTTCATCTTAATAGGTTCAGTGTCTATTAGTCATCATGTTTACCATTTTAAAACATTAGCATGACTTTAGCTTCTTTTATAGTCCTCTCAGACTCTTCCAGCTTTTAAAAAAAGTCTGTGTATGTGGATCAGAGTGTTCCCTGGCAAGATGCTTTCCTACCCGAGTAGAAGTTGGCCAGTACCATTTATTTGCTGCTGGGTAATATTTCTCTACTGGCTGATGGAACAAGAAGAGGCTCCACAGTCATTTCAGGATCTACGAGCACTCCCACACACAGAAGTGCTGGCACAAGTATGAAGTAAATGCAATCATCAGAAGGACTTTCAAAAGAGTTAAAGTATTTGCAGAAAGATTAAAAGATCAGATTTTCAATTATTCTCCTCTGCAATGGAGACAGAAGAGTAGCCCTGGCTGTAAGTCCTCCCTGTATTATTATATTAAATACTGCCTGCCCTGAATTTGTTTAATTTATGCCTTGCTTTACTATCCCAGCCCAAGCCTCATCTAGAATTACCATTGAGTCCATGGCCATCAGACCTCTTCACAGAGAAGCTGGAAGCTTCAGGCGAGCTCTGGTCCAGGTGGGAGCTCCCAGCTGTGAGGAGCTGCCTTCCCACTGCTCGGGTAGGCACAAAGCACCCTCAGTGCTCCTGACAGCTCCTGACCCTGTTCTCAAAAGCACTTCAGTTCTCAGTGACAGGGCAGGAAGTGCTGCAGTTTTGGGTTGTGCAGAGACATTTTCACTCACATTCTAGTGCAAAAACCGGACAACGAGCCCAACTGTTTTGTTTTGGTTTTTTGTTTTGTTTTTTACAAAAGAAAGCACAGTGAAACTAGCCCCAGAGCGAGCAATTATTGGTGAAATAATTTGTTTTAGGTGTTAAAAGATGCAAGGAAGTGTTCAAAATAATCCAGATGATTCTAAAAAAGAATAAGCATGAGAAATAATTGAAGTCACCAATAAGCCAATATGGGCAAAATATTTTATGTTCTTTTCCTTTTACTTTGTTTTGCTTGGAAAACTTTCTGAGTAGAAGAATATATTGAGAGATTTCATAATATGTTAGATAAAAATGTATTCATGAATCACTTGCTGGTGAAAAACTGGTAAAAACACAAGGTATCCTTTTCCAATCTGTAACGAAAATTTCACATGTCTGTAGCTTCCTCTCTTGAGCTTCACTCATCATTTTTCCTAAGTGGAAGTAAACTATTAATTTATTAGACTGTGCCAGCGAGAAAAGCAAAGGCAAGGGGAAACAAAATAATGTTCCTAATAACTCATTTCTAGAACAAGATCCTCCCAGCCTGCTGTAGTAGACACTCATATGGTAGAGGTTTGTACTTCTAGGATACAGCACTTGCTGTGTCTGGGTTTGATCAGGGTCCCGTTGCAGTCAATGGGAGTTTTGTGCTAAAATGTATCTTGTATGCTGTCACATGGGCAAATGTCCACCTCAGGCTACAGCAGAAGCAAAATCACCACATTTGTTTTCACTTCTGACCTGATGAAAGTAGGATTATATTACTTGTATATTTCATTCTGATTCTCTTTTTTTAAAACTCTGATTTAAACAAAGATACCACTGTGGTATAATCTGATACCAAGTACTGTGTGAGAGGCTGGACAAGTCAGTTACAACTGAAATTGCAGACTTCCTTTACTGTTGCCTTGCTTTTAACTCAATGTTTTTCTTCATAGGCAATCAACATGTAATTTCCTTTCTTCAGCTCATACTTTCGTGTCTCACGAACACCAGCAGTGGCACTGTTCACTCTGAATTCCCAGATTTTTCTCACATTGTGCCACTTCCTTCATATTATTTAACTCCATCTTTCCCCTGCACAGATATATTACAGGAGAAAAGTGAACATAGCTTCTAACAAGTTACCAAATGAGTGCAGCAGCACTGAGCCATGCTGAGACACTAAACACTGACTGAGTCAATTTTCAACTATACAAAATACAGTTATTAGTATTTTGCTGAGATAACTCAAGGAGCAGAAACACTCTTCCAGTGACTGGTTAAAACTGATTTTTGCTTGTGACCAGCATGAATGCTGACCTTTGGCTTCTTGACTGATCTTTGAATCTCCCAGAAAGTTCATGGAAAGGTCACAGAGCGGCACCGACTTCCTCCGTGTGTGCGTGTGCCTGTGTGCCTGCATGTGCATGTGTGTGCGTGGGGACACCCTCCTGACACTGGCTCCGTGGAAGGGCTGGCCTTGCCCACTGACGGCTTTGGTTTCACATTTGTGGAAATCTGGACCCACTTAAACCAACAGCAAACCAGGCAAAAGGGCACATAATTTTTTATTTACCAAGAACCTTTGTTTGCTTCACTTTTCACTGGCAATTGCTCCCTATTTAGCTTTAAAGTTTTGTTTCAGTTCAGGTACATCCTTAGCTTAAGGAAACAGTGCTACACAGAATACCTTTTTTTGTAAAAAAAAAGGATTAAAACATGACTAGAAACAACTACAAAAGAAAATGGCTAACATGGCTTTTTCTGAAATACATGCATATTGAAGAGAATGAGTTCTTTTCTTAGATTGCTTTGTCATAGATGCATCAGAAAAATAAAAATGTTTTCTTGTATATCCTTTAGCTGATTCCTTTCACTGAAAAGTTCAGTGCTGCTTGTCACTGCAAAAGAGAGCTATGAATCTCATGAAAGCTGCTTTGCTGACACCATCAGCTGTACAACATCCGCTTCCAAACCAGACCTCCGAAAGCAGCACTGTTAGAGGGTTTTAAATCTCTGCTCAGAAACTGTATCTATTTCCAAACAGCAAGAATAGCTCTGAAATTGTGAAAAATGCACTCAAGTCATATTTAGAATGATTGTATGTGGGGGATATAACAATACTTTTCAAGATTGTAAGCACTGCGTATATTCATATCTCGTGCTATTTATCTTGCAGATATACAGCGCTGGAAGTTGCTGGCTGCAAGCTGGCAAGCTTGTAGCAGTGAGAAGGAAAGATCTTTCCGTTTGTCACTGGCCGTATATCACTGCAGCTGTGCCCTTTGATTACACAGAGGGCTCCTCCAGCCATTAATAATAGGAAACACTTTTTGTCTGGTGAATGCATCTCAACGCCATCCTCTAACACCTAGGCTTTGCAGTGAGGTAGAAGAGGCAAATTAAGGATGGAGCTTGTTCATTTTACATTTACACTAGATGTCTAAACAGGGATAAGCTTTGTTTTCCTCAGAAAAGAAAATATGCCATTCTTTTTCCTACCACCACAGTGGCTGATTTTTTACAGAAACAATATGCACTGCCAATTACGACTTGCTGAGGAAATGACACTAATGAATCACAATAATGCTGCCACAGCATCACGGAAAGTCCTGTGACGCCAGCCTTCCAGATTAATTGCATCACATATAATAGCAAAGCCACATCTGCTAACCAGGTGTATCAGTGTAAAAGATTTTCCCAAAAAAGCAGAGCTTAGAGAAAATCAATATATAGGGAATGAAGTCCTAGGTATGAATACTGCATTGCCAAAATTAGATAGCTATCTGAAATTGTCACAAATAATTGATGCTAAGATTGGAAAATTCTAAACTGGTGTAAATCGTTTAGCACCGGAGAGCACTACAAGAGGCATTTCATGCTTGACCTGCAAAATGAATCAAAATTAATGCTAAGCTCATGTGGCATGCTGTTGCTCTTACCCATTGCAGCACAGTGTACCCGAGCTGCTCCAGAGAGGTGTTTGCAGTGAGTGGAGCGTGGAATCTCTCTGGGTCTGGCCTACATTGATCATCCTCCACAGAATCTTTGACACAATAGGAGAAAGCTATAGACCATTTGTCTTAACACTGCTTTTAGTCATGTGTCAGAACCTTGCTTAAGCCCATCCCAATTTTTATTTAAGATTAGGCCTTTTGAGTAGTGAAAAAAACTAAAAAGAAACCATGAGCCCCCTCAAAACAAACCCTGCTCTTGCTACCCATTATTTTACCTCCTCTGCTCTTCAGTTGCTAGAGGTAGCCACACCATCACTCAGGCCATGAATGGATTTGCACTGGAGGATAGGGTTCCACAAAATGCAGCTGTTTTGGAGGTATTCCAAATGTCACACAGAAAGGTATCATTCCCATCTCTGCATTTGTCCCAAAACAGTGCCCTCTGTTTATATTTTGGTAGAACCCACAGTTGCTTCATTGATGGTCCTGTGACTATGATATGTTCCTCTTAAATCTGTGCTGACAACTTATTTAGGTCACAGAGTCAGAGTTTAATTTCCTCAGGTTAGATTTATTCCCTCAACTGCAAAGAAAGAAGAAAGAGCATGCTTGTTGCTGAGTCAAACACGGAGCTGAAAGTCTCCAAGGTGGAGCCTTTGGCCAACATGCTGTGCCTCTTTTTTCAGTTACTGGCTTCATGATTTGAGAATTTGTTAGCTGAGGCCATTGCAGAATGCTCCCCAGCCTCTGCTGCAGGCCTGCATGAGCACTGCTGCCCACCTTGCTCCATCGGTGTCTCTCTTGACTGAGTCCCTTCTCAGGTGGTCAGGCAGTACGTCATTCTGGGAACCACAGAAAAGCCTTGGCAAGAGAACCCACCCTGAGTTATGTGACTGACATAACACCTAAAAAATAAAAAAAGTATTTTATTTTTATAGAGCGCTGTTCTTCCACAGACACATAACAACTGAAAACCACCATCTATCCATATGGATGCCCAAATAAGAATTAATTACATATGATTGGCTAAATTTCACCAAGAGAACAAATCAGTCAGTTTAATATATTTTTCTGGAAATCCAAAAAACTATACAAAGCTTTTTTTTTTTTTTTTTCTATTTTTATAAACTACCTGTCCCAAATACAGTTGTTGTGTTGGTCATGGAATTTAAATGATGAATTTCCTTCTTTTAAGGCTAAGAGGAAAAGATCACTAAGTTTCTTATCAGGAGATAGTGATAGACTTTTCAAAAATGCACAGCATCTTGAAAGTTTGGTTTCATATCACCATTTATATTCCTGAGAAATAGACATGTCTCACATTCTGTAGCAGTGTTTTGTGACATTTGGATTTACAATGCTCAAGTTTAAGTCTCTAGCCCTTTGCAGTCTGTCAAAAACAGCTTCTCTGTCCATTTATTTTTGTCTTCTGTGCTCAGTCTGAATATCTTTTGTAAATTTATACTTGACAACCCTCGTATTTCAGCAGCTGGCTTTGTTTCACAATCTACCTTGCTTGCTCTGTTGCATTAGCTGAAACAACAAATTTAATCCATGATGTCAACAGTAAATTATAGTGGAGATATAATATATGCCTGACATCACTAAGGTCAAGGCCATGGTGAAAATATTGCAAATAGATCCAAAGGGTCTCCTCGTTGTGGTAGGTGCTTGCTGCACATTTAATATTACGAGAAACAGATTAGTGCTGCACACTGCATTATGTTAGCCTTTTAGTTACAGCCCGCATAAAACTCCAGCTAATGTAAGAGTGCTCCCTCAACATGAAAAGAGGTTCCAGAGAAGTTTGCTATGTCATTATATTTCATATTTTCTAACTGATAAATAATTAAAACAAGAATTACTTTACTGAAAAGATTAATTTAGAGCGCACATTTGCCATTACTCTAACTGTTTGAAGGGGTTGGGGGAAACATTTATTGCATACCTTACCTAAACTACCTTGCCATTAGAGTATCTAAATTACCTCAGTGAATTCTGAGCACAGAAGTGGTTGATGAATTGCTTTTTGCATAAATGCACTTTCCCTTTGCTAGAACCTAATTTTGTGTATAAACACACACACACACAGACACACAGACAGACACACACACACACATGGAGAATAAAGCAACTGCTGAACTCTCTCAAGAAGAAAATTGAAGCCTGGAATTTTCTCTGTGCAATGAAGTTTTTCTAAACATTGCTTGTATTATAAGCATCCTTGGACTCTCTGAGGACCAGCCAAAAATGGGCTCTTCTACAATGGCAAAAGAACAGTTAATGAATCATTTTCTCCTGTGTGAAAGTGCTCATTGCTGTTAATTTGTCCATTTTTTACAGCCAGAGCTTTTTTAAAGTA
Organism: Edolisoma coerulescens; assembly: GCA_013397115.1. Lineage (NCBI taxonomy): Eukaryota > Metazoa > Chordata > Aves > Passeriformes > Campephagidae > Edolisoma > Edolisoma coerulescens. The sequence goes on along the minus strand of VWZW01003882.1, from coordinate 173,131 downwards.
AAAATTAACTTTTCAGCTTAAAAGTCCATTTATTGTCCAAGGGGAAAAAAAATTGTGCCAAGTGAACCATAAACAAATTCAATGTATGGCAGACTATGGAGATTTCCATTCCATTGAGCTCTATTATTTGTTTTATCTGGCATAAAGAGCATCAACAACCCAAGGACTTTCAATCTGCAATTCATCCCTTTAACTTGGCTCTAAAGTATTTTCATTCCTTAACATGAAAGGAAGGGCCAAATTTACAAAGCTGCAGCATATACACCAGAGCACAGCTATGGTGCTTGGCTTCCCCGGTGCCCTGGCTGGATGTATGGGATTTAATAGTTTCCTCCTCAGAAGAGTGGGTTACCTTTTGTTCCTGGTGTCCCTAATGCTGAATGGAGGAAGGTTTATGTGGGTGGTAACTTTTGGCTTCCATTTCAGCTTAGTTTTAAGAATGTGAGTAACCCCACAAGCTGCAGAAACATGCAGGGAAAAATGCTTGAATCAAGATCTTTACATACAAATCCATACTTTTGAAAATAACCACATCTGCAGGAGCTTTGATCATCATGTGCCTTTGTCTATGTCCTTCACTCCTTCATTCAAATCCATGCCAGACTAGCGTGACTAACAGTAATTATCATTTATCTTGTCACTGTATTTCGTGTTCTATATGCAATGGTTGATAGGTTTGGGTCAGTTCTTGTGGGCCAGGAGTCGACATCATCTTTTGCCCATTGTAATATCTGTGGGTCAAAGCAGCAAAGAAATTGAATGACAGACCACATGATAATCCTTTCCTAAGGTTGTCTGGCAAGCTTAAGTGACGCAGGATGACCCAGTAGAATTACTGAATCTTATGCTTCTGATCTTTGGGCTGGTCCTTTTGGAAGGGCAGTTTTCATTATTGATAATTTGGTGGTCAACTGCCATGAAGGTAATTGCTTTAAGGATATCAGTACTAATGAAAACCCCAAATCCTGTGATAGTCTCTTGTATGCAAACAAAAAATAGAAAATAGAAAATGGAACCCGTGACTCAGTATGGGCTGCTTTAATGACTATTTAATCTCTCCCATAAAAGAAGTTTAAATAATGTTGTTATGTGCTGATGCTCTTAGCACTTGCTTTGGTGCATGATACATGGCCAGTGTCTGCTCCAAGAATCAACAAATGTGCATTATTCCATTAGCAGTTTTCTGTTTTCTACAAAGCTTTACAATTTATTAGTTATTTATGTTAATGCACTAGTGCCTTGCTTTATGTATTTATAATATCTTCTTTCTTTTGCCATGAAAAGCAATGAAAAGTTTAGGTATTGCAGATCAGTTCAGCTTACATAACATTTACAAAATGTTTTTTATAAAAACAGTTTCATAGGTAGTCCTTTCTATGCTTGGAACTGCTGTTTTAACTTACGTGAAAGTCTCACTGACATCAAAACAAGACTGAGGCTTTTCTAATACTCTGCCCTTCTTTCCTTCTGCTTTTCAGAAAGGGGGAGAGTCTCAAGCTGTATGAACAGAGATGCCACTTTTTTCCCAGTAAAGTTTGGGAGAAGTGTAGGACAAGGAAGAACATCAACAAAAGGCTGAAGATAAGAAAGTTTCAGTAGGAGGAAGAACTGATAGGGCAGAGTGTAGTGGAGCTCCAGAGGGTTTCTAAAAGCATATCTATTCAACAAAAATGTAGCAGATATCACTGGCTACCCAGGAACTTATTCCTGCATTATGCAGCAGGGGATCCTACAACCTGGGGACACAAATCAGTTACTTCTGGCTGATTGTCTTTCCTTGATTTCCATGGAACATGGTCTTTACAGCACTTATCAACTCTGAACATTGTCAGCATCATGGCTGCAGAACAGACTTCCTGAATTTCTCTTTTGAAGATGTCTCTGTTACAGCCAGCATCTCAGTTCTGCCTGTGCAAGTGATTTAGCACAATGATGTCACTCTGGGCTAAGTGCAAGCAAAGGCACTGGCTTAGTGTGATGCTTTTAGTTTTGGGTGCTGACTGTATGAGGTCAGTACTGGAGCATCTCTATCCAGCACTGCAATTTAAAAGCACGTGTGTGGGGTGATAAGAGTTTCATATTTCAGGATGCAAATTATTTGTCGGTTCCCCATGTGTGACTTCAGTTTACATTTTTAGCAATGCTTATGTCCTCTAATCACATATTATCAATGCTTTGGGGTAAATTCTACTCATTCAACTCAATGACCTACTCTACTATGAGACCTCAGCAAAGGCTCAAGTTCATTAGCATCTGATGTCTCCTCGGTGGCCTGTGTGAAGTGAGTTACCTGTTGATGCAGTTCCTAGATATTTTATTGCTGTATTTTCAGACTTTATAGTTGCACATCTGCCTGTGCTAGTGAACATGTTCCTGAACACAGTGACAGTGAAAGAATATTTTAATAAAAATGTTAATACACTATTTCAGACACAGATCTGCTTTATCTCTAGAGGAGTTTCAAAGTTTCAAAGCCTTTTGGTTAGCTGGAAACCACATCTGACTTCCCTTTTTCTGTCTGCACAATGTGAATCAGCTTAAGCCACATTGGTTCCTAAATCCCTGTGTGAAACAATGAAGGATGTCGCGCAATGAGAATCCCTTATTGACTAAAGACTGCATCCACAGTGACAACTCCCTTTGCACAGCCCTCCTAACAGACATGAGAGGCAAACTGCTTTCAGCTCTGCTGAGGTGGCATCAATTCATCTCAGCGACAGAGACCTGTGCTTAGTTTCCAACACCCCAAACACTCCCAGTCCCAGAAAGCACCTGTGAACCACATTTATGTCTTCCAACAAATTTTCATTTACTTGCCTTTTCAGAGATTTCATTCCTGACATTTCTGAAAGCATTTCTCAGATGTAGAGAAATCCTTTTCTTCCCAAGAACATTTCCAAGGCTCTGGATTATTTACGGTTAAGTTGGATATAAGAATTTAAAGGTAAATTTGTCTAAATTAAAGAAAAAAAATAGAACTTGTAAATGATCTCTAAGCTGGAGCTAACATCACCTTGTCAGTTTGCTTTTTATATTTTCTTGATGGTCAGAAGGGAGAAATCCTATCCCAAACCCAACAGTTTAAAATTACCCATCTTATTCTACCTAACACTGAAAAAAAATTACTATTATCTTATAACACCCATAATGTTCATGAATATCAGAAGCTTCTTAAGAGTCCTGATGGGATATCAGGAGTGGTCAGGATCTGGTTGATGGGATGACAGGATTTTGTTGGTCAGATAAAATCTGATATACAAGGGTAAATTAAAAATGCAGAGCAAAATATTCGCCTTTACGGAAGAAAACTAATGCCAACACTGCTGTAATAATGCTGCTTCTACCATTTTAGCTAAATAGGAACACCTCTGTCCCTCCTGCCATAGCACCCCCCTGCCACTGCACTTGCTGTGGATTCACTCCAAAGGTGCATGCAGTGAGAGTAGGTGCAGGAGGAGAGGATGAATTTTTGACTGGGAAAGCAGTGTGTGCAAGGGTAATGCTTTTCAGAAGAACTTCTATCAGGACCTAGAATGCCAGTGGCTTTCCTCTTGCCAAGCAAGCCAAGGCTCATACTTCTGGTTCCTGAACCAGTGCTACAACATACACAACTGCCCCGATGACACACTGCACACCGCAGCCTTCCTCCTAGAGCTTCCACTCTCTCCAAATGGCAGCCTTCCTGAATTAAAATATAAATAAATCCTTCTATAAAAGGGCAAGAAAAGGAGAGTTCTGTTTTCTGCAGAAAACCCAGCTGATTTGAAAATAAATATAGGGGAAATATATAGCAACCAAGAGTAAATGTTATTTCTCTTCGAACTTGTAAAACTCAAAACACCAAATAGTCTTAAAATGTGCTCTCTGTCTCTGGTCTTCCAGCACCAAGCTTACTCAGAGTTCAGAATGTTGACAGAAATAAATTACAAATCAGTTTATAAGGAAAAAAATGGGAGCAATTTTTGTCTTGTTTGCAGGATTGTATATCTTGCTAGTGCTTGAAGAACACTAGTTTGGATTTCTCATATAGCAGGTAACTTCTTTGGGGAAATTAAGAAGCAAATTAAAGTGCTGTTTATGGCCGCTGAATCACCCTGAAAGCATATATTAATTATTATGAACATGCTATTCTTACAGATGTATGTGCTACTATCATAAATTATTATTTGCACCAAAGCAGCCCCTTAGGCCATATCTAAGAGAGGGAACCCAGGGTATGTCTGGAGTGTGCACCCAGGGGTGGGAGTGCCTGTTCCAGCCATCTTAGAGCCTCCTGCAGGTAAGACTCAGATGTGCTTGGATTTTCTTATCCCAGCTTCTCCCTCATCTTTCCACGGAAAGGACACTGAAGGGTATGGCTCTGACAAGATCCCCAAGTATCCCAAAGCTGCCTCAGGGTTCCCAGGTGCCAGCTCCCAGGATCTACCATCAGCTGCCCTGACCCTGAAAAACACATTTGTGACCTGGACCCTTTGTACTGGGAACCACAAAAACCAAGAGAAGTTATCCAAGTTCCTGCATCAATGCTTTACAGCCTTATGTACTAGATGCTTCACAGATGAAGATCAGCGATCTGCCCTCAAGACTGTACAAGAAGGAATAAATAAACTGAACTTCAGAAAAACTCTGTTATTTTTTAAAAACTATCTTAATACTTGGGAAGGTAGCAAAGCCATGTGAAGAAGTTCTGACAAAAAAACCCCAGTAAAAATACTATTTTGTACTATTATTTATCTAGACAAAGTGAAACTGAAATGACAAAATGCACAACCAAATGCTGAAAGGTTTGATCTTGCTCAGGCATAAATGGGTAGATTGTTTTCCCTAGCTGGGGACTTTCTGATTAGATAATTTGTTCATGCTTATTTGTCAAAATGAGACATTTTCAAGGGAAAGTTTCAATGGCTCCTTTGTCAGGAAAATTTTCTTAGCTTTGTTCTGCAGTTGAAAACATGGCTAAAAGAGAACAGGCAGACTTGGTCCAGCCTAGAAGAAGAGTCATAGACTCAAAGCAGGTGAGACCTGCCTGGGGAGTGGCCAATGCACTCAAACAGTTCACATCATGACCTGCAGAACCAGGGATCCCATCTACCATCTGTTTATCCATTTATTTGTTCCTTTTGCTTTTTTTGCTATGGTTTCTCTTTCTCCTTTCTACTAACCTTTTACAAAGGGGTTTTTTTTTTCCCCACAAAGGTTCTTGCTCTCCTTCAGGTAATTCCCCCCACCTCCAAAAGCGAGGAATTGCATGTGCTCAGTACTGGGGTGTCATGTCAGCTCCTGTATATCCAAACCTGTGTTTTGTGAGCTCTCTGTAGCCCAGCTCACAAAGACAAGGTAACCCTCCAACCCTACTGAAAATTGCAGCATATCTTTGTGGCAGCTAGAAACAGGTATTTGCCCTCCCTTCCCTGCTGAAGTTTCACTTACAGAACACCACAAAAATTCAAGACCCTACTTACAGCATGTACAAGATTTTATGAAAAAAACCCAAACAACACAAACCCTGTAAAGAGACCTTACATTTCTTTCATCTTAGCATTTGTGTCTGTTCTGCTGGCAGGGAGCTCTAATTGTCAGGGACACAATAGGCTGTGCTCTTATCAGTGATTAATAGACATGATCTTTCCAGAATGATAAATGCAGGTAGGTAAAGTCTCTGTGACTATATCTATGCTACATCATAGATTATCAAAACCCCTACAATGTGGACATGGTAATAAGTATCCATGGTGTCTAAAAGTGCTGGCTAAGAGTTCCTAATGTCTAGAATTCAATTTTTATGATTTTTATGAGGCTTTGTGGGAGAATATCGTCCACAGCATTGAAATTCAGTTTCTTAGCTGTTGTTCAGCTCTCTGTTCTGGGGATTTGCCCCACATTCCTCATTGAGATTCCCTTTAAGCAGGAAGAGGGATCAGTGCCCTCTGCAACAGGACAGTGTGGACCTACAGAAGCATGCACCACCCCCAGTGTGGCTCTTTTGGGGACAAAAGGCCATGAATGGATCTTACTCACAGAAACCGGCAACCCTCTCTTGCCCCCTTGCCAAGGTGGCACCACGGCTACAGCCCCTCAAAGGAAGCAATGCCATGTCCTTTCTTTCTGCTAGCAATGTTTCACAAGGCTGAGGGCCTCTGACAGCTGCTGCAGAGATGAACTGCCACCATTAATGCATCTCATGCCATCCAGTCATGAGGGGAAGAATGGTGGCTGCAAATGATAACCAGCATGATTAGAACCATCCATTAAAGAGATTCAGAAACTGCAAATGCTGTGGTACGTGAGATGTGCTGCACCACACCACTGTGCAGATGGAAACATCTGCAGCAGAGATGGGACATTCAGAAATGTGCTACAAATTTTTCAGACGCTCTTGCAGCCCAGGCCACACACCACGAGCAGATGGCTCCACTATGCTTCATCATACACAGAAACACTGATCTGTTGTCATGCAACAGTGTAGATTTTTGTTGATAGCAGGTTAATGGCATTTGGCAGTAACCATTGTGGAGCTTTTTTTCCTTTTTTTGGTGTCATGGGTTATTTTTCCAGAGGAACACGGCGTGGTGCTGAGATGTCCGCTCTGGTATTTCCTCAGACCACCATGTGAGGATGGGAAAGGAGCTCCTCTCTATTTCATGGGAGGCAATGACAAAGCAGGAGGTTTTGGCTTGCATACAGCTGTATGAGGCAAGCTTTGAGATGAGGAGGTTTTTGACACTCAGATCCTGAGAAGTAGTATTTGCTGTGTATATATTGTGCAGCAAGCTAAGAATTAACCATGGTGGAGAAACTTGTATAAAACTGTCATGAGGTTTGTATTTGCTTTTTTACTTCAAGTTTGTGATAGACTTCCAGTCAGAGCAGTAATGGGCAGAAAAACTTTGCAGTAAAGGCTGGTCAGAATCATAAATTACTTCCTCTTAGAAATTTTCACCTCTAAAACTACTGATAGTTTTTCTTGGAGCTGCTTAAGACAAAGGCACACTACCCAGAGCTCAGGACTGTGCCAGCTGAAAGCTCCAACTAAGCTACAGTGAACCTGCTTGTACTGCAGGCAGGTCCGATTTGCCCAGCTGCACCAAACCTCTGTTTTGGTGTTCCTGACAAATGACACCCTTCTGGGAAGAGCTGACAGTTTTGTTCTGTGTCCTTGCAGCCTTATAACCCACCAAAGCCTCTCTTCCACAGGGGCAACTCTGTTTTACCAAAGCACTTCACCTGGCAGACCCACATTGGGAATTTGCAAAAACAAGAAGCAAAAGATGGTCTGACAAGGGTTGTCCCTCAGAAAAATGTTTGAGTCCATGACTAGCTATGTTACTTTATAAGTCATGTGTCTTAAGACCTTTTATTACATCAGGCTTTATCTGTCTAATCGCTAAGTTTCCTCCAAGACTATGAGTTGCTACACATATCTACTTCCATTTCTGTGTATCATCAACTTTTAATCTTGTAATGCATACCAACAAAATATGGGGAAGCTCATCTCCTACATACTGATGATAATGGCCAAGATGATAATTCAAAGACATTTATTAAGCACATTTATTCCCACAAAGCACATAAGCCTTGGTATCTTGGGTGCAGAGACAGGATATATAAACAGTTTTATTAACATGAATGAAGAGTCTTCTTCTATTTTTAAATAACAAAAGATATAATGAGTGAGAAGAGAAATTATCAACAAACTGACAATTTGGCAGGCAGAAGTACTGTCAGAATCAAAAGGGAGGGGAATCAAAAATATGAAAGAAATTTTGAAACAGCTGCAGGAAAATGCCCACTCTGAAGCCACGTGGACATTTTTGGATGACATATGCATGGAAGACCAACAAAATTTTCTATCACCTTGAGGAAATTTTAATAGGTTGGACAAGTATAGAAGACATTTCAGGAGAAGCTTTAGACTGGTCACCTGATTAAACAAAGTTAAGCATATGTTTAAGGGACTTGCTGCCTTGGGATCTTAATTATTATGGACAATATCCATGTGTGTGTTTGCTTTAACATTGACTCCTGCTGGAGAACAGCTGGCCGCAAATGGGCTGGCAAGGTAAACAGAAACAGGCCTGCAACGCCCAGCAACTCAGACAAGTCCCATCACCAGCACAAATCGGATGCCAACCTGACAAGCATGAAATGTCTTGGAAGGATCCACGTTTCATAGCTGTTGTGCCTTGTGGACTGTGTCACAGGCAAGCACCAAGATATTCAGGGCACAGCGACGCAGTATTGTTGCATGTCAAATACTGAGGAAAGAACATAGATCCTTAGCAATTCATTTTTCTTCTGAAATACATAGGTTAATTTGGTGTTTGGGAATAAACCCATGCTCTGTTCATCTACAGTGGAATGCTGGCAGAACTGGCTGGTTCTCTGTTAGTAAATCTCAACAGTTTATTACCTTTGAGTTAATTGTTACTTTTTCAACTCATAAACTGATCCAAGTGATTCACAGGTTGACAGACCTACTGCTCTATCTGTCTACATGCCTACATTTTAAATGACTGTTTGAGGTGAATCTCGTTAAAAAAATACAAACAGAGCCATGTCAAGGAAAAGCTGAGTCACTCCATAGTTTGAACAGTGAGAAGAAAATGTACAGAAAGAGATGAAAACAGATATACTAGGGGAAGGTTATCTATAATACTGAGCACTGGAATAGATACTGGCAAGAGAAAGCAAATACCTAATGATGGTGTCAAGGTTTTGAGCCTGACAAGATAAGAGAGCTGTGATGACTGAGGAGACAATTGGGATGTGATGGAGAAAATTAAGGAAAAAAACCTGCATACTCTTCTTTAGGAGAATGATAGTCTAATGTAGTCATCTAGAACAGACAGCAGAGAAAAGAGCAGGGGTAAGGGGGTTGGATAAGGCAAAGGAAAAAACCCAGCTTTGAGGGGTAGTTGGAGAAGATGAAACTGATAAACGTGTGTGGAAGTGCAAGAAAAAAACCCTCCCAGAACCACGAGAACCACAACGGGGTAAAAGGGATCAGGAGATTGCAGGTACCTCACATTTCCCTTATCTACCTACTCATGAACTGACTGGAGCGTGTAATAAAGTACACAAGTAAGGAGCTTCTTCCCTTGTCCTCACTGATAATGAGCTAAGTATAAGTGATGGAAGCTTGTCAAAAATGGCTTCAGACAGGTACTCAACAGATAAAAATGCAATAAAAATAAAAGATAAAATATCACCCTTTGAGGAGTGGCCCGAACTATGAATTGCATGGGCTGCTTGATGGTCCTGTACGTGCTTCTTCCATGGATGTCATACCTGGGAGGCACTGCCCTTGCAGCCTTCCATTTGACAGGCATGAGTCTGGTCTCAAAAGTCATAAACTTGCAATACACTGGCCTGCTTTGCTGTCAGGACTGAACTATGAAGTGGAAAAATCTGAAATTATGTTCAAAGAGCAGAAATAGTGCTTTTGACCACCAGGGTTCACAGCATCTATATTGCAGCAATGAGACAAATATAATTATGTTTTTCTCCTCTCATGTTCCATGGAGACTTAATACTTCCCAGCTTCACCTAGTATGTACATGGAGAGAATGAATATTTACAAAGCATTCTTGAAATCACAGGGACAAAATGCATCATGAAAATACCAAGTTTGCATTTTTTTGGAGCAGTGATTGACACTGCAGCAATCCTAGCCTGACTATGCACTTGCAGACCTCTCGGTGACTGGAGGACTGTGCTGTGTAACTACCAATTATGTTGCTACAGCTCCTGAATGGCACCATTTTGTTGTTAAAGTGAACAAAGGATGCCTACGAGGCAGTGAAATGTAAGGTGCTGAGAGGAAAGTTTTCCGTGGCGTGCTGGGGGAATGTGGGCAGCAAGGCTAACATGACAGGACTTGATGAATGATGTTACATGAAGAGAGGCTGGGCCAGATGTGTGCATGCAGTGAACGTCTGTCCTCGGTGAGCTGAGTAACTCACTGGGAGTGAGCAAAGAAAAGCTCCTTTCTATGACAGGATTTCATCCCCCTCTTTTGTCAGGACCTTTCACTTAGAAATGCTACCCTTGTAGAACGGTGGCCACGGGCTACACTGTGTTAACCCATTCTGACGGGAGGGTAACAGTGGAACAGCTTCATCAGCAGACAGGAGTGACTTGGGCTCCCTCCAAATCAAACCCTCAGGAACCAAGCTTGCTGTTGATGAAATAATCACCACCTCAATTGTTGACAATTAGCACAAGCAAATTTGACTCTAGCTATACAGTGTAAACTCAGTACTAGGTATTCAGAAATGTTGCACAATTAGGAAGTGTCTTGATCAATCTTTTAGGGTTGAATCTAAAGATAAAAGAAGTTTCATTACATTTGGGGAATTAAAAAAAAATTGTTTATGTAACGTTCTGATAAATAAATTACTTGAGTGGAGTATTTTGCCCACCTCTGGTTAGCAATGCCATACCTGAGATCTTTTCTAAACAGGTAATATTTAGTTCCAGAACACAACCAACCTCCTACTCTACTGACTATTTGGATGCATTATTGACAGCAGTATGTGGAGAGGAGTAAGGTTAAAGTGATAACCAGGTAGAACTTAGCCAGTTATCACAGCACTTCTAACACCAGTCACCAGAAAAGAAGTTAAGGAAGTTAATAAAGTCTCTGAGTAGAGATTTCCTTTACACTGTAGTTTTTCCATCTTTGCTAATGAAATGTACAGAAACATGTGCCAATAGTAAGGTCTTTTTTGTGTAGTTTTCCACTGAAATCTCCTGTATTGTAATCTTCCTGTACTGAGAAAACATTTTTTTGTGTTACAGGCCATCTCCAGCACTGTTGGGAGACAATACCTCATGAAAAGAGATGTTAGAGGTAGGTGGGCTCAGCACCATTGTAATGTAACATCACAGCCCACAGTGGTGAAATATAAATGTTAGAGGTGGCAATGTAAAATATAGACAGTCTGTCGCTTCAGATGAAAGAAAAATGTGTGTAAAAATTGCAAAGCATTCTGCAGCTTGCTGGTGATTGGATCTCTTGAAGAACAGCATTTTTGTACAACTAAACACGATATAAAGTGGCTGATTACATGTTTTTCAGGTTTTTTTTTTCCTTCTGACTTACAAAATTTCAAGCAGATTAACAATAAAATCAATTAATGTAAACTTTACATGACTCTTCATTGGCTGTCAAGGACAACTGTGATAATGGACCCACTGGATAAAGAAGCATGTTCCCCTCCTGAACCCATTTTTTATCTCAGTGTATTACAGTGAGTTGTCTTTTCAGTGGATGTCTGATGAGGAATCATGTTTTTCTGAGCCCTTTTTAAGACAGACAAAAATGAATTGGTCCCTCTTTAATGACCTATATCAAGCAATTTATCTAAACATTGTAATGTAGTCATCCATAAAAGTTATGGCAATTCCTTCTCTTAAACCATGTAGTGATTAACTTTACTTGTGTATTTATTTCAACGTGCTAGAGATGTCAGTCATGGGACTTACTTAAAAGTGTACCAACAACTCCCTTTTCCAGGCAATTATATTTAAGAAACCTTTAATTTTGTTGTACCTAATCAAAAGAGGAAATGCCTTTAACAATGTATGAAAATAGTTTGAATACATTAAAATCACATATAACCAGAAAATTAAAATAAAATCTGTTATCAGGACAGTATTTTATTACAAAATACTCATAAGCAGCTTTGTATTTTAGTATTCTTATGTGGGCATATAAAATGTGAGCATTTTTCTTTCTATATTCTTTCTTTTCCCTGGGTCACTGGCAGAGTAACAGCTGAGATTTGTATTTCTTTTTCAACTACCATGCTGTTATATACTCTTACAGATATGCCCTTGATTTCCAATTTATTACCTGATACCGAGTGTTATAAACATACATTTTTGTATGTTGTACATGCAAGAAATGGGAAATGTGGGACAGTACCAGAAAAAAAAAATACCCTAAAGTCCTTTCAGTGCTTTGAAACAGTAAAATAATAAAAACAGTGAACTAGTACATCAATCTTACTATTTCGGCTACAAAGCCAGGGCACATGCTGGTATCTACCCCAGCCCTTTGATGGGAGCCAGTGGCCATGTGTAGCCACACTGTGTTCACTGGGCTTCCAGAACTAAGTGCAGGACCAGGGTTTCTGCTGGTTCTGCTCATGCTGAAAAGCAACTTTCCTACTGCAGTCATCTGAGGAACCTGCTTATTTAAGTCAAGAAAGCAGAATCTGGCCTTTGGCATGTAGTCTCACCATTTCCCACAGAGTAAGTAATGATCTACAATGCCCAGTAAAACACAGCTATTGTGGAGTGAATGTCATGATTGTTACAGGGTCCAGATACACTATATCAGAGAGCAAGTGCAGCATTAGGTGCTCACAGTCCGCAGCAGTTGTACGGTATCCTGTGTTAGCACTTGTTGGCATTACTCCAGGAGGAGCTTTTGTGCATCCGTCAGAGCATCCAGCTCAGAAGGGGGTCTGCCAGCGCTGGGCTTCAATCCTTCTCCCACACACCTCACACCTCAGAGCTGAGAAACTCATCCAAACCGGTATTTTCTTACACTGGCTGGCAAAACTGGCCAAGCAGAGCACTATACTGGCCCTCCTAAGAGGGACATGGCAACCCACAGCCCCCAGTGTACTGGCAAGGTCTGAGGAGTGAGCTCATTAAGGCTCAGTCCATACTCTTTCTGGCCCTCTTTTGTATTGGAATAACAGCGATCTGATAGGAACGGAAATAAAGTAAAATCAGCAAACTTCTGTTAGGTTTTAAAGTGACAGTGTCACTGGTGAATGGATGATGCTGGAAAATGGTGGTGGTGCTTTAGAGATGCCCAGTGATCCACCCAGTGATCAGGCACACCATCAGCAATCACACACAATGAGGGAAAAATGCCCTTTTGGAAATGCCTAAGTGGGTTGGCCTTTGACAAATACTATGTAGGGTGGGGGTTTTTTTTGTCTCAGAAGTAAATAATGCATGTTTTATAACCATCAAAAAAATTCTCTGCTTTCCCTCCTCAGATCACCGTAAGAATAAATGACACAGACAACTATTGTCCAAATAAGTAGACTGACTGATGCTTTTAACATTGATATTCTTTTTTTCCCCACTCTGCATTTGGAAATCATAGAGAAGAAATAGCAGCTATGCAACTTCAAAGAACTTTCTAGCACTGGATGTCATTAGAGATATTGCAGCTGTTCTTCCTTACTCAGATGGCTCTGGCTCTCAGATGCAGCATGTTCCAAACAACAGTAAGCAGGGAATGGACGATAGTTTACTCACTTTAAGTTTTGGTGTATGTATATACCAGAAGGTATATATACCAATCTGTACCAGAAGGTGCATGACTTCCAATTTGATTTAAAAATTCTGCTGACCTTGCTCACAGCTAAACCATGGAAGCCTTGAGCTGACTGAGATGCCTTACTGGTTAATGGACTGAACTGGTATAAACCACGAGGAAGGGGTGGGGGTGTGTTTTGGCAGGTGCTATGAAGAGCCCTGAGCAAGGCAGAACTTCAGGGTGGTAGAGGGGCTCCAGGCAGTGTGACTGGATCCATCCTAAGCCTCTGGTCCCAGGGACCAAAGGCATTTCAGGAGGAGTTATTCAGCTTGACCACTACAAGGACAGTGACATAAGAAGAGGAGACTTTACCGTCCAGGATGCCCAGGACATCATAACTTTGGTTTCATTTCTGTATTAGACTCTCAGGTACCCTGATGTAACTGGCTGTATGGTTTGTATAAAAAAACTCCCTTCCCAGACAAAAACTGGTCTTACCTTCACTCATCCTAGTACAAGGCCAAAGCAGGTATCTGTCACTCAGTAACTTATTTTGTTGTTTTGTTCTTGCTAATCATCAAAATTTTAATGTATCAGTCCTTCCCATAGCATTCCACATCATCCTGTATTGCTTTCAGAGAATCATAGAGTATCTTGAAGAGACCCACCAAGATCATCGTGTCCAGCTCCTGATATGGGCCATAAGCCAGATGCTTCTGCTTGTTCCCCATCTCACCTCCCTCACAGGGCACGCCATGTACATGCAGATTCAGCAAAATACACAATGCTACCAAGGGAGCAGAGTGACAAGAATGAGATGTCCTGGTACTGAACTGGGACATTCCCTTTTCCTGGGAATGCTCAAGGCCTGGTAAGTTTGCATTTCCTCTGCATATGGACGGACTCCCCCAGTGGGATAAGCAGTTTAGCCAGTTATTTGTGTTGCGACTGGGCTTGCCATTAATAGTTAATATTGTCTGGCACTGAATGTATTGTTACCAGGCCTCTAAGGTATCACATTTGATGGGCACAATTCACACTTCTCGGAACTATTATTCCAAGCTTCCTGCCAGCTCCTTAGTTTACTCAGGCTTCTTATTTCCAAGGCTATTTTTGCAGCAACAAAGGCTGGAAACGTAAGACCTGATTCTCTGCCAGAGAGAACTGTGCCCTGGCTGCCTGAGCTGGGGCACCACGGGGCATTCCACGGGCTCTTGGAAAACCACGGCCACCCCAGCAGGGACTCCCTAGCTCTGGTTACAAGCCTGGAGCCAGCCAGTCACACTGATGTGTCTCTCCTTCAGGACCGTGGTAAAGCACTTCTACCAGCCCAAATGCCGTGAATTTCCCTACCCAGCTTTTCATTATCAAAATCTGCAATTTCTTTTTCACTTTGCCATTGTAGCCAGGTGGGTGTGGGGCTTCCTCTTTACTCAGGCTCCATGACCTGGCCTCCACTGTACTACCAGACCTCCACGTTTGGTATCTGCAGGCAGTAACTGGCAAATGAGAATCACCCAGCAGCTGATAACATTTTATTGAAAGTGGGTAAATATAAGGCCCAAGACACAAAGTATCATGAGCCACAATACTGAAGGGAAGGTGAGAAACTAAACAGGAGACAAATGCATTGCTCTGTACTTCCAAGTCAGGAAATAAGAACATTCTTTCAAAACAGCACATAATGAGTATAGAAAAATACCTACAACCAGGGAAATGCGAAGCTAGTATTTTCAGGATTATATTTGTTCCAGTTTAATGGATTGTATGTGGTATATATTAAAAGAGTCCTAAACAACACTTCTGTAGTTAAAGATGGGTCAGGTTTTTTCATTGCAAACACAAATTTCAGGGCATATAGTTCAGCCTAAGCATGTGACAGAACTGGGTGTGGCTCCTCCCTCCCTACACAAGACTATCCAAACCAGCTATGTTGTTTTTACTTAGAACAACAAACACAAAGAAATTGTTTTGGGGCTCCATCCAAATATGGCCAATTTCCCTTTGACAAGAAAGAGGATTTAAAACAGAATGGGAATGTCAGAACAAGTTCTTGCTCTAAGAAGATCCACTACTTGCAATGGATGAGGATTGACTCATTTTCATAATTATTTCCAACGTGGAGTTCTGTCAGCATCTGGCACAGTTAGTGGGATATTACTAGAATATACACAGTGAAGAGTTTAGTCCAACGAGGATATTAGGTCCCAAAGATGCTAGTGTGGCTTTCCACTTCAAGATATGCACAGTGCAGATTATGCTGAACAGTAGCAACAGATCTTGTCTACACATGGAGTTATTCCTCCAAAATCATGTCTGGATCCTCCCTACTCCAGAAAAAAAAAAGTGTGTTTGATGCTGTGCTTAAGTAATTTTCACTGTAAATTAAAAAAATTGAAAGGAAGAAGTTTTATACTTCAGTAAGTGAGTCCATACACAGTGTTCTTTAAATATCTCTTGCATTATAAAGTCATATCCTACCACAACTGAGCTCTGAATTGCAGATAATATTGTATTTATAAAGTGTACACTCTCAGGGGATAAGAAATACTGCTCAAAATGCCATCCAAATGTTGAAAATGTAATATTTACACTGGATAGGTGCCATCCTTGTCTGGCAGGCTAATGGATCAGAAAAAACTGTCTATGAAAAGACGACTGTGGCAGTGGCTGGGAGTCCAGCAGTTTCTTTTTCCCTCCCTCCCCTTTTAGCAAAATTGTACTTCCTGGTGTTATGGTTTAAATCAGATTTTGAGAAGTCCATTATGATGCATCTGTTTAAAATATCAAGGGGAAGCACAATTCAATAACACTAAATGTACAAAAGCGAGGGCTGTGAATTAATACTGTCTCTCCTGCTTAACTTACTGCCTCTTGTGTTACAGCGTCATTGACACACAGTTCCACATCTTCTAAAATGTGTCATGAACTGCAAATAGCCAGTTGTGCCTTTGAATGTCTTCCCATGTCCTTGCATCATCTACATCAGACCTGGTGGTCCTACATAAGGTAATCCAACCTTGTTGATTTTAAGGTAATATTTTAGTTGAGTTATGCTGTAGTTACAGGAAATCAAAATGTTATATACCTATTTGTCTTTTTGGCAGTTTATACTTTGTGTTGCCATTTATATTACCCGGAGAAAAAAACCCCAGATAACCCATGCAAATCATTTGTAGAGGAGCTAATTTCTATTTCTTCTAAAGCCAATTTTAAATCTCCTCCATATGGCTGATACAAAGTATTATGAGGCAGTTGATGAAAACGTGGTTCCAATGAAGTCAGTGAGTTTTGTGACTGACTTCAGGAGAGCCAAGATTTCACCCATTATCTCTTTCTGCAGCATAGGGTCCAGCTGTATTACAGTAAAAAAAAAAAAAATCCATCAACAAAAGACTGAAGCTATTAATCAACCTAGAAAGATCTGGTTAATGTATTGCAAGGTAGGCCTCTGTTGCGTGGTGCGTGCCTTTAAATTCTGCAAGCATTTAAAGAAACCCTGCCAAAAAAGGGACACGTGCGCAGCCCCAGTCCCGGAGCCCAGATAATATCCATCCTGCCTACTGCAACTACCGCGCTCTGCCGTAACTGGGCTTTCCTTCCTCACCCTCTGAGGCCCTTCTGGCAGGCAGACTACAAACTTCCCTAGGCAGAACTCCAGTGTCTGCTTGTTGCAGCTGGAGTTGCAAGGCAATGTCGGATACTGGAAGGACTGGGGATGAAGCTGGATGTAAACAACAGGAGTTCCAGCCTTGTGTAACGCAGGGTCAGACATTTGCCTATCGAACCTTTTTTATGTCCATTTAAACATAACCTACGGTTGCCTGGTGTATCTTTCTCTTTTGAATTTTACATCACATTAAGCTGATATAAAAATTCCATTGTGGAAGTAATGCCACATACTCAAAACCACCCATCACAAATGAGAATGCTAAATTTAGGAAAAAAGTTGCTCTTACCACTGAAGCCCAGATGCTGTACACATAAGCATGTACCCCGATTCCTGGCCGTAAACCCCAGGGAGCAAATGGGATTCTTCCCGTTGTGATATTGTACAAGTACTTGCTCAGGCAGAGAGCAGCACAAAAGAGCAAACAGCTGATCAACCAGATGACAGAGTTACATTTTTAAGACCACATTTAAAAATAAAAGTGGTGTTGTTCTGCACACCATAGCCGAAAGAGGGAATTCCTAGGAATGTTTCCAAAATCCAACAAATATTAGTATTGATCCTGAAAAGTCTTTCAGTAAAGCAAACTAACTCCAAACCCCTTCATTTCACTTAAAAACTCTTCAAAGTTTTGTAGGCGCGCACACACCTTAGCCACATGTATGTGGAATTCTGTAATGCTTTGCTGACTTTTTAATTCATCTAAGTTCAAAGCTTTGATCACAGTGCTGCTACACTTTCTGTTTGCATTTTTGCAGCCTTTACATTATATTTGGTGAGAGAAGACTTAAAATTTAATTAGAGAGAAAAGAAAATCATTATTTAGCTTATATTGAAAACTTGTGTTTCCATAGATGGCGTGGAGCTCAGAGTTTTAAAAAATGCAGTAGACAATGTGATGTGGTAATTTTCTTCTGCTTAAAAAGTACAACTTTCTGTGAGCATTAGTAACTGCAGTAATTTCTGTAAAATTATGGAAGATTTATATAAAAATCTGAGATGGAAGAAAAGGAAGGTTTTTGTTCCTTTTTCAAATGCATCTTATTTCTGTAATTTGTCACTAAATATATATGAATTACCCAGTAATATCCTCATTGTCTTAATCAGAGGTGATGAACATAAGGGCATACAAAACATTACAAGTTTTGAATCAGTGAGATAAATACACATTTTAAGGCTGTATGGTCTGCACATGCACAGAGGACTAGCCAATTACGTCCAAACAGAAATACCTATTTTTAGAAACCAGCCTTAATTCAAGACAGCCAAACTAAAGCAAGCACTGCTCTATACTATACATACAACTTTCCTATTCATTCAGAATAAAATGAAGAACAATACTGCTTCTGTTTTTCTTTGTAACCCTGCCTTGATACACAGTCTAGAGATTCAAAGCGACTGAAATGCTTGAATTGTTGAAGTTGTTAGAATTTCTACTAAAACTAACTTCATGGTTATTTTTTCCCTCTTAGTGAGAACAAGGCTCGTTGTTCCTGCTCACATATCGTCTGTTTTGCAGCCAGCTTTCCCCTATGGATCCCGCACTGCCCGCTCCCCGCCGGGGCTGCTCCGGCTGCACTTCAGCGGGCACCAGCTCAGGCTCAAAGACAAGCCAGGCTTAGGCAGCGAGTCACTCTTTTTCGTACAGTGGCCTTGAACATCAGCCTTGCCACATGAGAACCAGCTATCTTCTTCACCTGAATAAAACGAAACTCAAAATATTTTCTACCCACAACTTCCTTGTTTTATTACTATTACTCCCCTCCCTCCCACTCTCTCCCCCCCC